>SJYF01011183.1:69829-80626 GCA_006410515.1 Procapra przewalskii | reverse complement strand
TCCTATGCAATATTGTTCTTTACAGCATCGGACTTCACTTCCATCACTAGTCACATCCACAACTGGGCGTTGTTTTTGCTTTGGCTCCTTCTCTTCATTCTTTCTGGAGCTATTTCTCCACTCTTCTCCAGTAGCATATTCAGCACCTACTGACCTGGGGAGTTCATCTTTCAGTGTCCTATCTTTTTGCCTTTTCATATTGTTCAGGGGTTTTCAAGGCAAGAACGCTGAAGTGGTTTGCCATTCCCTGCTCCAGTGGGCCACGTTTTGTCAGAACTCTCCACCGTGACCCGTCCGTCTTGGGTGGCCCCGCAGGGGATGGCTCATAGTTTCACGGAGTTAGACAAGGCTGGGGTCCATGTGATCAGTTCGGTTAGTTTTCTGTGACTGTGGTTTTCATTCTGTCTGCCTTCTGATGGATAAGAGGCTTGTAGAAGCTTCCCATTGGGAGAGTCAACTGATTCCCATTGGGGAATCTGATCTGGCTCTTGCTCTAATGGGCAGGGCCATGCTCAGTAAACCTTTAAGCCAGTTTTCTGTTGATGGGTGGGGCTGTTCCCTCCCTGTTGTTTGGCCTGAGGACAAACCCTGGCAGGGGCAATGGCAGCGATAGCGGCCTCCTTCACAGGACTTGCGCCCAGTGCATCCAGGGCCCTTGACCCCACGGCAGGCCTCTGTCAACCATGCCTCCGCAGGAGACACTCACAGCAAGTCTGGATCAGCCTCTTGTGGGGACGCTGCTCCTTCTCCTGGATCCTGGTGTGCACAAGGTTCTTTCTCTGCCCTCCAGGAGTCTGTCTCTCTGTTTCCCCAGTCCTGTGGAAGCTCTGTAATCCAACCCCACTGGCCTCCAAAGTCTAACTCCCTGGGGGTTCCCAGTCCCTTTGCTGGTTCCATTACTTGCTACCATGGGTGCACTCTGGGGAAGTGCCTCACATCCTACCGGCCTCGCCCAAAGGCCTGCAAATACCCCGCGGGCAGGGGCCACCTCGCAGCCCCTCGCAGTCCTCCCAGGGCCACGCTCACAGCAGAAAATCCAGCACAGCCTGATTCATCCACCCTGGTTCCCCCATGAGTACCAGGTGGTCAAGGCTTCCCTTCACGGAGGAAGTGAGGCAGGCTGGAGGGTCGTGAAACAGTGACTAAGCGAAGCAGCCGCGAGGGGAGAGGCCCTGAGAGTGCTGAGCCACTCTGCTGAGCACCCAGTACAGGCACGGCGTTGCAAAGCACAGGGAGGGATGGGCTAAAAAGAGGACCTGAGGATGGAGCGCACGGCAGCAGCTCCGCCTCAGGGGCCGGGGAGAGGAAAGTGCTCCCCGCGTGCACAGAGGCACTGGACTCGCACAGGAAGAGGAAACGCCATGTATGTGCAGGACAGGCAGTGGCTAGAGAAACCACGGCGTGCTTCCCGTGAGACATCGCACAACCACCAAGAAAGGCAGGCAAGACCCATGCCGGTCAGTGTCAGAAGACGTCTCGTGTATCTCGACTTTGTAAGAAAGATTCACAGTTAGAGGCAGACACGCACACATGTTCTCCAGCGTGTGCATCCGCTCACGTGCACCTCACACACTCCTGAGGCGTATCCTACACCTGGGCAGGAGCAGGTGGGCCAGGACTGTCACTTCTGGCACTTTTGTGCTGCAGTTTTTTACCATGAACTTTCTTTAGCAGGTAAAATTAAAATAATAATAATTGAGCCCACCTGGTATTTAATCAAATGGCTAATTGATGATTATGGGACAAGAGAAGACCAAGTAAGCACAGCAGTGGAAGAGAACTGAGAATCCAGAAAGAAACCTACGTATCTCAGCTTGACTGATGGACAAGGTGCCAAGACCACTTAATGGGTAAAGAAGAGTCTTGTCACCAGACAGTGCTGGGACACCTGGCCACCCAGGTGCAGCAGGATGGTCAGACCCCCACCTCACACCATATACCAAAACTGACTCCAGAGGGGCTGGAGACCAAAGCGCAGCAGTTCAAACAACGTGACTCTCAGAAGAAACCAGGGGGCAAATCTTTATGGCCTTGGCTTTGGCAGTGATCTTGTAGGTAGGCCACTGACAGCAGGAGTGATCAAAGAGAAAACAAATGTATTGAACCTCATCATTTAAAGCATTTTGTTTTCCAAAGGACAAATGAGGCAAGTTCAGGGGCAATACACAGAATTTGCAAACCATATATCTGACAAGGATATGCACCTAGAATATAAAAAGAACTCCGTGCCTGTCCAGGAGCCCGTCCAACCTGCCCAGCTCGGGGAGCTCTCAGGAGAGACGGTCCCCACATGGTGATGGCGTTGGTGGCCCACGGCCATTGCGGCCACGGTCTGGGCCTGCAGCTGCGCTTTGACCTGTGCGTGCAGAGGTGACACAATGATACAAAGAAGAATAACTGAATTAAAAACTAGGCAATGAATCTGAATGATCATGTCCTTAAAGAGCACACACAAATGGCTTAAACCAAATGAAAGGGCGCCCAATATCCTCAGCCCAGAGAGATCGAAAGGATGCTCAATATCCTCAGCCCAGAGAGATCGAAAGGACGCTCAATATCCTCAGCCCAGAGAGATCGAAAGGGCGCTCTATATCCTCAGCCCAGAGAGATCGAAAGGGCGCTCTATATCCTCAGCCCAGAGAGATCGAAAGGACAGTCAATATCTTCAGCCCAGAGAGATCAAAAAGACGCTCAATATCCTCAGCCCAGAGAGATCGAAACGGCACTCAATATCCTCAGCCCAAAGAGATCGAAAGGGCGCTCTATATCCTCAGCCCAGAGAGATCGAAAGGACGCTCAATATCGAAAGGGCGCTCAATATCCTCAGCCCAAAGAGATCAAAAGGACGCTCAATATCCTCAGCCCAGAGAGATCGAAAGGACGCTCAATATCCTCAGCCCAGAGAGATCGAAAGGACGCTCAATATCCTCAGCCCAAAGAGATCGAAAGGACGCCCAATATCCTCAGCCCAGAAAGATCGAAAGGACGCTCAGTATCCTCAGCCCAGAGAGATCAAAAGGACGCTCAATATAGAAAGGGCGCTCAATATCCTCAGCCCAGAGAGATCGAAAAGATGCTCAGTATCAAAAGGGCGCTCAATATCCTCAGCCCAAAGAGATCGAAAGGACGCTCAATATCCTCAGCCCAAAGAGATCGAAAGGACACTCAATATCCTCAGCCCAAAGAGATCGAAAGGACGCTCAATATCGAAAGGGCACTCAATATCCTCAGCCCAAAGAGATGAAAGGACGCTCAATATCCTCAGCCCAGAGATCAAAAGGGCGCTCAATATCCTCAGCCCAGAGAGATCGAAAGGGTGCTGAATATCCTTAGTCCTAGGAGATGTGCAAGCTCAAACCACAAGGAGACACTTCACGCCCACCACAATATCCACAATCAAAAAGTCAGGCAGCAGCCAGTGTCGGCCCAGACACGCACAGGTCAGAATGCTAATGCCTCGCTGGCGGTCAATATATGCTGCTGCCACCATGGAAACCAGTCTGCAAGTTCCTCGAAACTTTAACAGAGCATCACCATTAGGCCTGGCAGCTCCACTCCTGGTACCGCTCAAGAGAATGCAAACTCATACTCACACTCATCTGCACGTGTGAGCTCACATCAGCGTCATCCGTGACAGGCAGAGGCGGGAAAAACTCACACGTCCATCAATCTGTGTTCACATCAGCGTCATCCGTGACAAGCAGAGGTGGGAAAACTCACATGTCCTCAGCTGGCATGAGGGATGAGTAAAAATAATGGAGCATCAGCCACAAAAGGGGATGAAGAATTCACACAGGCCACAGCATGGTGACCTGAGGGCATCCCGCTTAGTGAAGGAGTCCGCACACTGTACACCCTCATGAAACACGCACAACAGTCAACTCTCCAGGGATGAAAGGAGGCACGCTGCCTGGGGGCTGGGTGAGGGCTGAGACAGGGACTGACAGGCAGAACAGGGTGAGAGGTGAGTTTTTCCATGTAGTATTTGATATCTCCATTTCAAAACTGCTGCTATTGCTACTGCTATGTCACTTCAGTCGTTTCTGACTGTGTGTGACCCCGCCCAGCAGGCTCCCCTGTCCCTGGGATTCTCCAGGCAAGAACACTGGAGTGGGTTGCCATTTCCTTCTCCAATGCATGAAAGTGAAAACTGAAAGTGAAGTCGCTCAGTCGTGTCCGACCCTCAGCGACCCCATGGACTGCAGCCTACCAGGCTCCTCTGTCCATGGGATTTTCCAGGCAGGAGTACTGGAGTGGGGTGCCATTGCCTTCTCCAATTTCAAAACTAACATGTTAAAATTCAAGAAGCATGTGAGTGGTGAGTGCTGAGAAAGAATAAAATACAGTCCTGCAGGGCTGGGCACACATGGGGACAGTGGGAAGACTCCTCAGAGGAGACAGCACTAATGGGGACCCTCTGCCCCGAAATGAGGAGGCCTGCCAGGCTCACGTCTTAAGCATCAGGGAAAAAAGATCTAATCCCGAGCAGAGGGGTGAGTGCAGACCTCCGAGAGGAACCAAGTCCGGCCTGTCTGAGCGCCTGATGGAAGCCGCGTTCGGAGGCGGGAGACCACATGACCAGGCTGGAGAGCAGGCCTGAGATGGAAAGCCCACTGAGCCCGAGAGCGAGGGAGGCTATGGCGGGAGGGGGAGCTCTGCACAGGGGAGGTGGGCTCCGTTCCTCATCCCGGCCCCCAGGGGGACCCACCACACTGCGCCACCTGGTGAGCGAGGGGTTAAGGAAAACACTGGCAAGCTTCTCAGTGGCAGGAGGAGATTTGTAATATTTTTAATGTTGCTGCAAAATAAAGCAAGGAATATTTTTAATCAACAAATACACAGACACACACACAGTGGTCACGCGAGAGTAGGCACCATCTGGGCAGCGCTCGCTGCACCAAAAGAGCCAGAACGGAGGCCCCAGCGCAGGCAGGCCTGGGGACTCGCTGCCGAGGCCCGCCAGTTACTGTGCTATCAGAGCTGGCCACGGGAGCTGGGCGTGGTCAGCGGGCAGAGGGCCCAACCCCAAGCAGCGCTGGCAAGGAGGAGCCCGCCCTCACCCAGTTGCGGGGCCCTGACCCACTGCCCCCTTCTGGAACCTTCCTGTTCCACACCCAGAAATGGGGCCCAGCACACTGAAACGGCCGGTGCAGGGCGAGGACAAGCGCTGCGGGGCCAGATGGGCCTGGGTCAGAACCCAGCCAAGCGACCACTAGCTGCCTGACCTTGGGCAGGGAACCCTGTCTGCTCCGTGTGCCCATCTGTGGCATGGCAGTAACTCACGGCGTGGGCAGTCACACACTGAGCCACAAAGGGCAGTCCCAAGGCCCTCGGTGAAGAGACCACACACCTGGCTGGACACAGGCGCAGAGCGGGGTGGCCCACAGCCCAGCGGGGCCTCGTTCCTACAGAAACGGGGAGGCAGCACGTCATGGAGGTTTGGGAGCGCCTGGAAGGGTTCAGGAAGGTGGCAACTGCTGGCCCGTGAACACAGATGCATCCCACAGCCTTCAACAGGCAAGGGGCAGGTGACTCCCCCTGGCTGGGGAGGGCGCATCGTCACTGAGCACAGAACCAGTGTGTGCACGTCCTTAGTCCAGCCCAGCAGTTTCTATCCATGGGAAAATGCCACGGCAAGTGGCAAACCTGGGGCAAGAAGTTAGGGATGATGCAGCCTCAGATGAGATGTCCCCACAGTCTGGAAGAGGCAGCAGCTCCCAGCTATGGGAGGAACTTGACCCGGCAGGTGCCAGGGGCTCCCCTGAAAGACAGGGATGTGGTCAGCCCGGCCCAAGCAGTGGGCACCTCTACCTGCCACGGCCCACCCCACTAAACAGACGAAGGCGTGTGCGGGCCCTCAGGGGCGCTCGGTGAGGGCGGCCACGGGGAGCCGGGCGGCGGCCAGCGGACAAGTCAGCTCACACAGCAGGGCGGGCCCCAGAAGGAGAAAGTCTGCAAGCCACCTCTCCTGCCACAGGTGCTCTACTGAGCCCAGGGCAGGCGGTGGAAGGCGGAGCACGTCTGTGTTCATCAACAGCCTACTTAATTACAAAAACATCAACACGAAAATCAACAGCTTTTAGTCTGAGAAAGCGACCCCTCTAGACTCGCGTGAGAGGCAGCTGCAAGGAGGCCACTTTCCAAGCACTGTTCTTCGCACCAAGCAAGGCTCTGGGTGCCCCAGGTGACGTCCACACGGCCTCACACAGGGCGCGGGGCAGGGGCCTTCACGCTGCGGCCGCTCACGCGCCGTCTTCCGAGGACCCTATGGGCGCCGCCTGCCGCACCCTCCTTTCCTAGCCCACGGCTCCTGCGAGCAGCCAAGCACCGCACAGGCTCCAGACAAGGCCAGTCTGTCAGAGACTCCTGGGGCCCACATCCCGCCCCAGGTGGCGCTGCCCTCCTGCGACTCTAAGAAGATGCCTCTGCTTTGCTGCAGCAGTTGCCGTGGAGATTTTGTTGGCTAATCCTTCAGTTTTCTGTGAGCTGAAATTAGATCCAAAGATTAAATCCAAGTATCTAGACAAGAAGAGTCCTGGAGGGCGCTGACTGCCAGCACCCCAGGGGCCCTGCAGGTGACAAGAACAGATGAGGCAGCCTGGCAGTACAGCGGGGTAGGGACAGCAGTGAGAGCAAGGCCCCAGGGGGGGCAGTGGCCTCACAGCTCTAGCCAAGGGTTGCCACAAGGAAATGCAGACCAGTCTTTTGATGTTTACCCTGAAGAACTAAAAAGTGAATTGATACAAAGCCTCCAAGTTTCAAAATGTTGTGAATACCTTTTAGTTCCTGGGCTGATGGTTTCATTCAAGAAGTAAGGAGCCAGGGGCTTAAACCCCTGTCCAAGGGTCCTGCCTGTGAGCCTGGCTCCGGGTCCCATGCTGGAGCCAGAGGCCAGGAGCAGAGCTCCCTCCCCGCAGAGCAGAGCCTGCAGGACCTGGGATGGTGACCTCTAACAGTGCAGACGGAACCTGTGAACAGGTCCTGAGCCCGAGGAAGAAATTCCCCAAGGATGGGGGCGAGTCCTGCAGACAGAGGAGCACAGAGGCGTGAAACGGCAGGGCAGGAGCACAGATCCTCCCCAAGGGACGGGCAGTGACCGGAGAAAGTGACGTCAGCACACCCAGGGCCCGGGAGTCAGGGCTGGGAACCGCTGGAAGCACCTGAGAATGAGATGGAAGCGGGCTGCATCCTGACCGTTAACCTTGGGATGATCTCTGACCCAGCAGCTGGTGGGGCTGCCTCTTAGAGCAAGGCCGCTGGACCCGCAAGGAAGAAACCTCCATTGCAACGGTCTGGATTCTATCACCACTGCCTGATACCTGCTCAGAAATAAAACTTGCCTTTTCAAAACACATGACCCTGCTGGCACCAGCAAGGACAGATTTTGAGGAGGCAAGCCTGTTGGGAGAAAGAACAATTTATCAGAGATGCAGGCGAAGGAGGGAGATCAAGTGTTCCTGAGGGGGAAGAGGAGAGGGTAAATCAGAAGCAGCTGGAAGGGAAGATGCAGGGTTGTCACTGGACATAGAGCAGAAGTGCACCCAGCCTCCAGGGGAGGACCGGCTGGATGGAGCTCCACACGTGAGGAACATGATGCGCTCCAGAGGGGCAGTGGGACACGCGAGCCTGGGGGAACCGCAGGGAGACCAGCAGCAGCGTCGGGACAGCTCTGGGCTGGCTTTAGAATCTGGTCACCAACAGCTCACAATCAAGGATGAGGAGATGGCCAGGGCGGGTTGCAGGCGAGAAGGAGGGCTGAACAGGAAATGCTCTGCAAGGATGGCAGTGGGATCCTAGAAACCACGGGGACCGCAGGAGATGCCCAGTGACCTCCCTCCGTGGTGGGACCCACGGGGTCCAGAGAGCAAGTGGACTCGAGATGAGCCTATAGGAGCCAAGGTGGACAGCCCCCTTAAGTTTATACATTAATTGACCTTTGACTCAGGAAGATCTTCAGCAGTGTGCTGCACAGTCACAGGTATCAGCATGGAATTTCACCTTCCATGAGGGACACACCCACGTCACCTGGGTGCTCACACCATGTAAATTCATTACTGGTTACACCACGGTACTACCCAGAGGACCTTACAGGACGGCCAGAGGTGCCCTGATCGCCAGCTCTGCTGTCCCCACACACAGCGAGTCTGGGAGCCCAAGCCGAGGAGCAAGGGCACCATCCACCTTTAGGACGAGCCTCGTCCTCAACAGCTGGGGTCTGAGGGAGGGAGCAAAAGTGCTCTGCTCCCCTGCAGAACCTCAGCACCGGGAGATGTTGTGTTCTGAGAGCATCAAGGAGAACCCACCTGGAAAGTGTCCGGCCTGGGCCCAGCACCCAAGCCACACTGCTAGACTCCACACCCAGACTCGGACACAAGTGTGCTCGCAGCAAAGCTGGGGAGAACTGGGTGATCCGCCTTCCGGCTGTCTTGGTCGGTGTTTCCTGTTGTAAGCCATCCACAGCACGCACCAGTGGTCGGCGCTGAACAGGCCAAGAATGGGGAGGGCTCATGATCAAGCCAGTGGGGCACCAGTGCTGAGCGCAGCCCTACCCCGCACATAAGAGGGAGCCGTGGCCCCGGGGGGTCAGGCTCCAGGCCAGGTCCCCTGGCCTCTCCTGCGCTCCACACTGACCCTAACAGGCGCTAAACCAAAGGGTGCGACGTGACGGGACACCATCAGGAGTGCTGGCGGCCGCAGAGACACTTGAGATGCACGTCACTGGGCAATGGCAAGGAGGGAAAGGAAGTCTGCTGCACACACGAGGAAAGAGTGAAGCCTTGAAAGAGGGAAAAGCGGAAGAGTAAGGCTCTCAGGTCACAGGTCGCCAGCTTGGATGAAAATGATCGTCAAGTCGCCAATCCAACCACACGATGCAGCTCACATGTACTAATGATCCAGAAGCTCGTGAGCAAGGCGTCTGCGCTCCCCAAGCTTACAGAAGAAAAGCAGGCTATAAGAACGCAGAGGAAGGGGTGATGGAGAATATTAAAAGATAAAATCACCAATCTGATAAAGAGTAGCTATGAAAAGCGCACAGCTAACATACTCAGTGGTATAAGACAATGTTTCCTCCCTGAATTCAGCAGCAAGACATGCGTTCTCACCGCTTCTCTCAATACTGTAGTGGACGTTCTAGCCAACACAACAAGGCATGAAAAAGAAAGCAAGGGCATCCAGACAGAAAAGAAGTAAAACTGCCTTCATTTTGCAGGCACCACGATCGTACCTGCATAAACCCTAAGGGATACACACACACCAGAAAACCCTATTAGAGGTAATGAATGAGCTCAGCAAAGGTGCTGGACACAAGATCAATATACAAAAATGATCTGCATTCCCATATGCTAGCAGTGAAGGATTCACAAATGAAATTAAGGAAACAATGCCATTCATAATAGCATCATGAAGAACGAAATGCTTGGGAATGATTTTTAAAGAAATGCAAGCCTTACACACGGAAAGCATAAAACACCACTGAGAAAGACTTTAAAAGATCTGAATAAAGAAAAAGAGAGATTTCATGTTCACAGACTGTAAGAGTCCATATTGTTAAAGTGACAACTTTCCCAACATAATCTTATAGAGTCAACACAAACCCCATCAAAATCCCAATAAGCTTTTTACAGAAGCTGACAAATTGATCTTAATATATGTGTGGACATGCAAAGGACTTAAAACAGCCAAACAATTGTGGGGGGAAAAGGAACAAAACTGGAGTCTTATACTTCCCTATTTTGAAACTTTCCACAAAGCTTCAATAATCATGACAGTTTTGTACCGGCAAAAAGACAAGACATATAGCATACAGATCAGTGGAATTTAAACAGAATTAAGAGTCAAGATATAAATTCTGAACCCTTATGTTTACAGTCAACTGATGTTCACCAAGGTCCCAAGATAATTCAGGTGGGGAAAGAGTGGTCTCTTCAGCAGTGGAGCTGGATGAATCAAGTGTCGCACACAAAAAAAGAGACCAACAGAGTCCACCATGCCCAGTGCTCGAGCCAAGCCCAACTCAAAACCTGACTGTGTCAGGAAAGCTCCACTGAATCACAGCCACACCCACTCATTTTACATGCTACCTATAGCTGCTTTCACTGTGAAATGGCGGAGTTGAGTAACAGTGATACTTTCCGCTCAGCAAAACAGAAAGTATTTGCTTACTGGTCATCTATAGAAAAACTGCCAACACCTGACTTAGAGCCTCACTTAACAATATCCACAAAATTTAACTAAAAATGGATAAATGTAAAAGCCAAACTATAAATCTCAGAAGAAAACCCAGCAAAAATTTCCACAACCTTGGGTTAGGCAAAGATTTCTGGGATATGATACCAAAGTCCAACCACTGAAAGGAAACCATGAATAAACTAAGCTGCATCAAAACTGCATATATTTGTAGATCAAAGACAACACGAAGAAAATCAAAAGACAAACCACAGATTGGAGGAAATATCTGCAAATATCTGCAAATCATAACATCATAAAGAAATAAAGAAATCTTATAACTCAAAGATAAATAACCCCATTAAAAGCTATTAAAAAGTGGGTAAAAGATTTGAATACACATTTCACCCAAAAAATATGTGAGTGGAAAAAAGGCACAAGAAAAAACATCCAACATGATTAGTTATTCAGTTCAGTCGCTCAGTCGTGTCCGACTCTTTGCGACCCCATGAATCCCAGCACGCCAGGCCTCCCTGTTCATCACCAACTCCCGGAGTTCACTCAGACTCACGTCCATCGAGTCCGTGATGCCATCCAGCCATCTCATCCTCGGTCGTCCCCTTCTCCTCC
>SJYF01011183.1:48720-59556 GCA_006410515.1 Procapra przewalskii | reverse complement strand
GGGGAAGAACCGGCCAGAGAGGCACCCGGGAGCCGACAGCTTGAGCCCCAGCGCTGCCCCAGGACGGGCAGCCCCTGTCGCGGTTCTCCTGCGACCAGCTTGCAGCACGTGGCCGCGGGGGACCGCAAGCTCAGTGGGAAGAGAGGGGCTTGGTTCAGCGAAGGCGCGTGTGCCACTGGCTGCCGCGGGGTCGGCGGAGTGGAACCGGTCTGCTGAAGGCTGCCTCGTCGCGAAGCGGTCCCTCCTTAGACGCCCCCGCGCACACAGGCGCGCGTGCGGGTACACGCTGGAGGTGCCGACGTGCACGCGCAGTTGCACATGTGCGTGTGCCCCAACCGCCCCAGCTGTAACCTGAGCTCGGCTTCGCGTCTCTCCAGCACAGACTCTGGCCCCGCTCCTGGCAGAGGCTCCACGTCGGGCGGGCACAGCCAGGCCCAAGCTCGCGAAGCCGCCCGGGCACCGCCACGGCCTCGGGGGCCGCCCAACCGGACCTGCCTCAGCGGCTCCCCCGGAATGTCGCGCCCCACGCCCCGCCTCTCACCTCACACTGCTGTGTTTTCTTCCCTCCTGATAGGATCGCTCTCTGGATCGCTGTTGCCTGTTATTTGTTTATGGTTGATCTCCAGGCAATACCGCCCACACAGCTCCCAAGACAGAAGCTTCAAAGCCGAGGAACTGTGTCGGCTTCTTTCATTCCGGAGTTCCTAGCGCCTGGCACAGGCCCTGGGACGGACCGCGTGCTCAGGAACCGGCCCTGGCTGGCTGAGTCACTGACCCACTGACTGCCTGACTGACTAGGCTCCCCTGCTGGTGAGCCAACCGCTCCAGGTTCAGAGAGGCAAGAATCTGAGTGACTGAGAGGAGAGACTTTCATTTTGGTCCCAGCTGTGCTGCCCAAGTGGTGGCTTCACCAAGTTCCTTGGCTGCCCTCTGCCTCAGTGTCCCCATCTGTAAAATGGGCATAAGCACAGTAGGTACCCGCAGCGGTGATGTGGGATTGGCTGATTGATACACGGCAGCACAGGGACCCAGAACAACAGCTGGCAAAAGGAAACATTGGATTATCACTAGTTATCGTTACACCATCCATCATCCAAAGAAGCTTCCCGAGCTGGGGCTCAGACAGGGGACATGGCTGAGATCGCAGAGACGGGATTTGAACCGTGGTCCAAACGTCTCAGAGGGTGAAGCCCTTTCTAAGGCTCCAGCGGCCGCACCGCCTCCCCTGGAGTGATCTGCCTGGCCCTTGGGCGTGAGGCTTGGGAGCTAGGATGAAGGCGCAGCGAAGGGAGTGGGCCTGGGAGAGGGGAGGGGCTGCGGCCCCAACGCCGGACCTGATGGGGGACCACGCTGGCACTGGCCGCCCCGCTTCCCCGCCTGCAGCCGCAGCCCTCCGCGTCGCGGATGCAGCCCTCCCCGTCGCGGGACTCGCAACAGGGTTCCATGAATTCACCCAATTGTATGCACAAACTGAGGAAACAACATTGCACCCCCAAGAGCTACCAGTCGACACGACTCCTCCCAGAGCTAGTGGCCGTTCTGGCTGCCTGCTTGGCACAGTGGTTTTCCAGCCTTTTGCACCTATTAGCAGGGGAAGGACGTGTCGGGTGGGGTCTGAGAAGCCGAAGGGGCCTCCGTCAGAGCTGCCTGTGCCTTCCCTGCGTTCAAGGTCCCGCGCGGAGCTGGGGCCACACCAGAAAGTGCCTGGGGACCGTCCCCTTTTCTCCCATCATCTCTAGCATCCCTCTCAGCCAAACTAAGCAAAAATACCTTCCAAGCGGAAGCTTGTGCTTGCTGCAAGATAGGCTTCCTAGGTTTTCACCAGTGTGAGAGAGAAGAAAGTTTTCTTTTAATCTTAGTTGCACTTCCCTGACTCTTACTATATCTAAAGTTAAGCATCTTTTTATTTACATGCTGGTCACTGATGCTCTTTTGGGCTTCTCAGGTGGCAATCGTGGTAAAGAGCCTGCTTGCCGAGGCAGGAGGCCTAAGAGACGGGGTTGGGTCCCTGGGCTGGGAACATGCCCTGGAGGAGGGCGCTGCAGCCCACCCCAGCACTCTCGCCGGGAGAGCCCCTTGGGCAGAGGAGCCTGGCGTGCTGTAGTCCGTGGGGTCTCAGAGTCAGACATGACTGAAATGACTTAGCACACACTAGGCTGGATAGACTGTTTTCATATAGATCTCCACCAATTACATAGATTTTTATATAGCTCTTATCCTTTATTGAAGATTTCATTGTTTTGCCACTGAACTTAAAAAGCCAGCTTCATGGTAAACTATTTTCCACATGTACACAGTGCATTTCTAGATTTGTTTCTCTATTCTTTAGCTATTTTTATAGCAACTCACCACTGATTTAACTGCTATAACTTCATCAAGTATTTTGAATGTCTCCCAAGGAAACTCCTCTGATTGTTTTACCTTTTAAATTTACTTGACCATCTCTGGAGGTTTCCCTTCTGACGGAAAGAAACCATCATGTTATATATCATTACCAGTCTTCCTGCGAGTTCAGCTGAGGTTCTGTTGGATTTACAGATTAATTTGTGGGAGACCTGGTATAGCTAACTCTTCTCAAAGGCCATTCAGTACACTTTGGTAGGTTTCTTTATTTACTATTTAGACATTTTTATGAGGTTTCTCTCTAGATATTTTATGGAATTTGTTTCTCTTAAGAATGAGTTCATTTTCCATTTCATTTTCTAATTGGTTTTTGCTAGTATGTAATTAAGCTATTGATTTTTCTATGCTGATCTTATAGCTGGTTGCACTGCTAAACTCTTATTGGTTTGCCAGTTGATTCTCTTGAGATCTTTCTAGGTGGATGATCATATGGTCTGCAGATAATCTCAATTTTGTTCTTTTTTTCCAGTATTAATGACATTTTCCTTCATACTGGCTGGAATCTCCAATAAAAAGGCTGAATAGGGCGATGAGAGTGACTCTGTTTCATCACCAAGTGGTGACAATCACTGTAGAGCTCCAGTGCCTCTCATACTAGGAAAGAACCTAATTTGCTAGAAATCTTAGTTTTTTTAATCATAAAAGTACATATGTTGAGCATTTTCAATAGTGTTTTTGTTCTCTATGAAAATAATTGCGTGGTTGCTCTTGGGCTCTAGAAAAGCGGTGATTTAAACTGGTAGATTGTTTCTAAAGTTGATGCCTATTTGCATTACTGGGATGGCTCTTAATATACTGCCAAGGTAAATTTGCTAAACTGTATTTTTTGGCCATGCCTCAAGGCATATGGGGTCTCAGTTCCTGGATCAGAGATCAAACCCACACCCCCAGCATCGGAATCATGGAGTCTTAACCACTGGGCCACCAGGGAAGTCCCGATTTGCTAAAAAAAAATAAAAACTCAATTAAATTTAAACTATGACACTATAAAAATGTTCTGTTCATCATGATTTAAAATTAAGAACACATAACACATTCTGTTAATAACATGATATCTACATATTTTTATATTTTAATGAGAGAGAAATAGAGAAAAAAAGGTTAAAAACAAAAGTGGAAAAAGCACGCTGTGACAGAAACATCTAGACACAAAGAAAGAAAAAATGTGAAACTAAAGAAAAGACAAATTAGACAACGAGGCCAAGAAACTCACAAAGCAAATATAGTCAAAAGAGATACAATCGGAAAAGTAAAAAAATAAATAGATATATACACAATTATGGTGGTGAGGAATCCACCTGCCAATGCAGGAGATGTAAGAGACTCAGTTTCGATCCCTGGGTTGGGAAGATCCCCTGGAGGAGGACAGGACAACCCACTCCAGTATTCTTGCCTGGAGAACCCTGTGGACAGAGGAGCCTGGCAGGCTACAGTCCATGGGGTTGCAAAGAGTCAGACACGACTAAAGCGACTTAGCACGCACACAGACACAATTATTGGGGAGAAATGAGGGAGAAGCAGGCAGGGCCGGGAAAGCACAGGGAGGCGCAGGAGAGGCAGGGTGATGGTCGGGCCGAGAGTGGCCGTGTGGGCAGCGCCCCGCCGTCTGCACAGTGGTCGGGCCGAGAGTGACCGTGTGAGCAGCCCTCGGTCCCTGCTCTGTGCACCACGCTCTCCGGCTGCGTCTGCGTCTGTGTTTACGGAGGAGCTGGCACACAGCTTTACTCTCCTGGGCCATCGTCGTTCATCTCTTCATCTGTCGAAACAATTTCGTGGATCAGATGCATTGCTCTTGTTTGTATCTCAGTCATTTCAACTTTAGTTTTAATTACATCATTCTACTTTTTTGGATTTTTTAAATGGCTTTTAAGTAGTTTCTTGATTTGAAAGTTTATTTCCTTTATTTTCAATCTTTTCTAACAAATGCATACAAGGCCTACCTATTCCTTTGAGTACTGCTGTTGCAGAAAAAGGTTCTTGATATGGTACGTCTGTGATCATTTAGACATAAATAGTTCACACATTATATATTTTAATTTTTGCTTTAATCAAGAGCTATTAAGATGTTTTGTTAATTTCTATTTCTATTGCATTTCAATCAGCCTAAATAATAGCAGCTTTTGCAGCTGACTAAGATTTCCCTTATGTCATTGCACAGGGCAGTTTTTCAGAATATTCCATTTGTAGTTACAAGAATATTTAATCTCTGTCAGTTGAGTAGCAGGGTGGTCAGGTCAAGCTCATTACTTATTCTACTCAAGTCCTCTTTTACTCACTTTTTTCTGTGAGAGCTTTGTCAAAATTGCACTCTAAGACACTGAGGACCTGGTGCTTTTCTGTTTGCGGTTCTGCCACGTTCTGGCTCTGCATATTTACAAGTGGTGCTTTAGACGCAGTAAAATGACCGTGGGTTACCCTGTCTTCAGCATGACAGACCCCTTTCCTTTTACATTAAACGCGTTGACCTTGAACTCTATTTCATCTGATTTTAAAACTGCCCTCTTTTTTGTTTTATTAGCATTTCTTTCCTTCATGTTCTCTTTTGGTGGATTATTTCTTTTCGATATTTACTTCACATAGTTTGTACTTTTATCCAACCAAGGTTTTTTCTTTTAATTAATTAAGGTAACCCATTTACACCTAATGTGATGACTGATATTGTTAGGATTGTTTGTTCCTTTTTTGGGGGGTTGGTTTTGTGTGTATTATAGTTTTTTATTTTTCTCCCCTTTCTTACATTTTGGTAGACCAACTGAATTTTCTTAATCTTCTCACCCTGTAAAAGTGTTTACTTAAAGTCACATTTAAAAACCACTATCTGTAGTTAAATCACCCAAACAAGTCAGACAACTCAGGTGTCCGCTCCATTTACGAGTTCTCTAGAATCTGTGTTCCGTGATTATGCTATTTTTTCATTAAAGTGTAACACACATGCTTTACACGCCCACATCTTAGGTGCACAACTTGGTGGATTTCTCAGGGTGAACACATCCCTGCCACCAGGATGCAGAGCAACACAGACCACCACCAGGTCTCATCAAGCTTCCATGACGCTGCCATCACGCCCACCACAGGTGGGCAGGACCCGCAGTCACCACTGGTGTCCGACATCTCTCAGCCTACACGTCCGAGTCCGCGTCTGTCCCCTCGGGTGCGGCTCGTTCTGCTCAGCGTCGGCCCCTGCGACTCCTGCGCACAGAAGCACGTGGCGCTGCTGCTCTCCTCGCACCGTGCAGACGCTCCTCCTGCCGTGCAGACGCTCCTCGCGCCGTGCAGACGCTCCTCCGGCAGCTGCATCAGGAACGTTTGCGTTGTCCCAGGTAGTGGATGTTGCAAACTACACGCACAGCCCAGCACCCGTCGTTTGGAAGAGGCATCCGTGCACTCCTTTTGGATGCTCGCCCGGGACAGGGCACGACTGTTCAGAGTGTGAGGGCACTGTCAGTGTTCCAGGTGGTGTATCACATCATCATTTAAAATCCTGCTGTGGCTGCTGCTGGACGGCAGCCCACCAGGCTCTGCCGTCCCTGGGGTTCTCTAGGCAAGAATACTGGCTGCTGCCGCTGCTGCTGCTAAATCGCTTCTGCTGCTGCGGCTGTTCAGTCGCGTCAGTCCCGTCCGACTCTGTGCGAACCCACAGACAGCAGCCCACCAGGCTCCGTTGTCCCTGGGATTCTCCAGGCAAGAACGCTGGAGTGGGCTGCCATTGCTTTCTCCAATGCATGAAAGTGAAAAGTGAAAGTGAAGTCGCTCAGTCATGTCCAGCTCTTCTCGACCTCATGGACCGCAGCCCACCAGGCTCCCCCCGTCCCTGGGATTCTCCAGGCAAGAGTACTGGGCTGGGTTGCCATTGCCTTCTCCGGTCATTTAAAATACCTTACTTTAAAAAACCAACACTCATTGACTCTGGTTTTTAAGTATTTATTTTACTTATTTCTTTGGCTGCACCAGGTCTTGGGTCTCAGGGATCGAACCCAGGCCCCCTGCATTAGGAGCACAGAGTCTTAGCCACTGGACCACCAAGGGAAGTCCCAACACTTATTTATGCGTTAAAAAAAAAAAAAAACTTAACTGTTTTACCCGATCACTGTTGTACCCCATCGTTTCTCTTCTGTAGAGCTCATTGCCCAGCAATTGTGTGTTTTTAGAGAATGTCTAATGGCCTTAAATGTTTGGCTTCTTGCATGCCTGGAAATGTCTTTATTTTGCCATCACGACGAATGATAGCATTGTAATAGTCAGACTTCACATAAAGTTACAGATTCCAACTGATTTTCACTGAGAACTTTGAAAGTGAAAGTGAAGTCTCTCAGTCCTGACCAACTCTTTGGGACCCCATGGACCATAGCCTACCAGGCTCCTCCATCCATGGGACTTTCCAGGCAAGAGTCCTGGAGTGGGCTGCCACTTGCTTCTCCAGGGGGATCTTCCCAACCCAGGGACTGAACCCGGGTCTCCCCCATTGTAGGCAGACACTTATACCATCTGAGCCGCCAGGGAGGAGAACTTTGAAGATGCTGTTGATTGCCACTCTGGTCTCTTGAGGGGCCCCTGGTCTCAGCTTTCTCGCATTTCTCCAGTTTGGGGGGAATGTCCTCTGGCGCTTCTTGGAGCATCTCTCTCCTCTCTTCCCAGCCCTCCTGCGTGGCGGCTCTCACAATAGTTTTCATGTATCCTTCATGTCCCTTGACTTTTCTCTCATGCTCCCTGTTTCTTTGTCCTTTCACGATAATTCCTGGCTTAGTTTCCTCGGATGTGGACATTCCCTTTTTGACCTTTGCTTTTCCTTACCTTACCAATCAAGGTTTGACCTTCTTCGGTTTTGTTTCTTGTTGTTGTTCTTTTAACAAAGTCTGTGCATCTGTGCGTCTGTCTGAAGCCGTTAATTGCGTTCAGAACCCCCGTCCTGCTTTCTCTGTGAAGCTTCCTGCCTCGCTCTTTTATTGTGTTACTCTTTAGAGAACATGCTGGAGGGGCTTTGTTACTCACATCCAGAGTCTTGAATCTTCTCACGGGTGTGCGGGTAGGTCTGAGCCGCGAGTGGCACTGCTGCTGGAAGGGACAGCGGTCAGACGGTCAGCTGTCTGGTGGGAACGGGGTCCGCCCGAGCTGCAGACCCTTGCATTCGACCCCCTTTTCTTCCCCCTCCCCCTTCCCAGGCACCCCTTCCCACTGCCCCCTGGTTTGCAGGCTGGCTAGGTGACTCCACAAAGGAACTGGTTGGCGGGTGCTTGGGAGTCAAAGCTAGGTGGAGGTGTCCTTGTCCTCCCTAGGGGGAGAAGGAGAGAAGGAGAAAGCCAGGATGTGTGGGAATTCTTCTAAAGCCCAAGGGTTGAGCCAAGAAAAAGAGACCAGAGGGCAGAAGTGGCCACAGAAGGGAGCCCAGCCTGGCACAGCTGAGCGCGCCAGGCAAGCAAGGGCGTGACCCAGGAGGCTCCTGTGGGCCCTGTGTGTTCACGGCTGGCCTTTCTCAGCCATCCAGGGATTTGAGGGTGGATGGGGGCGGTTAGCCCAGAGCTTCTTGGTGGGATGAAAGGGAACTTGTAGCCCCAGCCCCACTCCTGCAGGATGAGCCCCGAATGCCGCTCTTGGGACTCCAGCATCCTCCTCTTTCTGGATTTCGTAAGATTCAGGCCGCGTGTCTTTTGTTTCTCTGAGGTTCAGTCATGTCCAGCTCTTTACAAGCCTTTGAACTGCAGCCCACCAGGCTCCTCTCCATGGGATTTTTCAGGCCACAATGTGAGAGTGGGTTGCCATTTCCTCCTCCAGGGGATCTTCCAAACCCAGAGACCCAACCCGCGTGTCCTGTGTCTCCTGCATTGCAGCTGGATTCTTTACCTGCTGAGCCACCAGGGGAGCCCTTTGCTTCTCTGAGACTGGGATAAATCCAGTATAGTGCCAGATTCACGGGCTTTGTAAATGGAGAAGACCCCGCTCCAAGCCCAGTCTCGATGTCTCTGCAACTTAGAGTTGCACTCTCGTGTGTGTTATAAACATCCTGTCTGCCAGACCTCAGAAATTCACGCACACTGTCTGGCTCGTGGAGTTCCCACCCTGAATCTGTGTCCTTCATCACAGCTTGACAAAAGAATGGTGCTCTGAGGCCTGCTTTACAGGCTTTCTGTTGTCCAGGTTTGCTGCCCATCTCTACCATCTGTCAGAACCACAGGCAGTGGTTTGTGCGCATTACTGTTGGTTGGCTTTATTTAGGCACTAATTCTTGTCCCTACCTACGCATTTGGGGGCTTCCCCGATGGCCCATCAGTAAAGAGTCTGCCTGCAATGCAGGAGCCCCAGGAGACGCAGGTTCCATCCCCAGAAAGGGAAGATCCCCTGGAGAAGGAAATGGCAACTTGCTCCAGTATTCTTGCCTGAAAAAAGTCCCATGGACAGAGGAGCCTGATGGGATACAGTCCAAAGGGTCGCAGAAGAGTCGGACACGGCTGAGAACAAGCGCCTACCTACCCAATGGCAGGAGACAGAAAGGCAAGAAGCACACCCACCCTCCTCTCAGAAAATTCTCACTCGTCACAGTTTAAAGACAAGAAGCACAAATAACGCTGCGAGATAAGCAAATACAGAAACAAAACCACAAGGATTCTAATCATCAACAATTGCTGGTCATTCAGTCTGGATACTGGAACTTGCAGAAAGCAGCCACGTCTGCATCTTCAACCCGCAGATGCGACACCTCTACGGTGGAGGAACAAAATGAGTTCTTTTTGTGAGGCCATTTCGTGCAAGAGAATAGGAACCCAGGCCAGTCCCTGGGAGGACAAGAGAAAGAGCGGTCAGTGACAACACCCCATCCCCCGAAACACAGCCAGCTCAGTCAGTCCCCTCCTGCTTATGTCCCTGAGCCAGCCCTTCAAGGGAAGCACTTGGGTATTTCACAGCAGGAAAGCCGCTAAGAGAGTGGTCTCAGAGCCACGGTCGGCAATCCACTCTTGTCCTCTGGACACCATCTACAGCCACCAAGCAGCCCTCCAGCTCCCTTGAGCTAAAGGACACACGTGTGTCCAAGGAGAGAGTCGTGGCCTGAGACAGGCGCGGGCGAGACAAGGTGAAAACCGCAGCCCCAGGCCCTCAGCCCGCACCCTTGCCGCCGTGAACCTTCTGTTCTCTGGTTCCACTCCTACCTTCCATGAGAGTCAGCCACAGGGCCAGCACCAGCTCCAGTGCTGACCCCAAGGCCTGCTCCCAGAGTTCCTGGGACTTCCGGCCTGGGGAAGGGGCGTGCCGACATTAATCGGAACATCACACAAGTGTAGCATTACAAACTATGGTCTGTGCAAGGGCCCTGAGAACCTGTCAGAGTTTGGGCTGATGACAGACCGTGGTCAAAGCTGTTTAGAAGCGGTGTGGGTCCTGGGCCCGGCTCCCAGAGGGCGTGGTGCCTCCCTGCCCAGGCCTCTAGGGAGAGAGGCCATGTCATGTGGGAGCCCTGCAGCCATGGGCTGCGGAGTGCTCCACGCTGCCCTGGCAGGCATCCTTCTCCGGCCTTTTCACCCCTCAGCTCACTGTCTCTTCCTCTCCTCAGCCCCAACCCCTACCAACTTCTTGCATCTCCCTTCAGTTCAGTTCAGTTGCTCAGGCATGTCTGACTGTTTGTGACCCCATGGACTGCAGCACACCAGGCTTCCCTGTCCATCACCAACTCCTGGAGTTTACTCAAATTCATGTCCATTGAGTTGGTGATGCCATCCAACCATTTCATCCTCTGTCGTCCCCTTCTCTTCCTGCCCTCAGTCTTTCCCAGCATTAGGGTCTTTTCCAAAGAGTCAGTTCTTCGCATCAGGAGGCCAAAGGAATGAAGTTTCAGCTTTAGCAGCAGTCCTTCCAATGAATATTCAGGACTGATTTCCTTTAAGATGGATGGGTTGGATCTCCTTGCAGTTCAAGGGAATCTCAACAGTCTTCTCCAACACCACAGTTCAAAAACATCAATTCTTCAGCACTCAGCTTTCTTTATGGTCCAGCTCTCACATCCATACATGATTATTGGAAAAGTTATGGTCATAACTTTGACTAGATGGACCTTTGTTGGCAAAGTGATGTTTCTGCTTTTTAGTAAACTGCCTAGGTTAGTCATAGCTTTTCTTCCAAGGAGCAAGCATTTTTTAATTTCATGGCTGCAGTCACCATCTGCAGTGATTTGGGAGCCCCAACATAAAGTCTCCGTTGGCCACCTACTAAGATGTGGGCTCCAGCTAGTCACGACTTGTCTGGGCCTGTTTCCTCGTCTGTGAAAGGGGGGTGACCCAGGAAGCTCAGGCAAACGGAAGCAGTTGTGGGGTTTCAACGGGTCAGAATAGGCCAAGCCCAGCACATTTTTTAATCCCTCCTTCCTGACGACGATGCCTGTGCCCGAGCATTCTGGCGCAGGACCCAGTAATTTGAGATCATCGGGGCGCCTCCACCGGGCCCCGCTGC
>SJYF01011112.1:287199-297327 GCA_006410515.1 Procapra przewalskii | reverse complement strand
TGCCGTCAGATCACATAAGGATGCACTTACCACAGGAGAGTCGAGAGGAAATCCAGAGTTCGTGCCACCATTCCCAAAGACCACCAAAGGGTCTCCATCCACTCCAGATGAACCTGATTTCCTTGCACTGCCTAGACTGTCACCTTGAGGATCGGATCACAACACGGTAGTGCGTGTGACAGCCCTGTGGCACCTGAGGGAAAGCCACGGATCTCTGTGTCAACTCACTGGAAAGCCTGACATTGCAGCTACAGCTCGGGAGAAAGTCGGACGGGCACATCTCCACATGAGGCGAGACCTGACTCCCCTTTGGAGACTCCGGGGGAACCCCAAGGTCCATTTCATCACTGGAGAGGACAACTCATGTTCTGGCCTCAGCTCCAGATGAGGACTTAGGGACCCGGCACCGACCGGAAAGGTATCCTGAGAGGCCCCTCACAACTCGTATGGATACTGGCTTTTCTTGAGGCCACAGGAGCGTGTCTCTGAGGTTCTCACCTTAACTTGAGCGGAACCTGCTGTAACTCGAGAAAAACCAAGAGTGTCACCCAGCAGGTGAGATGAAGCCCTTATCCGCTGCAGCGTCTCTCGGGAAATCACCCCTTTCCTCTAGAACCTCGAAAAGTTCCTTAACACCGTAGATGTGACTCAAGAAGTTCCCCGCCATACCCATCTCCACTCAAGACGAACACCGAGGGTCCGGCCACAACTCAGGAGGAGCCCCGTTTGAACCTTTTCAGAAACAGATGAGGGTCCCTTTCCCTGCTCCATCAGGAAAGGTTTTCCCATGTTCCAATCACATCCCAAGAGGAGATGCTCTCCACAGGACAGTCAAGATGAACTCCAGGGGACTTGCCATCATTCCCACAATCCACAAAGAGTCTCAGTCCAATCCAGATGAACCTGATTTCCTTGCACAGCCTTGACTGTCACCCCGAGGATTGGTTTACACCACAGTGGCACGTGTGACAGCCCTGTGGTACCTCGAGGGAAAGCCACAGATCCCTGGATCAACTCTCCGGGAAGTCTGACACTGCTGCTACAGCTCGGGAGCAAAGCGAACGGGCATGTCTCCACTCGAGGTGAGGACTGACTCCCCAATGGAGACTTTAGAGGAAGACCAAGATCAATATCAGCCCTGGAGAAGACACCTCAGGTTCCATCCTCAGCTCCAGACAACAACTTAGGGACCCGGCACAAACGGAGGAGGAATCCTTAGAGGCCCCTCGCAAATCGCATGGAGACAGGCCATTCCTGAAGCCACACGGGAGGGTCCTTGAGGTCCCTGCCTTAACTTGAGAAGAAATTGCTGCAACTCAGGAAAAACCAGGAGCTTCACCACTGCAGGAAAGAGTAGGGCCTTGTCCGCTACAGCATCTCGAGGGAAATCACCCCTTCCCTCTTGAACCTTGAAAGGGTCCTTCACACCCTTGCTGTGACTAAAGAAGTTCCCCGCCATTCCCGTCTCCACTCAAGAGGAACACCAAGGGTCCCGCTACAACTCAGGAGGAGCCCCTATTGCCCCAGCTCAGGTCCAGATGAGGGTCCCTTTCCCTGCTTCTTCAGGAAAGGTTTCCCGCATACCCGTTGCATCCAAAGACGAGGCACTATCCACAGGAGAGTCAAGAAGAACTCCAGCTATAGTGCCACCATTGCCAAAGATCTCCAAAGTGTCTCAGTCCACTCCAGATGAACCGGATTTCCCTGCAGTGCCTCAACTGTCACCCTGAGGATTGGCTCACACCATGCTGTCACGTGTGACAGCCCTGTGGCACCTCGAGGGAAAGAAACAGATCCCTGGGACAACTCTCTTGGAAGCCGGACAATACTGCTCCAGCTCGGGAGGAAAGTGAACGGGCACATCTCCACTCGAGGTGAGGCCTGACTCACCTGTGGAGAAAACAGAAGCAACCCAAGGACATGTCCACAATGGAGAGGACACCTCAGGCTCTGGCCTCAGCTCCAAATGAAGACGTAGGGACTTGGCACTAATGGGCGAAGAATCTCGAGAGGCCCATCGCAAGTTGCATGGAGACTGGCCATTCCTGAAGCCACAGGGGCGGGTCCTTGAGGTCCCTGCCTTAACTCGAGCAGAAATTGCCATAACTCAGGAAAAACCAAGATCTTCACCACTGCAGGCAAGATTAGGCCCTTGTCCACTGTGGTGTCTGGGGGAAATCACCCCTTCCCTCCTGAACCTCGAAAGGGTCATTCACACCCTTGCTGTGACTCGAGAAGTTCCACGCCATACCCGTCTACACTCGAGAGGAACAATGAGGGTCCTGCCACAGCTCAGGAGGAGCCCCGATTTCCGCTGTTCAGCTCCAGATGCGGGTCCTTTTCCCTGCTCCATAGGGAAAGGATTCCTGGCATTCCCATCGCATTCCAAGAGGTGGCGCTCTTGACAGTAGAGTCAAGAGGAACTGCTGGAGTCGTGCCACCATTACCAAAGACCCCCAAAGAGTTTCAGTCCACTCCAGATGAACCTGATTTACCTGCACTGCTTCGACTGTCACCCCGAGGATTGGCTCACACCATGGTGACATATGTGACAGCCCAGTGGTACCTTGAGGGAAAGCCACAGATCTCTGTGTCAACTCGCCAAGAAGCCTGACACTGCAGCTACACCTCGGGAGAAATGCAGACGGGGACATCTTCACTTGAGGTGAAGGCAGACTCCCCAGTGGAGACTGCAGAGGAACCCCAAGACACATGTCAGCAATGGAGTAGACACCTCAGTTCCATCCTCAGCTCCAGACGGTCTTATGGAACCGGCACTGATGGGGGAGGAATCCCAAGAGGCCCCTCACAACTTGCCTGGAGACAGGCCTTTCCTTAGGCCACACGGCCGGTCCTGAGGTCTCCGCCCTAACTGGAGAGGAACCTCCGCAACTCGAGAAAAACCACGAGCTTATCTCCTGCAGGGGAGATGAGGCCCTTGTCCGCTGTGGCATCCTGGGGTTAATCACAACTTCCCTCTTGAACCTCGAAATTGTCATTCAAACCCTCGCTCCCACTCAAGAAGTTCACTGCCATACCCGTTTCCACTCTAGAGGTACACTGAGTATCCTGCCACAACTCAGGAGGAGCCCCGTTTGCCCCTGCTCAGCTCCAGATGAGGGTCCCTATCCCTGCTCCATTGAGAAAGGATTCCTGACATTCCGGTTGCATCACAAGAGAAGGCGCTCTCCACAGTAGAGTCTAGAGGAACTTCAGGGGTCGTGCCACCATGCCCAAAGATCCCCAAAGTGTCTCAGGCCACTCCAGATGATTCTGATTTCCCTGCACTGCCTCGGCTGTCACGCCAAGGATCAGCTCACACCATGGAAGCACGTGTGACAGCCCTGTGGCAGTTCGAGGGAAAGACAAAGTTCCATGGGTCAACTCACTGGGAACACTGACTCTGCTGTGACAGCTCGGGAGGAAAGCAGATGGGCACGTCTCCACTCGAGGCGAGGCCTAACTCTCCCGTGGAGACTCCAGAAAAACCCCAAGATCCATGTCAGCACTAGAGTGGACACCTCAGATTCCGGCCTCAGCTCCAACGGAGGATAGCGGGACCCAATCCGAAGGGGGAGGAATCCTGAGAGGCCCCTCGCAACTCGCATGGAGATGGGCTTTTCCTAAGACCACAGGGGTGGATTCCTGAGGTCCCCACCGTAAATCAAAAGGAACCTGCCACAACTCGAGAAAAACCATTAGCTTCTCCCCTCCAGGCAAGATGAGGTCTTTCTCCACTGCAGTGTCTCGGGGTCAATCACCCCTTCCCTCTTGAACCTCAAAAGGGTCCTTTGCACCCTTGCTGCGAATCAAGAAGTTCCCCGCCATAACCATCTCAACTCGAGAGGAACATAGAGGATCCTGCCACAAATCTGGAGGAGCCCCCTTTGCCCTTGCTCAGCTCCAGATGAGAGTCCCTTTCCCTACTCCATCTGGAAAGGATTCCCACATTGCAGTTGCATCCCAAGAGGCGACACTCTCCACATGAGAGTAGAGAGGAACTCCAGGGTTAGTGCCACCATTCCCAAACGCCCAAATGTTCTGACTCCACACCACATGAACTTGATTTCCCTGCACTGCCTCGACTGTCACTCCAAGGATCGGCTCACACCACAGTGGCACGTGTGACAGCCCTGGGGCACCTCCAGGGAAAGCCACAGATCCCTGGGTCAACTCGCCTGGAAGCCTGACACTGCTGCTACAGCTCGGGAGGAAAACAGATGGTAAAGTCTCTGCTAGAGGCAAGGACTGACTCCCATGTGGAGAGTGCAGAAAAACCCCAAGTTCCATGTCAGCAATGGAGAGGACAACTAAAGATCAGGCCTCAGCTACAGATGAGGATTTAGGAACCCAGGACCAACAGGGTCGGAATCCTGAGAGGGCCATCACAACTCGCATGGAGGCTGGCCTTTCCTGAGGCCACAGGGGCGGGTCCCTGAGGTCCCCATTGTAACATGAGAGGAACCAGCCACAACTCGAAAAAAACCAGGAGCTTCTCCTCTCCAGGAGAGATGAGGGCCTTGACCTCTGCACCATCTCAAGGGAAATCACCCCTTCCCTCTTGAACTTCAAAAGTGTCCTTCACACCCTTGCTGCACATCAAGAAGTTCCCCACCATACCCGTCTGCACTCGAGAGGAACACTGAGAGTCCGGCCACAACTCAGGAGGAACCCCGTTTGCCAGTGCTCAGCTCTAGATGAAGGTCCCTTTCCCTGCTCCATTGGGAAAGGATTCCCAGCCTTCCTGTCGCATCCCAAGAGGAGGCGCACTCCACAGAAGAGTCAGGAGGAACTTCAGTGATCGTGCCACCGTTCCCAAAGAATCACAAACGGTCTCAGTCGACCCCAGATGAACCTGATTTCCCTGCACTGCCACGGCAGTCACCGAGGATCGGCTCACACCATTGTGTAATGTGTGACAGCCCTGTGGCACATCAAGGGAAAGCCACAGATCCCTGTGTCAACTCGTCGGATAGCCAGAAACTGCTGCTACATCTCAGAAGAAAAGGAACGGGCACGTCTGCCCTCTAGGAGAGGCCTAACTCCTCTGTGGAGACTCCAGAGGAACCCCAAGATCCGTGTCAGCACTGGAGAGGACACATCAGGTTCAAGCCTCAGCTCCAGACGAGGAGTTAGAGACCTGGCACCGACGGGGGAAAAATCCTGAGAGGCTCCTGGCAACTCGCATGGAGACTGCCTTTTCCTGAGGCCACTGGGGCAGGTCCTGGAGGTCCCGCCCGTAACTCGAGAAGAACCTACCACAACTCGAGAAAAACCAGGTACTTCTCGCCTCCAAGCGAGATAAGGCCCTTGTCCAATGCGGAGTTCAGGGGAAATCAGCCCTTCCCTCTTGAACCTCGAAAGGGTCTTTCACACCTGTGCTGCGACTCAAGAAGTTCCCTGCCGTAACTGTCTCCACATGAGAAGAACACCTAGGGTCCCTCCACAACTCACGAGGAGCCCCGATTGCCCCTGCTCAGATCCAGATGAGCGTCCCATTAACTGCTTCTTCAGGTAAGGATTCATGGCTTTCCCTTCGCATCCCAAGAGGAGGTGTTCTCCACAGGAGGGTTAAGAGGAATTCCTGGGTTCATGCCACCATTCCCAAAGACACTCAAAGGGTCTCAGTCCACTCCAGATGAACGTGACTTCCCTGCACTGCCTCAAATGTCACCCTGAGGATCAGCTCACACCAGGCTGGCAATTTTGACAGCCCTGTTTCACCTCGAAGGAAAGCCACAGATCTCTGGGTCAACTCGCCAGGAAGCCTGACACTGATGCTACAGCTCAGGAAGAAAGCAGACTGGAACATCTCCACTAGAGGTGAGGCCTGACTACCCTTTGTAGACTCCACAGGAGCCTCAAGATCCATGTTGGCACTGGAGAGGACCTCAGGTTCTGGAGTCATTTCCAGACGAGGATTTAGGGACTCAGCACCAACAGGGGAGGAATCCCGAAAGGCACCCCAAAACACAAATGGAGAATGCCTTTCCTGAGGCCACAGGGTCGGGTCCCAAAGGTCGCCACCATAACTCGAGTGGAACCTGCTGCAACTCGAGAAAAACCAGGAGCTTCTCCCCTCCAGGACAGAGGAGACCCTTGTCCACTGCGGCATCTTGGAGGAAATCACCACTTCCCTCTTGAAACTCGAAAGGGTTCTTTTGCTGAGACACAAGAAGTTCCCCCTCTTATCCAGCTCCACTCGAGAGGAACACCGAGGTTCCTGCCACAACTCAGGAGGAGCCACGTTTTCCCATGCTCAGCTCTAGATGAGGGTCCCTTACCCTACTCCGTCTGGAAAGGATTCCCAGCATTCCCCTGGCATCCCAATAGGTTGCAGTCTCTACAGGAGATTTGAGAGCAACTCCAGATGTCATGCCACCATTCACAAAGAGCCCCAAAGTGTCTCAGTCCACTCCAGATGAACCTGATTTCCCTGCACTGCCTTGATTGTCACCACGATGATCAGCACATACCATGGTGGCACGTCTGACAGCCCTGTGGCACCTCGAGTGAAAGCCACAGATCCCTGGGTAAACATGCCAGGAAGCCTGACAGTGCTGCGACAGCTAGGGAGGAAAGTGGACGGGCATGTCTCCACTCGAGGCGAGGCCTGACTCCCCTGTTGAGAATCCAGAGGAACCCCAAGATTCATGTCTGCACTGGAGAGGACTCCTCAGGTTCTGGCCTCAGCTCCAGACGAGGACTTGGGGCCGGCACCAAAGAGGGAAGATCCCCAAGGCCTCTCAAAACTCACTTGGAAACTTTCCTTTCTTGAGGCCACAGGGGCTCGTTCCTGAGGTCTCCGTCATAACTCGAGAGGAACCTGCTGCAAATCGAGAAAAACCAGGAGCTTCTTCCCTCCAGGTGATATGAGGCATTTGTCCGCTGTGGCGTTTCGTGAGAAATCCCCTCTTCCCTATTGAACTTCGAAAGGGTTCTTCACATCCTTGCTGTGACTCAAGAAGTACCCCGCCATACCCGTCTCCACTCGAGAGGAACACCGAGGGTCCCACACCAACTCAGGAGGATCCCCGTTTCCCCCTGCTCAGCTCCAGATGAGCATCCCTTATCTGCTCCATCAGGAAAGGATTCCCGGCTTTCCCGTCGCATCCCAATTGGAGGCACTCTCCACAGGAGAGTCGAGAGGAATTCCAGGGATCATGTCACCATTCCCAAAGACCCCCAAAGTGATTCAGTCCACACCAGATGAACCTGCTTCCATACACTGCCTCAACTGTCTCCCCGAGGATCAGCTCACTCTACGGTGTCACTTGTGACAGCCCTGTGGCGCCTCTAAGGAAAGCCACAGATCCCTGGGTCAACTCTCTGGGAAGCCTGACACTGCTGTTACAGATCAGGAGGAAAGCAGATGGGCATGTCTCCACTCGAAGCGAGGCCAGACACCCCTGTGTAGACTCCAGAGGTATCACAAGATACATGTCAGCACTGCAGAGGACACCTCTGGTTCTGGCCTCAGCTCCAGACGTGGTCTTGGGGACTTGGCCCCGATGGCAGAGGAATCCGAGAGGTCCCTCACACAGTGGTTGGAGACTGGCCTTTCCTGAGGCCACAGTGGTGGGTCCCAGAGGTCCCTGCAATAATTCGATAGGAACCTGCTGCAACTCAAGAAAAACCAAGAGCTTCTCCCCTACAGGTGAGATGAGGCCCTTGTCCGTTGCAGTGTCTCAGGGGAAATCCCCCCTTTTCTCTTGAACCTCGAAAGGGTCCTTCACACCCTTGCTGCAAATCTAGAAGTTCCCTGCCATACCAGTCTGCACTCGAGAGGAAGACCGATGGCCCGCCACAATTTTGTAGGAGCCCAGTTTGCCCCTGCTCAGCTCAAGATGAGGGTCCCTTTCCCTGCTCCATCGGGAAAGGATTCCCGGTGTTTCTGTCGCATCCCAATAGGGAGCGCTCTCCAGATAAGAGTCAACAGGAACTCCAGTGGTCGCGCCACCATTCCCAAAGACTCCGAAGTGTCTCAGACCACCCCAGATGAACCTGATTACCTGCACTGCTTTGACTGTCATCCCAATGATAGGCTCACACCATGGTGGCACGTGTGACAACCCTGTGGCAACTCGAGGGAAAGCCACAGTTCCCTGGTTCAACTCGGTGGGAAGACTGACACTGCTGCTACAGCTCAGGAGGAAAGTGCATGGGCACGTCTCCACTCGAGGCAATGCCTGACTCCCATTTTGAGACTCCAGAGAAAACCCTAGGTGCATGTCAGAACTGGGGAAGACACCTCAGGTTCAGGCCTCAGCTCCAGACGAGGTCTTGGGGGAACTGGCACCGACAGGGGAGGAATCTTGAGAGGCCCCTTGCAACTACCATGGTCACTGGCCTTTCCTGATGCCACAAGGATGGGTCCCTGAGGTCCCAGCTGTAACTCGAGAGGAATCTGCCTCAGCTCAAAAAAACCCAGGAGTTTCTCCCTTCCAGGAAAAATGAGGCCGTTGTCTGCTTCGGTATCTCGGGGGAAATCACCCCTCCCATCTTGAACCTCAAAAGGGTCGTTTGACCCTTGCTGCAACTAAAGAAGTTCCCATCATACCAGTCTCCACTTGAGAGGAACACCAAGGGTGACGCCACAACCCAGGAGGAGCCCCGTTTGCCCCTGCTCAGCTTCAGATGAGGGTCCTTTTCACTGCTCCATCGTGAAAATATTCCTGGCATTCCCGTCGCATTCCATGAGGAGGCTCTCTCCACAGGAGATTTGAGAGGAACTCCAGGGGTTGTGCCACCATTCTCAAAGACCCCGATGGTTTTCAGTCCACTGCAGATGAACCTGATTTCTTTGCACTGCCTCGACTCTCACCTCGAGGATCAGCTCACCCCATGGTGGCACCTGTGAGAGCCCTGTGGCACCTCGAGTGAAAGCCAGAGATTTCTGGGGCATCTCGCTGGGAAGGCTAACACTGCTGCTACATCTCGGGAAGAAAGCGGATGGGCACGTCTCCTCTCGGGACGAGGCCTGACACCCTTGTGGAGACTACAGAGGATGCCCAAGATCCATGTCTACACTCGAGGAGAGGCATGTCTCCCCTGTTGAGACTCGAGAGGAACACTAAGATCCATGTCAGCACTGCAGAGGACAACTCAGTATCCGGCCTCAGCTCCAGACGAGCACCTAGGGACCTGGCACCAATGGGAGAGGAATCCCAAGAGGCCCCATGCAACTTGCATGGAGACTGATCTGTCCCGAGGACACAGCGGCGGGTCCCCAAAGTGCCAAGTGTAACTCGAGAAAAACTTGTCAGAACTCGAGAAAAACCAGGAGCTTATCCCCTCAAGGCAAGATGAGGCCCTTGGCCACTGTGGCGTCTTGGGGGAAATCACCCCTTCCCTCTTGAACCTAGAAAGGGTCTTTCATACCCTTGCTTCGACTAATGAAGTTCCCCGCCATACCCCTATCCATATGAAAGGAACAACGAGGGTCCCCCCACAACTCAGGAGGAGCCCTGTTTTCCCCTTCTCAGCTCCAGATGAGGGTCCTTTGGCCTACTCCGTTGGGAAAGGATTACCGATGTTCCTGTAGCATCCCAAGAGGAGGCGCTCTCCAGAGGAAAGTAGAGAGGAACTCCAGGGTTGGGGTCACCATTACCAAAGATCCCTTAAGGGCCTCTGTCCACTCCAGGTGAACCTGATTTTCCTACACTGCCTCAACTGTCTTCCCGAGAATCGGCTCACACCACAGTGGCACATGTGACAGCCCTGTGACACCTCGAGGGAAAGCCACAGATCCCTGGGTCAACTCACGAGGAACCCTGACACTGCTTCTACAGCTCGGGAGTAAAGTGGTCAGGCATGTATCCACGCGAGGCAATGCCTTACTCCCCTGTGGAAACTCCAGAGGAACCCCAAGATCCATGTAAGCACTGGAGAGGACAGCTAAAGTTCTGGCCTCAGGTCAAGGTGAGGACTTAGGGACTCGACACTGACTGGGTAGGAAAGACGAGGGGGCCCTTGAAACTCGCTTGGAGACTGGCCTTTACAGAGGCCACAGTGGCGGGTAACTGAAGCCCTTGCAGTAACTCGAGTGGAACCTGCAGCAAATAGAGAAAAACCAGGAGCTTTTTCTCTCCAGGTGCGATGAGGCCCTTGTCCGTTGCAGCATCTCGG
>SJYF01011112.1:230725-240798 GCA_006410515.1 Procapra przewalskii | reverse complement strand
GAGAGGAACTCCAGGCATCATGCCCCAATTCACAAAGACCCCCAAATGATCTCAGTCCACTCCAGATGAACCTGATTTCCCTGTACTATCTCGACTGTCTCCCTGAAGTTCGGATCATATCACAGTGCCACGTGTGACGCCTTGTGGCAACTTGAGGGAAAGCCACAGATCCCTGGGTCATCTCGCCAGGAAGACTGACATTACTGCTAAAGCTCAGGTGAAAAGTGGACGGGCACACCTCCACTTGAAACGGGGCCTGACTCCCCTGTGGAGACTCCAGAGGAACCCCAAGATCCATGTCAGGACTGGAGAGGACAACTCAGGTTCCTGCATCAGCTCCAGAAGAGGACGTAGGGACCCAGACCAATGGGAGGGGAATCCCGAGACTCTCTTCGAAAATTGCATGGAGACTGGCCTTTCCTAGGCCACAGGGGCGGGTCCCTGAGGTCCCCACCATAACTTGAGAGGAACCTACCTCAACTCAGGAAAAACCAGGAGCTTCTCTCCTCCAGGCTAGATGAGGACCTTGTTCACTTCGGGGTCTTGGAGGAAATCACCCCTTCCCTCTTGAACCTCGAAAGGGTCCTTCACATCCTTGCTGTGAATCAAGAAGTTCCCTGCCATACGTGTCTACACTCGAGAGGAATACCGATGGTCCCACAACTCAGGAGAAGTCCTGTTTTTCCCTGCTCAGCTCCAGATGAGGGTCCCTTTCCCTGCTCCTTCGGGAAAAGATTCCTGGCATTGCTGTCACATCCCAAGAGGAGGCACTCTCCACAGGAGAGTCTAGAGGAACTCCAGGCGTCATGCGACTATTCCAAAGGACCCCCAAAGATTCTCAGTCCACTCCAGATGAACCTGATTTCCCTGCACTGCCTCGACCTTCTCCCTGAGGAATGGCTCACACCACAGAGTCACATGTGACAGTTGTGTGGAAACTCGAGGAAAAGACAGATCCAACATGGCAGGAAGCGTGACACTGCTGCTATAGCTCAGGAGGAAAGCAGACGGGCACGTCTCCACTCGAGGTGAGGCCTGACTACCTTGTGAAATCTCCAGAGGAACCCCATGATCCATGTCCGCACTGGAGAGGACACCTCAGTTTCTGGCCTCAGCTCCAGATGAGGACTTAGGCACCCAGTACTGATGGGGAAGGAATCCCGAGAGGCCCCTCACAACTCGAATGGAGACTGGCATTTTCTGAGGCCACAGGGCGTGTCCCTGTGGTCTCCGCCGTAACTCGAGAGGAGCCTGCCACAATTCGAGAAAAACCAGGAGCTTCTCCCCTTCAGATGAGATAAGGCCCTTGTCCACTGCAGTCTTGTCGGAAATCAACCCTTCTTTCTTCAACATCGAAAGGGTCTTTCACACCCCTGCTACAACTCAAGTAGTTCCCCGCCATTCCTGTCTCCACTCAAGAGGAAAACCGAGAGCCCTGCCACAACTCAGGAGAAGCCCCGTTTTCCACTGCTCAGCTCCAGATGAGGGTCCCTTTCCCTGCTCCTTCAAGAAAGGATTCCCGGCGTTCCCGTCACATACCAAGAGGTGGCGCTCTCCACAGGAGAGGCGCAAGGAACTCCAGTTGACCTGCCACCATCCCAAAGAACACCAAAGGGTCTCAGTCAACCACAGAAGAAACCAATTTGTCTGCACTGCCTCGATTGTAACAGATAGTATCAGCTCACAACACAATGGCACTAGTGACAGCCCTGTGGCACCTCAAGGGAAAGCCATACAGCCCCAGGTCAACTCGCATGGAAGCTTGACACTGCAGCTAGAGCTGAGGAGGAAAGTCGACGGGCAAGTCTCCACTCGAGGTGAGGCCTGATTCCGCTGTGGAAAGGCTCTTTCACACCTTTGCTGTGACCCATGAAGTTCCCCGACCCAACCGGCCCCACTGGAGAGGAACACTGAGGGTACCACCATGATTCAAGAGGAGCCCCATTTTTCCCTGCTCAGCTCCAGATGAGGGTCCCTTTCCCTGCTCTGTCATGAAAGGATTCCCAGCACTACCCTCCCATCCCAAGAGGAAGTGCTTGCACCAGGAGACTTGGGAGGAACAAGTCGTGCCACCATTCTCCAAGACCCCCGAATGCCTCGTCCACTCCAGATGAACCTGACTGCCCTGAACTGCCTCGACTGTCACCCCGAGAATCGAACCACGCCATGCTGGCACGTGTGACAGCCATGGGTTACCTCGAGGGCAAGCCACAGACCCTGTGTCCGCTTGTCAGGGAGCCTGACAATGCTGCTGAAGATCGGGTGGAAAGCAGCCATGCACGTCTCCACACGAGATGAGGCCTGACTCGCCTGTGGAGACTCCAGGGGAACCCCAAGACCCATGTCAGTGTGGGCGAGGAAAGCTCAGGATCACGCCTCAGCTCCAGATGATGATTGAGGACACGGAGCCAACTGGGGAGGAATCCCAAGAGGCCCCTGGCAACTCGCATGGAGACTGACCTCTCCTGAGGCCACAGGGGAGGGTCCCTGGGGACCCCCTTGCAACTCGAGAAACACCAGGAGTTTCACCTCTGCAGGTGGAGTGCATTCCTCACGACCCTCCTGGTGCAAGTGCTTCCTCTTGGGATGCGAAGAGAGCGCCAGGAATCTTTTCTCGACAGAGCAGGGAAAAGGACCCTCATCTGGAGCTGAGCAGGGGAAAACGGGGATCCTGTTGGTTCATGGTGGGACCCTCGGTGTTCCTCTCGAGTGGGGACAGATGGGTTGGGGAACTTCGCAGGTCACAGCAAGGGTGTGAAGGAGCCTTTCGAGGTCCAAGAGGGAAGGGGTGATTTCGCCAAGAAGCCACAGCGGACAAGGGCCTCAAACCGCCTGCAGGGGAGAAACTCCTGGTTTTTCTCGAGTTATGACATAGACTCCAGGGACCTGCCCTGTGGCCTCAGGAGAGGCCAGTCTCAGTGCGAATTGGGAGGGGACTCTGGGGATTCCTCCCCAGTCGACACCTGCGCCGGGTAAGCAGTCCTCATCTGGTGCTGGGGAGGGAGCCTGAGCTTTCCTCTCCCTTGCTGACATGGGTCTTGTGGTTCCCCTAGAGTCTCTACAGGAAAGTCTGGCCTTGTATCGCGTGGAGAAGTGCTTGGCCACTTTCCTCCCGAGCTGCAACAGCAGTGTCAGGCTGCCTGTCAAGCGGAAACAGGGATCTGTGGCTTTCGCTCGTGGTAACCCAGGGCTGTCAAACGTGCCAGCGTGGCGTGAGTCGATCCTCATGGTGACAGTCGAGGTAGTGCTGCGAAGTCAGGTTCACCTGGAGTGGATGAGGCATTTTGGGGTCTTGGAGAATGGTGGCATGACCCCTGGTGTTCCTCCCAAGTATCCTGGTGCCAGCGCCTCCTCTTGTGGTGCAAGGGGAGCGCCGGGAATCCTTTCCCGACGGAGCATCGAAAGGGACCCTCATCTGGAGCTGATCAGGGGAAAACGGGGCTCCTCTTGAGTCGTGGCGGGACACTCGGTGTTCCTCTCGAGTGGGAATGTTTGGTCGGGGAACTTTGTGGGTCACAGCAAGGGTGTGAAAGAGCCTTTCGAGGTCCAAGAGGGAAGGGATGATTTCCTCTGAGATGCCACAGCAGACAAGGGCCTCAGCCACCTGCAGGGGAAAAGCTGTTTTTTCTCAAGTTGTGGTAGGGTCCTCTTGAGCTTCGAAGGGGACCCCAAGGTCCCGCTCCTGTTTCCTCAGCAGAGGCCAGTCTCCGTGCATGTTGCGAGGGGCTCTGGGGATTCCTCCCCAGTTGGTGTCGGGTCCGCAGTCCTTGTCTGGAGCTGAGGCCAGAGCCTGAGATTTCCTCACCCATGCTGACATGAGTCTTGGATTTCCCCTGTATCTTACAGAGGGGAGTCAGGCCCCATCTCGCGTGGAGACATGCACGGCCACTTTCCTACCAAGCTGCAGCAGCAGTGTCAGGCTCCCCGTCGAGCAGACACAGGGTTCTGTGGCTTGCCCTCGAGGTAACCCAGGGCTGGCACATGTGCCAGCGTGACGTGAGTTGAATCTTGGTGTGACAGTGGAGGCAGTGCAGGGCAATCAGGTTCATCTGGAGTGGACAAGGCATTTGGGGGTATTGGTGAGAGGGTAAGAGGCAGGAAGTCCAGGGATCTCCAATTGGAGGAAATAGTCTGCAAGTGTCAGACATTTTATCTCTCTTAAGCGGCAGGAGGAAACAAGCTAGCGATATTTTTTACTTCTCTATACATATTTAAATAAGTTTCTCTTCAAATTGTGTTGCCATAATGATACCTGGTTTCACTTGAAGTTAACCATTGCCTTTTTCTTATGGAAATGTTTATCTTAATCTATGCTAATGTACTGTGCATTTAACCCAAACTCTGTCTTCAAGTTGGTTCTGACTTTTGAGCCCGGAACCTACTTGATAAACCAGTATGTTATACTCTGATATTGTTCCTCTAATCTATGTAAATGAAACTATTTGTATGGTGATCTTCCCTTCTTCAAGATTCAAGTTAATCATTTTATGGCCCAAGATAAACCATTTGGAGCCAAGTTTATCCCAATATACATCTTATGGGTGAAGGGCCTGGTGCCATTTTAAGTTTTGAGACATTTCTTTCTTTCATTAACGGACTGCTGGTGACTATATAACATCCAGCTAAAGACTAGCAGGGGGGTACTCTTTCTGTCCCTTTCTGATGTCTATGTTAGAAGATTTCTCTATCTCTTTTATACTTTAATAAAACTTTTTTACACAAAAGCTCTGAGAGATCAAGCCTCATCTCTTGCCCCGGATTGAATTCTTCTATCCGGGGGCCAAGAATCCCAGCATTGTAATTCAACAATAACCTTTCATCTTGGGGGCTCTTCCGGGATCCTTCAGGACAAGGTAAGGATGCTTGGAGCTCTAGTTCTTTGTTCTCTTAGGAAACACGTTTTCTGCTGTGCTTTACTAACTCTATGGTGTGTTTGTATGAATGAATGACATTCCCTGCATGAAGCAAGTCAGGAGCCTTCTCTGTGGTTCCATGGTGATCTCATGTGGCCTATGTCTGAAACCTTTCACGGGTTTCTACCAACCTTCCAAGGCCAAGAGGGACCCAATGTCTCCTTTGGGAACTGACCAGAAATGTACAAAGCGTGTGGACCGAACTCTCCATTCTCAGTAAAACTTTTCGTTCTCTGTGACCATTTCATAACTCCTTGGGAATTAGATGTACTAACTTAATCTATCGGATCATAGGCTTTCAAGGGACTTGTGATCTACACTGTTACTGTGTACTGTGGCAAACGTGGATTGGTAGTCAAGAAAGCGTCTAGCCTCGCTAGGAATCGAAAGTTTCAAAGCTAGATGGAGCTGTAGCCCTAAGAACATCTAAGAGGTTAATGGTTACTCAGATTGGGACTGCAATCATTTTTCTCCTTTGGTTACGCTGGCTCTTAGTGGACCAGAGGAGGCTCTCATACTGGTGTGGTGATGCTTGAAAAGAACATCTCAGCTTTATGTTCATATTGGTCTTATTGTGGTCAGAAATATACTCAGGGTCGTGCACAGGAACACAGGTGATGAACGTTTCCCCCAGCAGTCTTAGCTTGGGAGGCATTCTGGAAGGTTACTCTGATTGCACCCCGGGTGGCATCAGAGGCAAGCAAGGTTAAAGGTGAAGAGCTGGACATCAGGTAGAGATGCTATCAGGCCTACCCCTGGTACATCCTCACCCCGTCTCGGTGGCAGAACTGAGAGGGTTGAGATGGCGCCTGTGTTGGTAAGGGATAGACTAAGTCCGACCAGGAAGGAAAAGCTTTTGGTGTAAAGTCTGCTACACCCCCATCTAGAGCAGGGAGCGATGCCTCCAGTAGAAAAATGGCACTGGCCACTTTTTTCTCTCTTACAGCTGGGAGCTAACAAATTCAGCCTCACTCCTTTGAACCGTTTCCTGAAAAACTGGGATAGATTTGATCCCCAGGGCTTAAAGAAGACACACCTGGTCTTCCTATGCGATACTGCATGGCCACGGTATCCATTGGAGGACAGTGAATGGTGGCCGGTTGGAGGGTCTCTTAAGTATAATACTGTTTTATAATTAGACTGGTTCTGTAAGGAACAAGGGAAATGGGTAGAAGTGGCATATGTGTTGCCCTATTTCTCTCTGCGAAATATGCCAGACTTATGTCCTAAGGGTATAGATTTGGGCATGAAACCTTCAGCTCCCTCCTGTCCTCCTACTTTTCCCCCATACTCGGGGCTCCAAGCTGAGCTAACTGAAAGCCAGAGAACCCCCCTCAGAACGACTGCTTTGGTCTCAGTGGAAAACCAAACTGAGATTCAAACCGCTTTTGTCTCAATTGAAGCCCAAACTGAGATTCAAACCACTTTGGTCTCAATGGAAGTCCAAACTGAGATTCAGACTGTGCACGTGGAGGCCCAAAGAACACCTGTCTCAGTACGACTTCAGACTACTCTGGCTTCAGTAGAAACACAGACCATCGAAGTTAGAGATGAGATGGAAGACAGGAGAGAAAGAGAAAAAGAAAAACAGGTTTCTTCAGTCTATTTCTGGGATCATATGTGCAGAACAGCCAGAGAGACTGAGGAACAGCCACACAAGCTGTTGCCTTTTTATGAAACACCCACCAGGAGAAATAATCAGTCCATGAGAGTTAGTAAGCCTTTGTCTTATCAGGAAATACAAAGAATCAAGGAAGATCTGGGAGACTATTTAGAGGACCCAGAAAAAATATATTAGAGCTTTTAGAGGTATTACTTTGCTTTATGAGCTTGCTTGGACGGATGTGATGTATATCTTGGGACAAACTCTGACTCTTGACTCAAAGACCCAAGTTTTGGGGAAAGCGGTTGCTTATGGAGATGAATGGCTTGGTAATGAATCAGTAGGGAAAAGGGAGGACGAGATAGCGGCCCTCCCCATTGGGAATCAGGCGGTCCCAATTATAGAACCAGAATGGGACTACAACACAGCTAAAGGAAGATGGGATCAGAGTCATTTTGTCAGATGTATTCTTGAAGGACTCAGGCAGGCACGTTCTAAGCCTTTAAACTATAGAAAATTGGCAGACATAGAACAGGAGGAGAAGGAAGCTCCTGGTAAATTCCTAAATAGATTAAGAGAAGCTCTTCGCAGATTCACTGAGATTGATCCCAAAAGTGAAGAAGGAAAAGTGATCTTAAAAGATAGATTTATCACTCAGTTGGCTCTAGATATCCGCCATAAGCTACAAAAATGGGCGTATGGACTAAACCAGTCTTTAGATACTTGTTACAACTGGCTCAGATGGTCTATTATGGTAGGGAATATGAGGAAAAGAAAGAAAGGCAAAAGAAAACAAAGGAAAAGGCGGAAGCCTTCGCAATGGCTATGAAAAACGTTCTTAAACAGCCAGAGAAAAATGCCCAGAGGGACCCATGTGAACAGGGATGGGCTTGCTATTCCTGTGGAAAGGAGGGGCACCTCAAGTGGGATTGCCCTCAGGCATCTAAGCTGCTCCCGGCTTCATGTCATGTCTGCAAAGGACCACACTGGAAGAGTGACTGCCCTCAGAGGCGTAGGTCCCTAAGGTCGGACTCTCAAGACAATCAGGACTGAAGTTGCCTGGGGGTCCCCACACAAGCTCCCTTCCTAATTACACCTGAGGAACCCCGGGTATTAATAATTGTGGGAGGCCAATCCATCAATTCCCTTTTAGATACGGGGGCAACTTACTCTGTGTTTACTGAAGCCCCTGGCCCACTTTCTTCCAGAACAGCTTCTGTAATGGGACTGTCTGGATGAGCCAAAAGGTATTATTTCAGTTATTCTTTATCTTATAACTGGGATTCTGTGCTATTTTCACAAGAGTTTCTGATCGTGCCAGAATCTACCTCACCCCATTTGGGGAAGGATATACTGAGCAAGGTCCATGCCTCTTTTTTTATGAATATGGAGCCCTCCCTTTCTCTTCCTCTAGTAGAACAAAATGTAAATCCTAGAGTATGGGCTGATGGAAAATCTGTGTGTCGAGCACAAAATGCTATTCCTGTAGTTGTCAAGCTCAAAGACCCACACTTATTTCCACATAAGAAACAGTATCCTCTGAAACCTGAGGTTAAGGAAGGGTTAAAACCCATCATTGAAAATTTAAAAGAACAGGGTCTATTAATTCCCTGTAACAGTCCTTGAAACACTCCTATTTTGGGTATAAAGAAATCAAATGGTAAATGGAGAATAGTTCAAGATTTACGTATAATAAATGAGGCTCTAACTCCTTTACACCCCGTGGTGACTAATCCTTATACTCTATTGTCTGAAATTCCTGAAGGAGCCAAATATTTCTCACTAACTGATTTAAAAGATGCCTTCTATTCAGTGACTTTGGCGGAGGAAAGTCAATTTCTATTTGCTTTTGAAGACCATAGGCAGCCAGCTTCTCAGTTAACCTGGACAGTTTTGCCCCAGGGAATTTGTGACAGTCCTCACTTATTTGGACAAAGTTTGTTACAGGACCTACAAACTTTAATAGCTCTGAAGCAGTGGTGTTACAATATGTAGATAATATTTTACTCTGTGCTGAGACAGAGGAAGCTTATTCGCGAGCCTCAGAAGATTTCTTAAACTTTCTGCAATCTGTGGTTACATGGCATCAAGAGAAAAGGCTCAGCTTTGTCAACAATCAGTTAGATATCTGGGCCTAATCATATCAAAGGGACTAGGGCCATAGGCCCTGAGAGAATTAAGCCTATACTAAATCATCCCCTACCTATGACTTTAAGACAATTGAGAGGATTTTTGGGAATCACAGTTTACTGTTGCATTTGGATTCTGGGTTATGGGGAACTTTCCCGGCCTTTATATAAACTTATTGATGAAACTCAGCAGGCCCAAACTGACAAACTGGTTTGGCCTCCAGAAACTCAAAAGGCTTTTAAGGTTCTTCACACTGCACTTCTGCAAGCACCTGCTCTGAGCTTGCCCACAGGGTCAGAATTTAATTTGTTTGTCACTGAAAGGAAAAGCATGGCCTTGGGAGTTTTGACACAACCCTGAGGGCCTCACCAGCAACCTATTGCTTATCTAAGCAGAGAATTAGATGTAATTTCACATGGGTGGCTCCACTGCCTAAGAGTAATAGGGGCAGCGGCTTTGTTAGCACCTGAAGCTTTAAAAATAATTAATGGACGAAATCTTACTGTACTGACTTCTCATGATGTAAGTCGAATCTTAAATTCTGAAGTTAATATTTGGATGACAGACAGTAGGCTTCTTAAATATCAGTCATTGTTGTTAGAAGGACCAGTAACTAAGCTTATAGTTGGTGGAAATTTAAATCCTGCCATTTTCCTTCTTGAGAAGGAAAATTAAACACCCGATTACAATTGTTCTCAGTTCCTAACTTTAAACTCTGCAGCTCAGGAAGATCTAATGGATAGCCTATTAGACAATCCTGACATGGAAATATTTACAGATGGCAGTTCTTTTGTTGGGGATGAAAAGGGTAAAGCAGGTTATGCCTTGGTGACTGCTGAACAGGTTTTGAAAGCAAAATCTGGATTACATCGAAGTGGAAAGTATCCTGGAGAGGACTGGGAAGTTTATTTTACTCATATACCAAAAGCTAATGGATATTCTTGCTTACAAGTTTTGGTAGATAATTTTACTGGATGGATTGAGGCTTTTCTCTGTTGTAGTGAACAGGCTAAGGAGGTTATAAAGATTCTCTTCATCAGTGGAAGGCTTCCCGTGGTGGACATCTCCACTTCAAGGAAAGGACTTTCTCCAAGTCTGTGAATACCTTCGACAACAATCACACACGATGCCTCTTCTTCATCTGATGATACCTACAACCCTAAAATGGACTGGTGCAACACTCTGTACTTTAACTATGGACATAATCTGACTTTTAATTTTGATTTTAACTTGTTTTAATGACTGTGTTGCCTTACATCTGTAACTGTACAACTGGATTGGTTTCTAGCTGATGAAAGTTTTTAAGTTACAAATGGTTGCTCAAACTCCTGCTACTGCTGCACCTTCCCCCAACTACTATTTGGGGCCGTTGGATCAGATATCCTCAATATGAGGATTAGGAAAATATGTTGCCTTAAAAATTTAGC
>SJYF01011112.1:182642-192746 GCA_006410515.1 Procapra przewalskii | reverse complement strand
CAAAGCCTGAGCTTTCCTCAGCCGTGCTGACATGGGTCTTGGGGTTCCCCTGGAGCCCCCACAGGAAAGTCAGGCCTCATCTCGCATGGAGCTGTGCACGGCCGCTTTCCTCCCGAGCTGCAGCAGAAGAGTCAGGATCCCTGTCGAGAGGACATAGAGATATATGTTTTGCACCGTAGGTAACCCAGGGGTGTCACACAGGCCAGCGTGGCGTGAGTTGATCCTCGGGTGACAGTCGCAGCTGTGCAGGGCATTCAGGTTCATCTGGAGTGGACGAGGCATTTGGGGGTCTTGGGGAATTGTGGCACGACCCTTGGTGTCCCTCCTGGTGCGAACGCTTCCTCTCGGCATGTGAGGGGAATGCCGGGAATCGTTTCCCAATGGAGCAGTGAAAGGGACCCTCATCTGGAGCTGAGCAGGAGAAAACGGGTATCCTCTTATTCAAGGTGGAACCCTCGGTGTTCCTCTCGAGTGCAGACGGTTGGGTTGTGGAACTTCGTGGTCACAGAAAGGGTGTTAAGGAGCGTTTCGAAGTCCAAGAGGGAAGGGGTGCTTTCCCATGAGACGGCACAGCAGACAAGGCCCTCACCCAGCCTGCAGGCGAGAAGCTCCTGGTTTTTATTGAGTTTCGGCGGGGTCCTCTCGAGTTAGGTCGGGGACCCCAGGGACCCACCCCTTGACCTCAGGAGAAGCCAGTCTCAGTGCGAGTTGTGAGGGGCCTCCAAGGATTCCTCCCCAGTCGAGGCCGGGTCATAAGGTCTCATCGAGAGATGCAGCTGGAGCCTGATCTTTCCTCGCCCATGGTGACATGGATCTTAGGATTCGCCTTGAGCCTCCACAGGGGAGTCAGGCCTCATCTCGTGTGGAGACATGCATGGCCGCTTTCCTCCCAACCTGCAGCAGCAGGTTGAGCTCCCCGTCGAGCAGACACAGGGATCTTTGGTTTGCCATCGAGGTTACCCAGGGCTGTCACACGTGCCAGCATGGAGTGAGTCAATCCTCGGGCTGACAGTAGAGGCAGTGCAAGGCAATCAGGTTCGTCTGGAGTGGAGGTGGTATTTGTGGGTCTTGGAGAATGGTGGCACAACCCCTGGTGTTCCTCCCGAATCTCCTGGTTCGAGTTCCTCCTCTTGGGATGCGAGGGGAGCGCTGGGAATCCTTTCCCAACAGAGCAGGGAAATGGACCCTCTTCTGGAGCTGAGCAAAAGAAAACGGGGCTCATCTTGAGTGGCGGACAGAACCTCAGTGTTCCTCTCGAGTGGGAAGGGGTGGGCCGGGGAACTTCGTGGGTCAAAGCAAGGGTGTGAAGCAGCCTTTCGAGTTTCAAGAGAGAAAGGGTGATTTCGCCTGAGAGATCACAGCAGACAAGGGCCTGACCCCGCCTGCAGGGGAGAAGCTCCTGGTTTTTCTCGGGTTGTGGATGGGTCCTTTCGAGTTAAGACGGTGACCCCAGGGACCGGCTCATGTGGCATCTTGAGAGGCTAATCTCCATGCGAGTTGCGAGGGGCCTGTGAGGATTCTTCCTCATTTGGCACCGAGTCCTCAGTCCTTGTCTGGAGATGAGGCCGGAGCCTGAACTTTCCTCGCCTATGCTGACATGGGTCTTGACATTCCCATGGAGCCTCCACAGGGGAGTCAGGCCTCGTCTCGCATGGAGACGTGCATGGCCAATTTCCTCCTGAGCTGCTGCAGGACTGTCAGGCTCCCCGTCGAGTGGACACAGGGATCTGTGGCTTGCTCTCCAGGTAACCCAAGGCTGTCACACGTGCCAGTGTGGCGTGAGTTGATACTCAGGGTGGCATTCGAGGCAGTGCAGGGCAGTCAGGTTCATCTGGAGTGGACAAGGCATTCCGGGGTCTTGAGGAACGGTGGCATGCCGCCTGGTGTTCATCCCTACTCTCCTGGTGTGAGTGCCTCCTCTTGGGATGCGACGGGAGTGCCAGGTATCCTTTCCTGATGGAGCAAGGAAGGGGACCCTCAACTGGAGCTGAGCAGGGGAAAACGGTCCTCCTCTTGAGTCATGGCGGGACCCTTGGTGTTCCTCTCGAGTGGGTTGGGTCGGGGAACTTCGTGGGTCACAGCAAGGGTGTGCTGGAGCCTTTCGAGGTCCAAGAGGGAAGGGGTGATTTCCCCCGAGATGCTGCTGCAGACATGGGCCTCAGCCTACCCGCAGGGGGAAGCTCCTGGTTTCTCTCGAGTTGTGTCAGTGTCCTTTCGAGTTATGATGGGCCCCCAGGTACCCGCCCCTGTGGCCACAGGAATGGCTAGTCTCCCTGCAANNNNACATCCGGGGATTCCTCTGAGGGCAGTCTCTCTTACAGTGTGGTTCTTTGCAGACCAGACAAACCAGAGTCGTCTTAGATGCCTGAGGGCAATCCCGGTTGTGGTGCCCCACCTTTCCATAGGAATAGCATGCCCATCCCTTTTCACCTGGGTCCGTCTGGGCATTTTTTTCTGGCTATCTAAGAGCGTTTATCATAGCCGGTGCAAAGGCTTCCTCCTTTTCCTTTGTCTTACTTTGCCTTTCTTTTTTTTTTTTTTCCTCATATTCCGTACCATAATAGATCATCTTAGCCAGTTGTAACAGAGTATATAAAGACTGATTTGGTCCATACGCCCTTTTTGGTATCTTATGGCGGATATCTGGAGCCGACTGAGTGATAAACCTATCTTTTAAGATCACTTTTCCTGATTCCCGTGGGAAGGGTAACTATCTCCTCCTCCTTCTATCCTACTGAATTCTTACCAATCTATTCATCTCCATAAGCAACTGCTTTCCCCAAAACTCGAGCCTTTGAGTCAGGAGTCAGTGTTTGTCCCAAGATATACATCACATCCTTCCAAGTAATGTCATAAAGTAGAGTAACACCTTTAAAAGCTCTAATATATTTTTCTTGGTCCTCTAAGTAGTCTCCCAGATCCTCCTTGATTCTTTGTATTTCTTAATAAGAAGTAGGCTTACTAACTCTCCTGGACTGATTATTTCTCCCTGTGCGTGTTTCATAAAGAAGCAACAGCTTGTGTGGCTGTTCCTCAGTCTCTCTAGCTGTTCTGCACATATGATCCCAGAGATAGACTGAAGAAACCTGTTTTTCTTTTTCTTTTTGTCTCCTGTCCTCCATCTCACCTCTAATTTCAATGGTCTGAGTTTCTACTGAAACCAGAGTAGTCTGAGGTCGTACTGTGACAGGAGTTGTTTGGGCCTCACATGCGCAGTTTGAATATTAGTTTGGATTTCCACTGAGACCAAAGCGGTTTGAATCTTAGTTTGGGTTTCCATTGAGACCAAAACGGCTTGAATCTTAGTTTGGATTTCCACTGAAACCAAAGCAATCATTCTGAATGGGGTTCTCTGGCTCTCAGTTAGCTCAGCTTGGAGCCCTGGGTACAGGGGCAAAGTAGAAGGACTGGAGGGAGCTGAAGGTTTCACGCCCAAATCTATACCCTTAGGATATAAGTTTGGCATATTTCACAGAGAGAAATAGGGCAACACATATGCTACTTCTATCCATTTCCCTTGTTCCTTACAGAACCGGTCTAATTGTAAAACAGTATTATACTTAAGAGACCCTCCAACCGGCCACTGTTCACCATCCTCCAATGGATACCATGGCCATGCAGTATCGCATAGGAAGACAAGGTGCGTCTTCTTTAAGCCCGGGGGATCGAATCTATCCCAGTTTTTCAGGATACAGTTCAAAGGAGTGAGGCTGGAATTGTTAGCTCTCATCTTTAAGAGAGAAAAAAAGCGACCAGCGCCATTTTTCTACAGGAGGTGTCACTCCCCGCTCTAGATGGGGGTGTACACAGACTTTATGCAAAAAGCTTTTCCTTCCTAGTCGGACTTACCAATGCAGGTGCCTTCTCGACCCTCTCGGTTCTACCTCCGAGACGGGGTCTGGATGTACCAAGGGTAGACGTGATAGCATCTCTACCTGACGTCCAGCTCTTCACCTTTAACCTTGCTTGCCTTGATGCCACCCAGGGTGCAATCAGAGTAACCTTCTGGAATATCTCCCAAACTAAGACAGCTGGGGAAACATTCGTCACCTGAGTGCTTGTGCACGACTCTGAGTATATTCCTGACCATAATAAGACTGATATGAGCATAAAGCTGAGATGCTACTTTCAAGCATCACCACACCAGTATGAGAGCCTCCTCTGGTCCACTAAGAGCCAGTGTTACCAAAGGAAAAAAACCCATTGCAATCCCAATCTGAGTAACCTTTAACCTCTGAGATGTTCTTGGAGCTAAAGCATCTAGCTTCCAAACTTCCGAGTCCTAGCGAGGATAGGCACTTTCTTGACTCCCAATCCAAGTTTGCCACAGTACACAGTAACAGTATAGATCACAAGTCCCTTGAAAGTCTATGATCTGATAGATTAGGTTAGTACATCTAATACCCAAGGAGTTATGAAATGGTCAAAGAGACTGAAAAGTTTGACCAAGAAAGGGGAGTTTTGTCCACACGCTTTGCCCATTTCTGGTTGGTTCCCACAGGAGACAACCGGTGCCTCTTGGCCTTGGCAGGTCGATAGAAACCCCCAACAGGTTTCTGCCATAAGCTGCATGAGATCACCATGGAACTGCAAAGCAGGGCTCCTCACTTGCTTCACACAGGGCATGTCATTCTTTTACACAAGCACACTGTGGAGTTACTAAAGCACAGCTCAAAACGTGTTCTCTAAGAGAACAAAGAACTAGAGGTCCAAGCACTCTTACCTTGTCCTGAAGGATCCCGGATGAGCCCACAAGATGAAAGGTTGTTGTTGAATTATGACGCCGGGATCCTTGGCCCCTGGAGAACAATTCAATCTGGGGCCAGAGACGAGGCTTGATCACTCAGAGTTTTTGTGTTACGAAGTTTTATTAAAGTATAAAGCAGATAGAGAAAGCTTCTGACATAAGCATCAGAAGGGTGCAGAACGAGTACCCCCCTGCGAGTCTTTAGCTGAATGTTATATAGTCATCAGCAATCTGTTAATGAAAGAAAGGAATATCTCTAAACTTAGAATGGAACCAGGCCCCTCACCCGTAAGATGTATTTTGGGATAACCTTGGCTCCAAATGGTTTATCATGGGCCATAAAATGATTAACTTCAATCTTGAAGAAGGGCCGATCACCATAAAAATAGTTTCATTTAAACAGATCAGAAGAACAATATCGGAGTATAACATATTGGTTTATCAAATAGGTTCTGAGCCCAAAAGGTGGAACCGACATGAAGACAGAGATTTGGGTAAATGTATAGTACATTAGCATAGCTTAAGATAAACATTTCCATAAGAGAAAGGCAGTGGTTAACTTCAAGTAAAATGAGGTATCATTATGGCAACACAGAATTTTAAGAGGAATCTCTTTTTAAATTTGTATAGAGAAGTAAAAAATATCGCTAGTTTTTCTCCTTCTGCCTCTTAAGAGAGATAAAATATCTGACACTTGCAGGCTATTTCCTGCCTTTGGAGACCCGTGGCCTGCCTGCCTGTTACCGTCTCAGGCAATCCAGGGGTCGTGCCACCATTCCCAAAGACCCAAAAATGGTCTCAGTCACCTTCAGATGAACCTTCACTGCACTTCCTCGACTGTCACCCCGAGGATCGGCTGACACCACGGTGGCACGTGAGACAGCCCTGTGGCACCTCGAGGGAAAGCCACAGATCTCTGGGTCAAGTGGCCAGGAAGCCTGACACTGCTGCTACTGTTCAGGAGGAAAACAGATGGGCATGTCTCCACTCGAGGCGAGGCCTGACTCCAATGTGGAGACTACAGAGGAACCCCAAGATCCATGTCAGCACTGGACAGGATAACTCAGGTTAAGGACTCAGCTCCAGATGAGGAATTAGGGACCCTGCACCGATCAGGGAGGAATCCTGAGAGGCACCTTGCAAGTTGCATGGAGACTGACCTTTCCTGAGTCCACAGGATCTGGTCCCTGAGTTCTGGCCATAACTCAGAGTAACCTGCCACAACTTGAGAAAAACCAGGAGCTTCTACCCTCGAGGCAAGATGAGGCCCTTGTCTGCTATGGCATCTTGGGGAAAATCACCCCTTCCCTCCTGAACCTTTAAAGGGTCCTTCACACCCTTGCTATGACTCAAGAAGTTTGCTGCCATACCCATCTCCACTCGAGAGGAACACCGAGGTTCCTGCCACAACTCAGGAGGAGCCCCGTTTGCAATTACTCAGTTCAGATGAGGGTCTTTTTCACTGCTCCGTCGGGAAAGGATTCCCGGCGATCCCGTTGCATCCCAAGAGGAGGTGATCTGCAAAGGAGAGTCGAGAGGAACTCCAGGGGTCGTGCCACAAAACCCAAAGACCCAAAAAGGGTTTCAGTCCACTCCAGATGAAACTGATTTCCCTGCACTGCCTCGACTGTCACCCCAGGATTGGCTCACACCATGGTGGCATTTGTGACAGCCCTTTGGCAACTCGAGCGAAAGACACAGATCCCTGAGTCAACTCACCAAGAAGCCTGACACAGCTGCAATAGCTAGGGAGGAAATCGAATGGGCACATCTCCACTCGAAGCGAGGCCTGACTCCCCTGTGGAGACTCCAGAGGGACCCCAAGATACATGTCCGCACTGGAGAGGACACCTCAGGTTGCGGGCTCAGGTCCAGACGTGGACTTAAACGGACCCAGCACCATCGAGGAAGGAATCCTGAGAGGCCCCTTGTAAATCGCATGGAGACTGGCCATTCCTGAGGCCACAGGGATGGGTCCCTGAGGTTCCTGCCATAACCTGAGAGGAACTAGCCGCTACTCGAGAAAAACCAGGAGCCTCTCCACTTCAGGCGAGATGAGGCCCTTTTCTGCCGAGGTGTCTCGGGGGAAATCACCCCTTCCATCTTGAACCTCGAAAGGGTCCTTCACACACTTGCTGAGACTCAAGAAGTTTCCCGCCACACCCGTCTCCTCTCGAGAGGAACACCAAGGGTCCCACCACAACTCAGGAGGAGCTCCATTTGCCACTGCTAAGCTCCAGATGAGGATCCCTTACACTGCTACTTCGGGAAAGGATTTCAGGCATTCCTGTCACATCCCAAGAGGAGGCGCTCTCCACAGGGGAGTCAAGAGGGACACCAAGGGTAATGCCACCTTTCCAAAAGACCTCAAATGTGTCTCAGTCCACTCCAGGTGAACGTGATTTCCCTGCACTGTGTCAACTGTCACCCTGACAGTTGGCTCACACCATGGTGGCACGTTTGACAGCTCTGTGGCACCTTGAGGGAAAGCCACAGATCCCTGGGTCAAAAAGACCCAAAGCCTGACACTGCTGCTACAGCTTAGGAGGAAAGCAGACATGCATGTTTCCACTCGAGGTGAGACTTTACTTCCCTTTGGAGACTCCAGAGGATCCCCAAGATCCATGTCCGCACTGGACAGGACACCTCAGTTTACGGCCTCAGCTACAGATGAGGACAAAGCGAGCTGTCACTATTTGGGGAGTTATCCCAAGAGGCCATTCGCAACTCGCATTGAGACCGGCCTTTCCTGAGGCCACAGCGGCGGGTCCCTGATGTCCCCTCTGTAACTTTAGAGGAACCTGCAGCAACTTGAGAAAAACCAGGAACTTCTCCCCTCCAGGTGAGCTGAAATCCTTGTCCGCTGTGGTGTCTCGGGGGAAATCAACCCTTCCCTCTTGAACCTCGAAAAAGTCCTTCACACCCTTACTGCGAATCAAGAAATTCCTCACAATAACCGTCTCCACTTGATAGGAACAACTCAGCAGGAGCACCGTTTGCCCCTGCTCAGCTCCAGATGAGGGTCCCTTTCCCTGCTCCTTCAGAAAGTGATTCCTGGCTTTCCCATCACATCCCAATAGGAGGCGCTCTCCTCAGGAGAGTCGAGAGGAACTCCAGGGGTCGCACCATCTTTCGCAAAGGGGCCCAAATGGTCTCAGTACACTCCAGGTGAACTTGATTTCCCTGCACTGCCTCGACTGTAACACCGAGGATCAGCTCACATGACGCTGGCACGTGTGGCAGCCCTTTGACAACTCGAGGGAAAGCCACACATCCTTGGGTCAACTCGCCGGGAAGCCTGACACTGCTGCTACATCTTAGTAGGAAAGCAGATGGGCACGTCTCCACTCGAGGCGAGGTCTGACTCCCCTGTGGAGACTCCAGAGGAAAACCAAGATCCAAGTAAGCACACGAGAGGACTACTCAGGTTTGGGCCTCCAATCCAGATGAGGACTTTGGTACCTGGCACAGACGGGGAAGGAATCCAGAGGGCCCCTCGCCAATTGCAAGGAGACTGGCCTTTCCTGAGGCCACAGGGGCGGGTCCCTGAGGTCCATGCCATAACTAGAGAGGAACCTGCCACAACTCGAGGAAAAAACAGGAGCTTCTCTCCTCAAGGCGAGATGAGGCCCTTGTCCGCTGTGACGTCTTGGGGGAAATCAACCTTGTTTTTGAACCTAGAAAGGGTCCTCCACACCCTTGATGTGACTCAAGAAGTTCCCCGCCATAACAGTCTCAACTCGGCAGGAACACCGAGGGTACCGCCACAACTCCGGAGGAGCTCCGTTTGCACATGCTCAGTTCCAGATGAGGGTCCCTTTCCGTGCTCCTTCGGGAAAGGATTCCCGCATTCCCGTCACATCCCAAGTGGATGTGCTCTCCACAGGAGAGTGAGAGGAACTCCAGGGGTCGTGCAACCATTAGCAAAGACAGCCAAAGGTCTCAGTCCACTCCAGGTGAACCTGATTTCCCTGCCCTGCCTCGACTGTCACTCCGAAGATCAGCTCAAACCACGGTGGCAATTGTGACATCCCTCTGGCACCTCGAAGGAAAGCCACACATCCCTGGGTCAACTCGCTGAAAAGCCTGACACTGCTGCTACAGCTCGAGGGAAAAGCGGATGGGCACATCTCCACTTGAGGCGAGGCCTGACTCCCCTGAGCAGACTCCAGAGGAACCCCAAGATCCATGTCAGGACTGGAGAAGACAAATCAGCTTCCGGCTTCATCTCCACACAAGGCCTTAGGGAACAGCCACTGATGGGGGAGGAATCCTAGAGGCCACTCGCAACTCGCATGGAGACATGCCTTTCCTGAGGCAACACGGATGGGTCCCTATGCTCCCCACCTTTACTCGAGAGAAACCTGCTGCAACTCGATAAAAAACCAGGAGCTTCTCCAGTCCAGGCGAGATGAAGCCATTGTCAACTGTGGCATCTCGGGGGAAATCACCCCTTCCCTCCTGAACCTAGAAAGGGTCCTTCACACCCTTGCTGCAACTCAAGAAATTCCCCACCATACCCGTCTCCACTCGAGAGGAACAACGAGGGTCCCGCCACAAGCCAGGATGAGCCCCGTTTTCCCCTGCTCATCTCAGAAGAGTGTCCCATTCCCTATTCTGCCAGGAAAGGATTCCTGACATTCACCTCAGATTCCAAGAGGAGGCGCTCGACACAGGAGAGTCGAGAGGAACTCCAGGGGTCGTGACACCATTCCCAGAGATGCCAGCGGTTCTGCATTCATACCAAATGAACCTGGTTTACATTCACTGCCTCGACTGTCACCCCGAGGATCAGCTCACTCCACATTGTCACGTGTGACAGCCTGGTGGCACCTCGAGGGAAAGCCACACATTCCTGTGTCAACTTGCCAGGATGTCTGGCACTGCTGCTACAGCTTGGGAGAAAAGCAGACGGGCACGTCTCTACTCTAGGTGAAGCCTCACTCCTTTTTGGAGACTCCAGAGGAACCTCAAGATCCATGTCAGCACTGGAGAGGAATCTCTGGTTCTGGCCTCAGTTCCAGACGAGGACTTATGGACTCAGCACCGAAGGGGGAGGTATCCTGAGAGGACCCTTGAAACTCACATGGAGACTGGCCTTTCCAGAGGCCTCAGGGGAGAGTCCTAGAGGTCTACTCCGTAACTCGACAGGAGCCTGTTGCAACTCGAGAAAAACCAGGAGCTTCTCCCCTCCAGGCCAGATGAGACTCTTGTCTGCTGCAGCATATCGAGGGAAATCACCCCTTCCCTCTTGAAACAAGAAAGGACCTTCACACCTTTGCTGCGACTCAAGAAGTGCCCCACCATACCTGTCTCCACTCTAGAGGAAAAACGTAGGTCCTGCCACAACTAAGGAG
>SJYF01011112.1:149775-164692 GCA_006410515.1 Procapra przewalskii | reverse complement strand
TTCCTACCCAGTTGGCGCCGGGTCCTCAATTCTCCTCTGGAGCTGAGGCCGGAGCCTGAACTTTCCTCGCCCATGCTGACATGGGACGTGGAGTTTCCCTGGAGACAACTCAGGGGAGTCAGGCCTCATCTTGTATGGAGACGTGCACGGCTGCTTTCCTCCCGAGCTGCAGCAGCAGTGTTAGGCTCCCCAACGAGCAGACACAGGGATCTGTGGCTTGACCTCGAGGTAACCCAGGGATGTCTCAAGTTCCAGCGTGGTGTGAGTCAATCCTTGGGGTGACAATTGAGGTGGTGCAGGGCAGTCAAGTTCATCTGGTGAGAAAGTGGCATTTGGAAGTCTTGGGGAATGGTGGAATGACCCCTCGTGTTCCTCACGACTCTGGTGTGAGTGGCTCCTCTTAGAATGCGAGAGGAGTGCTGGCAATCCTTTCCCAAAGAAGCAGGGAAAGGGACCCTCATCTAGAGCTGAGCAGGGGAAAACGGGTCTCCTCTTGAGTCACTGCTGGACCCTCGGTATTCCTCTCATGTGGGGACGGTTGAGTTGGGGAACTTCGTGGGTCACAGCAAGGGTGTGAAGGAGACTTTCGAGTTCCAAGAGGGAAGGGGTCATTTCCCAACAGACACCACAGCAGACAAGGGCCTCACCCTGCCTGCAGGGGAGAAGCTCCTGGTTTTTCTCGAGGTCTGTGAGGTCCTCTCAACTTACGATGGGGACCCTAGGGACGAGTTGCCTCTGGGTTATTTCTCCCCTGTCGGTGCCGGGTTCTCAGTACTTGTCTGGAGCTGATGCCGGAGCCTGAGCTTTCCTCTCCTGTGCTGACATGGGTCTTGGGGTTCCTCTGGAGCCCCCACAGGGGATTCAGGCCTCGTGTCGCATAGAGACGTGCATGGTCAGTTTCCTCCCGAGCTGCAGCAGCAGTGTCACGTTCCCCGTCGAGCAGACACAGGGATCTGTGGCTTGCCCTCACGGTACCTTAGGGCTGTTCCACATGCCTGCATGGCATGTGTCCAACCTCGTGGTGACAGTCGAGGCAGTGCAGAGCAATCAGGTTCATCTGAAGTAGATAAGGCATTTGTGGGTCTTGAGGAATGGTGGCATTACCCCTGGTGTTCCTTCCAAATCATCATATGTAAGCACCTTCTCTTGGAATGCTAGGAGTGCGCCAAGAAACCTTTCCCAACGGAGCAAGGAAAGGGACCCTCATCTGGAGCTGAGCAAGGGAAAATGGGGCTCCTTTAGTCGCGGCGGGACCCTCGTTGTTCCTCTCAAGTGGGGACAGTTGGTTCGGGGAACTTTCTGGGTCACAACAAGGGTGTGAAGGAGTCTTTCGAGGTCCAAGATGGAAAGGGTGATTTCCCCAGAGTAGCTGCAGCAGACAAGGCCCCACCACGCCTGCAGGGGAGAAGCTCCGAGTGTTTTTTTCAGTTGATGCAGGGTCCTCTCGAGTTATGACCGGTATGCCAGGAATGCGCCTCTGCAGCCTCTGGAGAGGCCAGTCTCCGTGCAGGCTGTGAGTGGCCTCTGGGGATTCCTCTCCAGTTGGTTTCAGGTTTTCAGTCCTCATCTTGAGCTGAGGCCGGAGCCTGAGATTACCTCACCCATGCTAATATGGGTCTTTGGGTTCCCCTGGAGCCTCCACAGGGGAGTCAGGACCCGTCTCGCAGGGAGACTTGCACAGACACTTTCTTCCCGAGCTGCAGCAACAGTGTCAGGCTCCCTGTCGAGTGGACACAGGGATCTGTTGCTTGCTCTCCAGGTAACCCAGGGCTGTCCACGTGCCACGTGCCAGCATGGCGTGAGTCGATCCTCGGGGTGCCAGTCGGGGCAGTTCAGGGCAGTCAGGTTCCCCTGGTGTGGACGAGGGATTTGGGGGTTTTGGAGAATGGTGGCATGCCCCCCTGGTTTTCCTCTCGACTCTCCTGGTGTGAGCGCCTCCTCTTGGGTTTGAGGGGAGCTCCAGGAACCCTTTCCCAACGGGGCAGATACAGGGACCCTCAACTGGAACTGAGCAGGGGAAAACGGTGCTCCTTTTGAGTCATGGCGGGACCCTTGGTGTTCCTCTCGAGTGGGGATGGTTGGGTCGGGGAACTTCATGGGTCACAGAAAGAGTGTGCCAGAGCCTTCCCGGGTCCAAGAGGGAAGGAGTGATTTCCCCAGAGACACTGCTGCGGATATGGGCCTCACCTCGCCTGCAGGGGGAAGCTCCTGGTTTCTCTCGAGTTGTGGCAGTGTCCTTTTGAGTTACAACGGGGACCCCAGTTACCCGTCCCTGTGGCCTCAGGAGAGACCAGTCTCCATTCGAGTTGTGAGGGGCATCTGGGGATTCCTCTGAGGACAATCTCTCTTACAGTGTGGTTCTTTGCAGACCGCACATTGAGCTGGAGTCGGCTTAGATGCCTGACGGCAATCCTGGTGGTGGTGCCCCTCCTTTCCACAGGAATAGCAAGCCCATCCCTTTTTACCTGGGTTCCTCTGGGCATTTTTCTCTGGCTGTGTAAGAGCGTTTTTCATAGACGTTGTGATGGATTCCAGTTTTCCTTTGTCTTACTTTGCCTTTCTCTGTTTTCCTCATACTCCCTATGGTAGTAGACCATTTGAGCCAGTTGTAACAGCATATCTACAGACTGATTTGGTCCATACGCCCTTTTTTGTATCTTATGGCAGATATCTGGAGCCGACTGAGTGATAAACCTATCTTTTAAGATCACGTTTTCTGATTCCCTTGGGGAGGGCCACTATCTCGTCCTCCCTCTACCCTATGATTCATTACCCATTCATTCAACTCCATAAGCAACCGCTTTCCCCAAAACTCGAGTCTTTGAGTCAAGAGTCAGCGTTTGTCCCAAGATATACATCACATCCTTCCAAGTAATGTCATAAAGCAGAGTAACACCTTTAAAAGCTCTAATATATTTTTCTGGGTACTCTAAATAGTCTCCCAGATCCTCCTTGATTCTTTGTATTTCTTGATAAGAAAAAGGCTTACTAACTCTCCTGGACTGATTATTTCTCCCTGTGCGTGTTTCATAAAGAAGCAACAGCTTGTGTGGCTGTTCCTCAGTCTCTCTGGCTGTTCTGCACATATGATCCCAGAGATAGACTGGAGAAACCTGTTTTTATTTTTCTCTTTGTCTCCTGTCCTCCATCTCACCTCTAATTTCAATGGTCTGAGTTTCTACTGAAACCAGAGTACTCTGAGGTCGTACTGAGACAGGAGTTGTTTGGGCCTCCACGTGGGCAGTATGAATCTCAATTTGGATTTCCACTGAGACCAAAGCAGTCATTCTGACCGGGGTTCTCTGGCTTTCAGTTAGCTCAGCTTGAAGCCCTGGGTACAGGGGCAAAGTAGAAGGACAGGAGGGAGCTGAAGGTTTCACGCCCAAATCTATACCCTTAGGACATAAGTCTGGCATATTTCGCAGAGAGAAATAGGTCAACACATATGCTACTTCTACCCATTTCCCTTGTTCCTTACAAAACCGGTCTAATTGTAAAACAATATTATGCTTAAGAGACCCTCCAATCGGCCACCATTCACCGTCCTCCAGTGGATACTGTGGCCATGCAGTATCGCATAGGAAGACCAGGTGTGTCTTCTTTAAGCCCTGGGGATAGAATCTATCCCATTTTTTCAGGATACAGTTCAAAGGAGTGAGGCTGGAATTGTTAGCTCCCATCTTTAAGAGAGAAAAAAGCGACCAGTGCCATTTTTCTACTGGAGGCATCCCTCCCTGCTCTAGATGGGGGTGTAGACAGACTTTACACCAAAAGCTTTTCCTTCCTGGTCAGACTTAGGCTGTCCCTTACCGATGCAGGCACCTTCTCGACACTCTCGGTTCTAGCTCTGAGTCGGGGTGGGGATGTATCAAGGGTAGACCTGATAGCATCTCTACCTGCTGGTGAGCTCTTCACCTTTAACCTTGCTTGCCTCTGATGCCCCCCAGGGTGCAATCAGAATAACCTTCTGGAGTACCTCCCATGCTAAGATGGCTGGGGGAATCATTCATCACTTGAGAGCTTGTGCATGACTCTGAGTATATTCCTGACCATAATAAGACCGATATGAACATAAAGCTGAGATGTTCTTTTCAAGCATCACCACACCAGTATGAGTGCCTCTTCTTGTCCACTAAGAGCCAGTATTACCAAAGGAAAAAAATACATTGCAATCCCAATGTGAGTAACGTTTAACCTCTGAGATGTTCTAGGGGCTAAAGCTCTATCTAGCTTCCAAACTTTCAAGTCCTAGCGAGGCTAGGCATTTTCTTGACTACCAATCCAAGTTTGCAAGAGTACACAGTAACAAGATAGATCAAAAGTCCCTTGAAAGTATATGATCCAATAGATTGTTAGTACATCTAATTCCCAAGGAGTTATGAAATGGTCAAAGAGACCAAAAAGTTTGAACGAGATAGGAGAGTTTGGTCCACGTGCTTTGCCCACTTCTGATCGGTTCCCACAGGAGACAATGGGTGCCTCTTGGACTTGGCAGATCAGTAGAAACCCCCGACAGTTTTCTGTCATAAGCCACATGAGATCACCGTGGAACCGCAGAGCAGGGCTCCTCACTTACTTCACGCAGGGCATGTCATTCCTTCAAACAAGCACACTGCAGAGTTAGTAGAGCACAGCTAAAACCATGTTCTCTAAGAGAAAAAAGAACTAGAGTTCCAAGCATCCTTAACTTGTCCTGAAAAATCCCGGATGAGCCCCCAAGATGAAAGGTTGTTGTTGAATTATGACCCCAGGATCCTTGGCCCCTGGAGGAGAAGAATTAAATCTGGGGCCAGAGACGAGGCTTGATCGCTCAGAGCTTTTGTGTTACAAAATTTTATTAAAGTATAAAGGAGATAGAGAAAGCTTCTGACATAGGCATCAGAAGGGGGCAGAAAGAGTACCCCCCTGCTAGTCTTTAGCTGGATGTTATATAGTCATCAGCAATCTGTTAATGAAAGAAAGGAAAGTCTCAAAACTGAGAATGTCACCAGGCCCCTCACCCATAAGATGTATTTTGGGATAACCATGTCTCCAAATGGTTTATCATGGGCCATAAAATGATTAACTTGAATGTTGAAGAAGGGAAGATCACCATAAAAATAGTTTCCTTTACCTAGATTAGAAGGACAATATTGGAGTATAATATATTGTTTTATCAAGTAGGTTCTGAGCCCAAAATGTGGAACGGACTTGAAGACAGAGATTGGGGTGAATGTATAGTACATTAACACAGCATAAGATAAACATTTCCATAAGAAAAAGGCAATGGTTGACCTCAAGTGATATCAGGTATCATTATGGCAACACAGAATTTCAAGAGAAATCTCTTTTTAAATTTGTATAGAGAAGTAAAAGATATCGCCAGTTTTTCTCCTTCTGCCTCCTAAGAGAGATAAAATATCTGACACTTGCAGGCTATTTCCTGCCTTTGGAGACCCCTGGCCTTCCTGCCTGTTACCCTCTCAGGCAATCCAGGGGTCGTTCCACCATTCCCAAAGACCCCAAAATGGTCTCAGTCACATCCAGATGAACTTGACTTCACTGCACTTCCTCGACTGTCACCCCGAGGATCGGCTGACACCACGGTGGCACGTGAGACAGCCCTGTGGCACCTGGAGGGAAAGCCACAGATCCCTGTGTCAAGTGGCCAGGAAGCCTGATACTGCTGCTACTGTTCAGGAGGAAAGCGGACAGGCACTCTCCACTCGATGGGAGGCCTGACTCCACTGTGGAGCTCCAGAGGAACCCCAAGATCCATGTCAGCACTGGACAGGACAACTCAGGTTCAGGACTCAGCTCCAGATGAGGACTTAGGGACCCTGCACCGATCAGGGAGGAATCCTGAGAGGCACCTTGCAACTCACATGGAAACTGGCCTTTCCTTAGGCCACAGTATCCGGTCCCTGAGGTCCCTGCCATAACTCGAGAGGAACCTGCCACAACTCCGTAAAAACCAGGAGCTTCTACCCTCGAGGCGAGATGAAGCCTTTGTCCACTGTGGTGTCTCGGGGGAAATCACCCCTTCCCTCCTGAACTTGAAAGGGTCCCTCACACCCTTGCTGTGACTCAAGAAGTTTGCCGCCATACCCGTCTCTACTCGAGAGGAACACTGAGGTTCCCGACACAACTCAGGAGGAGCACCGCTTGCAATTGCTCAGTTCATATGAGGGTCCCTTTCATTGCTCCGTCAGGAAAGGATTCCCGGCGATCCCGTCACATCCCAAGAGGAGGCGCTCTCCTCAGGAGAGTCGAGAGGAATTCCAAGGGTCACGCCACCTTTTGAAAAGACGCCCAAATGGTCTCAGTAGACTCCAAATGAACCTGATTTCCCTGCACTGCCTCTACTGTTACGCCGAGGATCGGCTCACACGATGGTGGCACGTGTGGCAGCCATTTGGCACCTCAAGGGAAAGCCATACATCCCTGGGTAACTCACCAGGAAGCCTGACACTGTTGCTACAGCTCAGGAGGAAAGCAGATGGCCATGTCTCCACTCGAGGCGAGGCCTGACTCCCCTGTGGAGACTCCAGAGGAAAAACAAGATCCAAGTAAGGACTCAAGAGGACTACTCAGGTTTGGGCCTCCACTCCAGATGAGGACTTTGGTCCCCAGCACATACGGCAAAGGAGTCCAGAGGGCCCCTCGCCAATCGCAAAGAGACTGGCCTTTCCTGAGGCCACAGGGGTGGGTCCCTGAGGTCCACACCGTAACTAGAGAGGAACCTGCCACAACTCAAGAAAAACCAGGAGCTTCTCCCTTACAGGCAAGATGAGGCCCTTGTCTGTTGTGACGTCTTGGGGGAAATCAACCCTTCCCTTTGAACCTAGAAAGGGTACTCCACACACTTGATGTGACTCAAGAAGTTCCCCGCCTCAACAGTCTCAAATCGACAGGAACACCGAGGGTACCGCCACAACTCTGGAGGAGCTCCATTTGCACACATGCTCAGTTCCAGATGAGGGTCCCTTTCCGTGCTCCTTCGGGAAAGGATTCACGGCATTCCCATCACATCCCAAGTGGATGAGCTCTCCACAGGAGAGTCGAGAGGAATTCCATGGGTCATGCAACCATTCACAAAGATAGCCAAAGGTCTCAGTCCACTCCAGATAAACCTGATTTCCCTGCCCTGCCTCGACTGTCACCCCGAAGATCAGCTCACACTACCGTGGCACTTGTGACATACCTCTGGCACCTCGAGGGAAAGACTCACATCCCTAGGTCAACTCGCTGAAAAGCCTGACACTGCTGCTACAGCTAGGGAGGAAATCAGACGGGCACATATCCACTTGAGGCGAGGTCTGGCTGCCCTGTGGAGACTCCAGAGGAACCCCAAGATCCATGTCAGCACTGGAGAGGACACCTCAGGTTCCAGCCTCAGCTCCAGATGAGGACTTAGGGGCCCAGCACTGACGGGGTAGGAATCCCGAGAGGCCCCTCGCAACTGGCATGGAGACTGGCCTTTGCTGATGCCACAGGCATGAATCCCTGATGTCCCCACCTTAACTCGAGAGGAACCTTCCGCATCTCGAGAAAAACCAGGAGTTTCTCCCTCCAGGAGAGATGAGGCCCTAGTCCGCTGCAGCATCTCAGGGGAAATCATCCCTTCCCTCTTGAACCTCGAAACGGGCCTTCATACCCTTGCTGTGACTCAAAAAGTTCCCCACCATACCCATCTCCACTTGAGAAGAACACCGAGCATCCTGCCACAAATCAGGAAGTGCCCAGTTTGCCCCTGCTCAGTTCCAGATGAGGGGCCCTCTCTCTGCTGCATCAGGAAAGGATCCCCAGCATTCCCGTTGAATCCCAAGAGGAGGCGTTTTCCACAAGAGAGTCGAGAGGAACTTCAGGAGTCGTGCCACCATTTTCAATGACCCCCAAATGGTCTCAGGTCACTCCAGATGAACCTGATTTCCCTGCACTGCCTCAACTGTCACCCTGAAGATCGGCTCACACCACCGTGGCACATGTGACAGCCCTGTGTCACATCGAGGGAAAGCCTCAGTTCCCTGGATCAACTCCCTGGGAAGACTGACATTTGCTGCTACAGCTCGGGAGGAAAGCAGATGGGCACATCTCCACTGGAGGCGAGGACTGACTCCCTGGTGAAGACTCCAGAGGAATCCCAATAACCATGTCAGCACTGGAGAGGATGCCTCAGGTTCCAGCCTCAGCTCTAAACGAGGATGTAGAATCCCGGCACCGATGGGGGAAGAATTCTGAGAAACCTCTCTCAACTCACATGGAGACTGACTTTTCCTGAGGCCACAGGTGCATATCCTTGGAGTCCCCGCTATAACTCAAGAGGAACCTGCTGCAACTAGTGAAATACCAGGACCTTCTTTTTTTCCAGGCGAGATGAGGTCCTTGTCTGATATGGTGTTTCAGGGGAAATCACCCCTTCCTTCTTGAACCTCCAAAGGGTCTTTCACACCCTTGCTGCGACTCAAGAGGATCCCTGCCACACCTGTCTCCTCTCAATAGTAACACCGAGGATCCCGCCACAACTCAGGAGGAACCCCATTTCCCCCTTCTCAGCTCCAAATGAGGTTCCCTTTTCCTGATCCGTCAGGAAAGGTTTCCCGGCATACCTGTCGCATCACAAGAGGAGGCGCTCTTCACAGGAGAATTGAGAGGAACTCCATAGTTCTTGCCACCATTCCCAAAGACACACAAAGGTTCTCAGTCAACTCCAGATGAAAGTGATTTCCCTACACTGCCTCGACTGTCTGCCCAAGGATTGTCTCACACCATGGTGGCACAAGTGACAGCCCTGTAGCATCTCAATACTAAGCCACAGATCCCTGGGTCAACTCGCCAGGAAGCCTGACACTGCTGCTACAGCACAGGAGGAAAGCAAACAGGCACGTCTCCACTCTAGAGAAGGCCTGACTCCCCTGTGGAGAGACCAGAGTAATCCCAAGACCCATGTCAGCACAGGCGAGGACAACTCAGATTCTGGCCTCAGCTCAAGAAGAGGACTTAAGCACCTGGCACCAACGGGGGAGGAATACCAAGAGGTCCCTCACAACCTGCATGGAGACTGGCCTTTCCTGAGGCCACAGGGGCCGGTCCCTAATGTCTCTGCCATAACTAGAGAGCAACTTGCCGCAACTCTTGAAAAACCAAGATATTCTCCCCTCCAGGCGAGATGAGGCCCTTGTCTGCTCCGGCGTTTACAGTGAAATCACCCATTCCCTCTTGAAATTCGAAAGGGTCCTTCACACTCCATACCCATCTCCACTAGAGAGGAACACCGAGGGTCACACCACAACTCAGGAAGTGCCCCATTTGCCCCTGCTCAGCTCCAGATTTGGGTCCCTTTCCCTGCTCCGCCGGGAAGGGATTCCCGGGTTTCTGTCACATACCAAGTGGAAGCACTCTCCAAGGAGAGTTGTGAGGTATTCCAGGGGTCACGCCACCATTCCTAAAGACCCCCAAAGGGTCTCAGGCCATTCCAGGTGAACCTGACTTTCCTGCACAGCCTCGAAGGTCACCCCGAGGAATGGCTCACACCATGGTGGCTCGTGTGACAGCCCTGTGGCAACTCGAGGGAAAGTCTAAGATTCCTGGGTCAACTCACCGGAAACCCTGACACTGCTGCTACAGCTCAGGAGGAAAGCAGATGGGCACGTCTCCACTGGAGGAGAGGCCTGATTCTTCTTTGGAGACAGCAGAGGAACCCCAAGATCCATGTCAGCACTGAAAAGGACGCCACAGCGCCCGACCTCAGCTGCCAACGAGGACTTTGGGATCTGGCACTGATGGGGGAGGAATCCCGAGAGGAACCTGGAAACTGGCATGGAGACTGGCTTTTCCGTGGTCACAGGGGCGGGTCCCTGAGGTCCCCATTGCAACTCGAGAATATCCTGCCAAAACTCGAGAAAAACCAGGAGGTTCTCCCCTGCAGGTGTGGTAAGGACCTTGTCCGCTGTTGCGTCTCAGGGGAAATCACCCCTTCCTTCTTGAATCTCGAAAGATTCCTTCACACCCTTGCTGTGACTCAAGAAGTTCCCCGCCATACCCGTTTCCATTCGAGAGGAACACCGAGGGTCCTGCTACAACTTAGGAGGAGACCCGTTTGCCCCTGCTCAGCTCCATATAAGGGTCCCTTTCCCTGCTCTGTTGGGAAAGGATTCCAGGCGTTCCTGGTGAATCCCAAGAGGAGGCGCTCTTCACAGAAGAGTCGATAGGTACTCCAGGAGTCATGCCACCATTGCCAAAGACCCCCAAAGGGTCTCAGTCCACTCCAGGTGAACCTGATTTCTCTGCACTGCCTCGACTCTAACTCTCAAGATCAGCTCACACGATGGCAGAACATGTGAGAGCCCTGTGGCACCTTGAGGGAAAGCAAAAGATCCTTGGGTCAACTAACCGGGAAGCCTGACACTGCTGCTAGAGCACAGGAAGAACGTGGATGGCCACGTCTCCACTCGAGGCGAGGCCTGAATCCCCTTTGGAGACTCCAGAGGAACCCCAAAATCCATGTCAGCACTGGAGAGGACACCTCAGGTTCCAGCCTCATCTCCAGACGAGGACTTAGGGACCCTGCACGGATGGGTGAGGAATCCCGAGAGGCCCCTCACAACTTGCTTGGAGACAGGCCTTTCCTGAGGCCACAGGGACGGGTCCCTCAGGTCCCCACCTTAACTCGAGAGGAACTTGCCACAGCTTGAAAAAAACCGGATCTTCTAACCCTCCAGGAGAGATGAGACCCTTGTCCACTGTGGCATTTCAGGGGAAATAACTCCTTCCCTCTTTAACTTCACAGGGCCCTTCACACCCTTGCTATGACTCAAGAAGTTCCCCGCCATACCCACTCCACTCGAGAAGAATACCGAAGATCCTGCCATAACTCAGGAGGAGCCCCGTTTGCCCCTGCTCAGCTCCAGATGAGGGTCCCTTTCCCTGCTCCATCGGGAAAGGATTCCCGGCTTTCCTGTCGCATTCCAAAAGGAGGCGCTCTCCACAGGAGAGTTGAGAGGCACCCCAGGGGTAGAGTGAGCATTTCTAAAGACCCCCAAAAGGTCTTAGTCCATTCCAGATGAAACTGTTTTTCCTGCACTGCCTTTATTGTCACCCTCCCCCGAAGATTGGCTCACACAACGGTACAACTTGTGACAGACCTGTGGCTCTTTGAGGGAAAGCCACATCCCTGGATCAACTCGCCGGGAAGCCTAACACTGCTGCTAGAGCTCAGGAGGATGGCAGACAGGCACGTGTCCACTCTAGGTGAGGCCTGACTCCGCACTGGACACTCCACAGGGACCCCAAGATCCACGTCAGCACTGGAGAAGACAACTCAGGTTCCGGCCTCAGCTCCAGACACGGACATAGGGAATCGGCACTGATGGGGGAGGAATCCCGAGAGGTCCTTCACAACTCATATGGAGACTGGCCTTTCCTGAGGCCATGGGCGGGTCCCTGATGTCCCTGCCATAACTTGAGAGGAACCTGCAGCAACTCGAGAAAAAAAAGGAGCTTCTCTCCTCCAGGCGAGATGAGGCCCTTGTCTGCTGTGTTGTCTCAGGGGAAATCACCCTTCACTCTTGAACCTTGGAAGGGTCCTTCACACCCTTGCTGTGACTCAAGAAGTTCCCCGCCATACACATCTCCACTCGAGAGGAACACTGAGAGACTCGCCACAACTCAAAAGGAGCCCCGTTTGCCCCTTCCCAGCTCCAGATGAGGGTCCCTTTCCCTGCTCCATCAGGAAAAGTTTCCCGGTGTTCCCGTCGCATCCCAAGAGTAGGCGATCTCCACAGGAGATTCAATAGGAATTCCAGGGGACGTGTCACCATTCCCAAACCCCCCCAAAAGGTCTCAGTCCACTCCAGATTAATCTTATTTCCCTACACTGCCTCAAGAGTCACCCCAAGGATGGGTTCACACAATGGTGGAACGTGTGACAGCCTTGTGGCTCCTCAAGGGAAAGCCAGAGATCTCAGGGTCAATCACTGGAAGCCTGACACTGCTGCTACAGCTCGGGAGGAAAGTTGATGGGCACATCTCCACTTGAGGCAACTCCTGATTCCCCTGTGGAGACTCCAGAGGAACCCCAAGATCCATTTTAATGCTGGAGAGGACAACTCTGGTTCCGCCCTCAGCTCCATACGAGGACTTACGGACCAGGCACCGACAGAGGAGGAATCCAGAGAGGCCCCTTGCAACTCGCATGGAGACTGGCCTTTCCTGAGGCCACAGGAGCTGGTCCCTGAGGTTCCGGCCATAACTAGAGAGGAAATTGCCACAACTTGAGAAAAAACAGGATCTTCTCCCCTCCATTCGAGATGAGGCACATGTCCACTGCAGCGTCTCGGGGGAAATCACCCCTTCTCTCTTGAACCTAGAATGAGTCCTTCACACCCTTGCTGAGACTCAAGAAGTTTCCCGCCATAGGCTTCTCCCCTCGTGAGGGACACCAAGGGTCCTGCCACACTCAAGCGGAGCCCTGTTACCCCTGTTCATCTCCAGATTAGGGTCCCTTATCCTGCTATGTCGTTAAAGGATTCCCTGCATTCCCTTCAAATCCCATCAGGACGTGCTCTCCTCAGGAGAGTCGAGAGGAATTCCAGGGGTTCGTCCACCATTCCCAAAGACCACCAAATGTCTCAGTCCATTCCAGATGAACCTGATTTCCCTTAACTGCCTCTACTATCACCCTGAAGATCGGCTGTAACCACGCTGGCACGTGTGACAGCCCAGTGGCACCTGGAGGGAAAGCCACAGACAATGGGTTCAACTCGTTGGGAAGACTGACACTGCTTCTATGCTTAGTAGGAAAGTTTACAGAAACGTCTCCACACTCGGTGAGGCCTGAATCCCCTGTGGAGACTCCAGTGGAACCCCAAGATCCATGTCAGCACTGGAGAGGACACCACAGTTTCCAGCCTCAGAGCCAGACGAAGTCTTAGGGACCCAGCACAGATAGTGGAGGAAACTCGAGAAGTCCATCGCAACTCACTTAAGGACTGATTTTCCTGAGGCCACAGGGACGGATCCCTGAGGTTCCCAACGAAACTCGAGAGGAACCTGACGCACCACGAGAAAATCCAGGAGCTTCTCTCCTCCAGGTGAGATGAGGCCCTTGTCCGCTGCGACATCTCGAGGGAAATCACACCTTCCCTCTTGAACCTCAAAAGGGTCCTTCACAGACTTGCTGCGACTCACAAGTTCCCATTATACCTGTCTCCACTAGAGATGAACACCGAGGGTCATGTCACAACTCAGGAGTAGCCCCATTTTCCCTTGCTCAGCTCCAGATGAGGGTCCATTCACTGATCTATCGGGAAAGGATTTGCAGCGTTCCCTTCGTATTCCAAGAGGAGGTGCACTCCACAGGAGTGTCAAGAGGAAATCCATGGGTCATGCCACCATTCCAAAAGACCCCAAATGGTCTCAGTCCACTCCAGATGAACCTGAGTTCCCTGCACTGCCTCGAATGTCACCCCCAGGATCAGCTCACACCATGGGGTCACGTGTGACAGCCCTGTGCAACCTCGAGGGAAAGCCACACACCCTGGGTCAACTTGCCTGGAAGACTGACACTGCTGCTACAGCTCGGGTGGAAAGTGGACAGGCACGTCTTCACTCCATATGAGGCCTGCCTCCCTTGTGGAGACTCCAGAGGAATCACAAGATCCATGGCAGCACTGCCAAAGACACATCAGGTTTCAGCCTCAGCTCCAGACGAGGTCTCAGGGACCCGGCACCAATGTGGCAGAGATCCCTAGAGGCCCATCACAAGTCACATGGTGACGGGCCTTTCCTGAGGCCACAAGGGTGGGACCCTGAGGTCCCAGATGTAACTCGAGTGGAACCTGCCGAAACTAGAGAAAAACCAGAAGCTTCTCCCCTCCAGGCAGGATGAGGCCCTTGTCCACTGCGGCATCTAGGGGGAAATCTCTGCTTCCCTCTTGAACCTCAAAAGGGTCTTTCACACCCTTGCTGAGACTCAAAACGTTCGCCTCCCTAATCGTCTCCACTCGAGAGGAACACCGACGATGGTCCCGCAATAACTCAGGAGGAGCCCCGGTTTCCCATGCTCAGATCCAGATGAGGAATCCTTTTCCAGTTCCATTGGGCTAGGATTCCTGGTGCTCCCGTCGCATCCCAGAAAGAGGCGCTTTCCACAGTAGAGTCCAGAGGAAATCCAGGGTACATGCTACCATTCCCAAAGACCTCCAAAGGGGTCAGGCCACTCCAAATGCATCTGATTTCCCTGCACTCCCTCAAATGTCACACCGAGGATCAGCTCACACCACGGTGGCACGTGTGACAGCCGTGTGGCACCTCGAGGGAAAGCCACAGATCACTGGATCAAATCTCTGGCAAGACTGACACTGCTGCTACAGCTCTGGAGAAAAGCAGACGGGCACGTGTCCACTCTAGACGAGGCCTACTCTCCTGGGGTGACTCCAGGAGAGCCCCAAGATCCATGTCAGCAATGGAGAGGACACCTCAGCTTACGGCCTCAGCTCGAAAAGAGGACTTAAGGACCTGGGAATGACGAGGGTTGAATATCAAGAAACCCCTCGCATCTCACATGGAGTTTGGCTTTTTCTGAGGTAACAGGGGCTGGTCAATGAGGTCCCCGCCGTAACTCGAGAGGAACCTAAGGCAACTCGAGCAAAACCAGGAGATTGTCCCTTCTAGGCGAAATGAGGCCCTTGTCCGCTGTGGCGTCTCGTGAAATCACCGCTTCCCTCTTGAACCTCGCAAGGGTCCTACACACCCTGCTGCGACTCAAGAAGTCTCCCGCCAAACCCGTCTCCACTCGAGAGGAACACCGAGGGTCCTGCCACAGCTCAAGTGGAGGCCTGTTTTCTCCTATCAGATCCAGATGAGGGTCCCTTTACCTGCTCCATTGGGAAATGATTACTGGCGTTCCCGTCGCATCCCAAGAAGATGTGTTCTCCAT
>SJYF01011112.1:62731-72872 GCA_006410515.1 Procapra przewalskii | reverse complement strand
GCATCATCTCACATAGAGATGTGCACGGTTGCTCTCATCCCAATCTGCAGCAGCAGTGTCAGGCTCCCCGTTGAGCAGACTCAGGGAACTGTGGCTTGCCTTCGAGGCACCTGAAGGCTGTCACATGTGCCATCGTGGCGTGAGTCGATCCTCGGGATGACAGTCGAGGCAGTGCAGGGCAGTCAGGTTCATCTGGGGTGGGCGAGGCATTTGGGGGTTGGGGAAATGTGGCACAAACTTTGGTGTTCTTCCAGACTCTCCTGGTGCGAGCGCCACCTCTTGGGATGCGAGGGGAGCGCGGGAATCCTTTCCCGACGGAGCAGGGAAAGGACCCTGATCTGGAGCTGAGCAGGGGAAAATGGGGCTCCTCCGGAGTTGTGGCGGTACCCTCTGGGTTCCTTTCGAGTGCGGGTCTGTGGGTCGGTGAACTTTCTGGGTCCCAGCAAGGGTTTGAAGAATCCTTTTGAGGTCCAAAAGGGAAGTGTGATTTTGCCTGAGACATTCTAGCTGAAAAGGGCCTCACACCGCCTGCAGGAGAGAATCTCATGGTTTTTCTTGAGGTGCGGCGGGATCCTCTCCTGTTATGATGGGGACCCCACGGACCCATCCCTGTGGCTTTAGGAGAGGCCAGTCTCTGTGTGATTTGTGAGAGCCCACTGCAGATTCCTCCCCAGTCAGTGCCAGGTCCTCAGGCCTCGTCTGGAGCTTAGGCCAGAGCCTGAGGTTTCCAAGCACGTGCTGACATGGGTCTTGGTGTTTGCCTAGAGCCCCAGCATGGGAGTTAGACCTCGTCTTGCATTGAGACATGCACGACCACTTTCCTCCCGATCTGCAGCAGAAGTCTCAGGCTCCCCATCGAGCGAACACAGGGATCTGTGGCTTGCCATCTAGTTAGCCGAGGGCTGTCACACGTGACAGCATGGTGTGAGATAATCCTCAGAATGACAGTTGAGAGAGTGCAGGGCAGTTAGGTTCATCTGGAGTGAACAAATTATTTGGGGGTTTGGGAATGGTGGCACCTCCCTTGGTGTTCCTCTTGACTCTCCTGGTGCGAGCACCTCCTCTTGGGTTATGAGGGAAGCACCGGCAAACCTTTCCCAATGGAATAGGGTAATGAACCATCATCTGGAGCTGAGCAGAGGAAAACGTGGCTTCTCTTGAATCAAGGCGGGACCCGCTGTGTTCCTCTCGAGTGGGGACGGTTGGGTCATGGAACTTCGTGTGTCACAGCAAGGGTGTGAAGGAGCCTTTAGAGGTCCAAGAGGGAAAGGGTGATTTCGCATGAGACGCCAAAGCAGACAAGGGCCTCACAACGCCTGCAAGGCATAAGCTCCTGGTTTTTTTCGAGTTGCGGTGGGGTCATCTCGAGATATCACGGGCACCCCAGAGACCCGATCCTGTGGCCTCAGATTAGGACAGTCTCCGTGAGAGTTTCCAGGGGCCTCTGGTGTTTCCTCCCCAGTCTGCGCCGGGTCCTTAGTCCTCGTCTGGAGCTGAGGCCGGAGCCAGAGATTTCATCGCCCGTGCTGACATGGGTCTTGGGGTACACCTAGAGCCCCAACAGGGGAGTTAGGCCTTGTATCGCATGGAGACGTGCAAGGCCGCTTTCCTCCCAATCTGCAGCAGCAGTGCCAGGCTCCCCATAGAGCAGACACTGGGATCTGTGGCTTTCCTTCTAGGTACCCTGCGTCTGTCACATGTGCAAACATGGCGTGAGTCGATCCTTGAAGTGACAGTCGAGGCAGTGAAGGGCAGTGAGGTTCGTCGTAGGTGACGAGGCATTTTGGGGTTGGGGAATGGTGGCGCGAACACTGGTCTTCCTTCTGACTCTCCTGGTGCCAGCACCTCCTCTTGGACTGCAAGAGGAGCACCGGGAATTTTTTTCTGATGGAGCAGAGCAGCGGAAAACGGAGCTCCTCTTGAGTCTCAGTGGGTCCCTCTGGGTTCCTCTCAAGTGGGAACGAGTGGGTCGGGGAACTTCGTGGATCACAGCAAGGGTGTGAAGGAACCTTTCGAGGTCCAAGAGGGAAGGGGTGATTTCGCCAGAGACACTGCAGTAGGCAAGGGCCTCACCCCACCTGCAGGATAGAAGGTCCTGTTTTTTCTCGAGTTACAGCGGGGTCCTATTGTGTTACGACGGGGACCCCAGGGACCCCAGGGACCCGCCCCTCTGGCCTCAGGAGAGGCCAGTCTCCCTGCGAGTTGTCAGGGTCCTCTGGGGATTCCTCCCCAGTCGGCACGGGGTCCTCATTCCTCATCTGGTGCTGAGGCCGGAGGCTGACCTTTCCTCGCCTATGCTGACATGGGTCTTGTGGTACCCCTAGTGCTCCCACAGGGGAGCTAGCTCTCGTCTCGTGTTTAGATGTGCACAGCCGCTTTCCTCCCGATCTGCAGCAGCAGTGTCAGGCTCCCCGTCCAGCGTACAAAGGCATCTGTGGCTTGCCCTCAAGGTACCTCAGGGCAGTCAAACGTTCCTGCGTGTCATAAGATGATCCTCGGTGTTATAGTCGAGGCAGTGCACGGCAGTCAGTTTCTTCTGGAGTGGACAAGGCATTTGGGTGTTGCAGAATTGTGGCTGGACACCTGGTGTTCCTCCCAACTCTCCTGGTGAGAGCGCCTCCTCTTGGAATGCGAGTCGAGCACTGGGAGACCTTTCCCGATGGAGCAGCGAAATGGACCCTCTTCTGGAGATGAACAGGGGAAAACGGGGCTCCTCCTGTGTCACGGAGGGACCTTCTGGGTTCCTCTCGAGTGGGGACGGGTGTGTTGGGGAATTTCATGGGTCACAGGAAAGGTGTGAAGGAGCCATTGGAGTTCCAAGAGGGGAGGGGTGATTTCGCCCAAGATGCTGCAAGGGACAAGGGCCTCAACACGCCTTCAGGGGAGAAGCTCCTTGTTTTTCTCGAGTTGTGGTGGGGTCCACTCGAGTTATGACGCTGACCCCAGGGACCCTCCCATGTGGCCTCAGGCGAGGCCAGTCTCCGTGCGAGTAGCCAGGGGCTCCTAGAGATTCCTCCCCATTTAGCATCATGTCCTCAGTCCTTGATGGAGCTGAGGACGGATTCTGAGCTTTCCTCTCCCATGCTGACATGGGATTTGGGGTTCCCCTAGAGTCCCCACAGGCAAGTTAGGCCTCGTCTCGCATTGAGAGGTACAAGGCTGCTTACCTCCCGATCTCCAGCAGCATTGTCAGGCTCCCCGTTGAGCAGACACACGGATCTGTTGCTTTCCCTCAAGGTAACCGAGGGCTTTCACTCATGCCAGTGTGGTGTGAGTCTATCCTCGGGGTGACAGTCTAGGCAGTGCAGGGCAATCAAATTCACCTGGAGAGACGAGGCATTTGGGGGTTAAGGAATGGTGGTACGACACCTGATGTTCCTCACAAATCTTGGTGTGAGCGCCTCCTATTTGGATGCGAGGTGATCGCCGGGATTCCTTTTCCGATGGAGCAATTAAATCGTCCCTCATCTGGAACTGAGCATGGGAAAACAGGGCTCCTCTTGAGTCATGGTGGGACCCTGTGGGTTCCTCTCGAGTGGTGACTGGTGGGTCGGGGATCTTAGTGGGTCACAGCAAGGGTGTGACGGAGCCTTTTGAGGTCAAAAAGGGAAGGGCTGATTTTGCCCTAATTGCAGCAGTGAACAAGGGCCTCACCCCGTCTGCAGGGGAGAAGCTCCTGGTTTCTCTCGAGTTGCAGCGGATTCGTCTCGAGTTACGAAGGGGACCACAGGACCCGCCTCTGTGGCCTCAGGTGACGCCATTCTCTATGGGAGTTGCCAGTGGCCTCTGGGGAATCTTCCACAGTCGGCACCGGGTCCTCAGTCCTCATCTGAAGCTGAGGCAGGAACCTGAGCTTTCCTTGCCCATGCTGACATGGGTCTTGGGGTTCCCCTAGAGACCCCACAGAGGAGTTAGGCATCGTCTCATGGAGACAATCCTCCCGATCAGCAGAAGCAGTGTCAGTCTCCGTGTTGAGCGGGCACAGGGATCTGTGGCTTGCCATCGAGGTACCCGAGGGCTGTCACACGTGCCAGTGTGGCGTCAGTCGATCCTCGGGGTGACAGTCGAGGCAGTGCCTGGCAGTCAGGTTCATCTAAAGTGGACGAGGTATTTGGGGGTTGGGGAATGGTGGCAAGACCCCTGTTTTCCTCCCGACATTCCTGGTGTGATCATCTCCTCTGGGGATGCGAGGGGAGCACCCGGAATCCTTTCCCAAAGGAACAGGGAACTGGACCCTCATCTGGAGCTGAGCAGTTTAAAATGGGGCTCCTCTTGAGTCATGGTGGGACCTTCTGGGTTCCTCTCGAGTGGGGAGGGGTCGGTCAGGATCCTTCTTGGGTCACAAAAAAGGTGTGAAGGAGCCTTTCGAGATCCTAGAGAAAAAGGATGATTTCGCCTGAGATGCTGCAGCGGATAAGGGCCTCACCTCGTCTGCAAGGAAGAAGCTTCTGGTTTCTCTCGAGTTGAAGCGGGGTCCTCTCGAGTTACGAAGGTGACGCCAGGGACCCAGCCATGTGGCCTCAGGAGAGTCCCATCTCTGTGCCAGTTGCCAGGGCCATCTGGGGATTCCTCCCCAGTTGGCGCCGGGTCCTCAGTTCTCGTTTGGAGCTGAGGCCGGAGCCGGAGCTTACCTCGCCCATGCTGACATGGGTCTAGAGTTTCCCCTGGAGCCTCCACAGGGGAGTTAAGCCTCGTCTTGGGTGGAGACGTGCACGTTTGCTCTCCTCCCGATCTGCAGCAGCAGTGTCAGGCTCCCTGTCGAGCGGACACAGGGACCTGTGGTTTCCCCAAGGCACCCCAGGGCTGTAACACGTACCAGCGTGGTGTGAGTCAATCCTCAGGATGACTGGCGAGGCAGTGCAGGGCAGTCAGGTTCATCTGGAGTGTACGAGGCATTTGGGGGGTGGGGAACTGTGTCATAACTCCGGGTGTTCTTCCCGACTCTCCTAGTGCGACTGCCTCCTCTTGGGATTCGAGGGGAATGCTGGGAATCCTTACCCAACAGAGCTGGGAAAGGGACACTCATCTGGAGCTGAGTATGGGAAAACGGGGCTCCTCTTGAGTCGGGCAGTGACCCTTTTGTGTTCCTTTCGAGTGGGGATGGGTGGGTCAGGGAACTTCTTGGTTCACAGCAAGGGTGTGAAGGAGCCTTTCGAGGTCCAAGAGGGAAGGGGTGATTTCGCCTGAGACTCCACACCCAATAAGGTCCTCACCACGCCTGCAGGTGAGAATCTTCTGGTTTTTCTCCAGTTTCGGCGGGGTCCCCTTGAGTTACGACGGGGACACCAGTGACCCGCCCCTGTGGCCTCAGGAGAGGACAGTCTCCATGCGAGTTGCCAGGGGCCTCAGGGTATTTCTCCCCAGTCGGCCCCAGGTCCTCAGTCCTCGTCTGGAACTGAGGCCAGAGCCTGAGCTTTACTCACCCTTGCTGACATGTATCTTGGGGTTCCCCTAGAGCCCCCACAGGGTAGTTAGGCCTCGTCTTGCATGGAGCTGTGCACGGCCGCTTTTCTTCCAATCTGAGGCAGCAGACTCAGGCTCCCCATCGAGCAGACACAGGGATCTGTGGCTTGCACTCGAGGAACCCGAGGGCTGTCATACTTACCAGCATGGTGTGTCGATCATCAGGGTGACAGTCGAGGCAGTGAAGATCAGTCAGGTTCATCTGGAGTGGACGAGGTATTTGGAGGTTGGGGAATAGTGGCACGACCCCTGGTGTTCCTCCTGAATCTCCTGGTGCTAACCCCTCCACTTGGATGCGATGGGAGCACCAGGAATCCTTTCAAGATGGATCAGGGAAAGGGACCCTCCTCTGGAACTGAGCATGGGCAAACGGAGCTCTTCTAGAATTGTGGCGGGACCCTCTGGGTTTCTATCAAGTGGGGACGGGTGGGTCGGAAAACGTCTTGGGTGACAGCAAGGGTATGAAGGATACTTTCTATTTCCAAGAGGTAAGGGTTGATTTCGCCCGAGACACCCCAGCGGACAAGGGCCTCATCCCGACTGCAAGGAAGAAGCTCCTGATTTTTCTCGAGTTGCTGTGGGGTCCTATCATGTTACGACAGGTTCCCAGGGACCCGCTCCTGTGGCCTCAGGAGAGGCCAGTCTCTGTGTGAGTTGACAGGGGCCTCTGGATATTCCTCTCCAGTCAATGCCGGGTCCTCATTCCTCTTCTGGAGCTGAGGCCGGAGCCTGAGATTTCCTTGCCTGTGCTGACATGGGTCTTGGGGTTACCCTAGTGCCCGCAACTGGGGAGTTAGCATTTGTCTCACGTTTAGACGTGTACGGCCGCTTTCCTCCCGATCTGCAGCAGCAGTGTCAGGCTCCCCTTTGAGTGGTCACTGGCATCTGTGGCTTGCCCTTGAGGTACCCCAGGGCTGTCACATGTTCCAGCGTGGTGTGAGTCGATCCTCGGTGTTACAGTCGAGGCAATGCAGGGCAGTCAGCTTCTTCGGGGGTGGACAAGGCATTTGGGTTTTGGGGAATGGCGTCACGACCCCTGGTGTTCCTCCCGACTATCACGGCGCGAGCGCCTCCTCTGGGAATACTAGGGGAGTGCCGGGAAACCTTTCCAACTGAGCAGCGAAAGGGTCCCTCATCTGAAGCTGAGCAGGGGAAAACGGGGCTCCTCTTGAGTCGTGGCAGGACCCTTTGGGTTCCTCTCGAATGGGTATGGGTGCATCAGGGAATTTCGTTGGTCACAGCAAATGTGAAGGAGCCATTCGAGTTCCAAGAGGGAAGGGGTGATTTTGCCTGAGATGATGCGATGGACAAGGGCCTCAACAGGCCTGCAGGGGAGAAGCTCCTTGTTTTTCTCATGTTGCGGTGGGGTCCACTTGAGTTACAACGCTGACCCCAGGCACCTTCCCCTGTAGCCTCAGGAGAGGCCAGTCTCCGTTCGAGTTGCTAGGGGCCTCTGGGGATTTCTCTCCATTTGGTGCCGTGTCCTCAGTCCTCGTCTGGAGCTGAGGACAGAGCCTGAGCTTTCCTTTTCCGTGCTGACATTCGTCTTGGGGTTCCCCTAGAGCCCTCAGAGGGGAGTTAGGCCTCGACTCACATGGAGTCGTACACGGCCGCTTCCCTCCCGATCTGCAGCAGCAGTGTCAGGCTCCCTGTTGAGCGGACACGTGGATCTGTTGCTTTCCATTGAGGTACCTGAGGGCTTTCACTTGTGCCAGCTTGGCATGAGTCGATCCTCGGGGTGACAGTCTAGGCAGTGCAGGAAAGTCAAATTCATCTGGAGAGACGAGGCATTTGGGGGTTAAGGAAAGGTGGTACGAACCCTGGTGTTCCTCACGACACTCCTGGTGTGAGCGCCTCCTCTTGGAATGTGAGCTGATCGCCGGGATTCCTTTCCCGACAAAGCAGGGAAAGGGTCCATCATCTGGAGCTGAGCAGGTGAAAACAGGGCTCCTCTTCAGTCACAGCGGGACCCTCTGGGTTCTTTTCGAGTGGGGACAGGTGGGTCAGGGAACCTCGTGGATCACAGCAAGGGTGTGAAGGAGCCTTTTGAGGTCCAAGAGGGAAGGGCTAATTTCGCGCAGGATACCGCAGTGAACAAGGGCCTCACCCTGTCTGCAGGGGAGAAGCTCCTGGTTTTTCTCGAGTTGCGGCGAGGTAGTCACGAGTTTCAAAGGGGACCCCAGGGACCCACCCCTGTGGCCTCAGGAGAGGCCAGTCTCCATGGTAGTTGCCAGTGGCCTTGGGGAAACTTCCCCAGTCGTCACCATGTTCTCAGTCCTCATCTGGAGCTGAGGCTGGAGCCTGAGCTTTCCTCGCCTGTGCTGACATAGGTCTTGTAGTTCCCCTAGAGCCCCCACTGAAGAGTTAGGCCTCGTCTCGTGGAGACGTACACGGCCGCTATCCTCCCGATCAGCAGCAGCATTGTCAAGTTCCCTGTCGAGCGGACACAGGGATCTATGGCTTGCCGTCGAGGTACTCTAGGGCTGTCACACATGCCAGTGTGGTGTGAATTGATCCTCTGGGTAACAGTCGATGCAGTGCAGGACAGTCAGGTTCTTCTGGAATGGACGAGACATTTGGGGGTTGGGGAATGGTGGCACTACCCCTGGTGTTCCTCCTGACTCTCCTGGTGTGAGCGCCTCATCTTGGGATGCGAGGGGAGCACCGGGAAACCATTCCCAATGGAGCAGCGAAATGGACCCTCATCTGGAGCTAATCAGTGGAAAAAGGTGCTCCTCTTGAGTCGCGACGGAACCCTCTGGATTCCTCTCGAGTGGGGACGGTTGGGTTGGGGAACTTCGTAGGTCCAGCAAGGGTGTGAAGGAACGTTTCGAGGTCCAAGTGGGAAGGGGTGTTTTCACCCATGACACCGCAGTAGACAAGGGCTTCATCCCGCCTTCAGGGGAGAAGCTCCTGGATTTTCTCGAGTTGCGGCTGGGTCCTCTTGAGTTAACACGAGGACCCCAGGGACCCACCCCTCTGGCCTCAGGAAGGGCCATTCTCCATGCAAATTGCCAGGGGCCTCTGGGGATTTTTCTGCAGTCGACGTCAGGTCCTCAGTCCTCATCTGGAACTGAGGGCAGAGGCTGAGCTTTCCTAGCCTATGCTGACATGGGTCTTGGGCTTCCCCTAGAGCCCCCACTTGGGAGTTATGCTTTGTCTCGCCTGGAGACGCTCACAGCCGCTTTCCTCCCGATCTGCAGTAACAGTGTCAGGCTCCTCGTCAAGTGGACACAGGGATCTGTGGCTTGCCTTCGAGGTACCCAAGGGCTGTCAACCATGCCAGAATGGCGTGACTATCCTGAGGGTGACAGTGGAGGCAGTTTTGGGAAGTTAGTTTCATCTGGAGTGGACGAGGCATTTGGGGTTTGGGGAATGGTGGCATGATCCTTGGTGTTCCTCCTGACTCGCCTGGTGCGAGCACCTTTTTTGGGGATGCAAGGGGAGCCCCAGGATCCTTTTCCGACGGAGCAAGGATAGGAACCCTCATCTGGAGCTTAATAGAGGAAAACGGGTCTCCTCTTGAGTCACGGGGGGACCCTCTGAGTTCCTATTGAGTGGGGACGGGTGGGTCGTTGAAATTCGTGGGTCACAGCAAGGGTGTGAAGGACCTTTTAGAGGTACAAGAAGGAAGGGGTGATTTCGCCCAAGACGCCGCAGCGTATAAGGTCCTCACCACGCCTGCAGAGGAGAAGCTCCTGGTTTTTCTCAAGTTTCGGCCCGGTCCTCTCGAGTTACGACAGACACCAGTGACCCGCCCCTGTGTCCTCAGGAGGGGCCAGTCTCCGTGAGAGTAGCCAGGGGCCTCAGGGTATTCCTCTCCAGTCAGCCCCGGGTCCTCTTTCCTCAGCTGGAAATGAGGCCAGAGCCTGAGCTTTCCTCACCCTTGCTGACATGTGTCTTGGGGTTCGCCTAGAGGCACCACAGGGTAGTTAGGCCTCATCTCACGTGGAGCTGTGCAAGGCCGATTTCCTTTCAATCTGAGGCAGCAGTGTCAGGCTTCCCGTTGAGCAGACACACGGATCTGTGTCTTGCTCTCGAGGTACCCGAGGGCTGTCACACTTGCCAGCATGGTGTGAGTCGATCCTCGGGGTCACAGTTGGGGCAGTGCAGATCAGTCAGGTTCATCTGGAGTAAATGAGGCATTTGGAGGTTGGGGAATGGTGGCACGACCCCTGGTGTTCCTCCTGAATCTCCTGGTGATAGTGCCTCCTCTTGGGATGGGAGGGGAACACCCGGAATCCTTTCAAGATGGAGCAGGGAAAGGGACCCTCGTCTGGAACTGAGCAGGGGAAAACGGGGCTCCTCTTGAGTTGTGGCAGGACCCTCTGGTTTCCTCTCATGTGGGGACGGGTGGGTCAGGAATCTTCTTGGGTCACAGCAAGGGTATGAAGGAGCAGCTGACAAGCGCCTCACCCCACCTGCAGGGGAGAAGCTCCTGGTTTTTCTGGAGTTGCAGCAGGGCCCTCTCAAGATATGGTCGGGCCCCAGGGACCGGCCCCTGTGGCCTCAGGAGAGGCCAGTCTCTGTGCGAGTTGCCAGGGGCTTCTGGGGATTCCTCCCCAGTCAGGGATGTGTCCTCAGTCCTCGTCTGGAGCTGAGGTGGGAGCCTGAGCTTTCCTTGCCCATGCTACCATGGGTCTTGGGGTTCCCCTAGAGCACCCACATGGGAGTTAAG
>SJYF01011013.1:140290-152398 GCA_006410515.1 Procapra przewalskii | reverse complement strand
CGCTCTGACCGAGACGTTGCCCGCGTGTCATGTGGCGCCGTCCCCGGGTCTGGGCGCCCCCACCTGTGTCCTCGTGCCCGTGGCCAAGTGAGGGCTCCTAGCTGAGTTTGTGGCCGCCCTGTGGCTGGGCGGGAGCCGAGGCCCGAGGTTACAGGCAGCTGCCCCGCCCGACCTCGGCTCTGGGGCGTCAGGCCCGCAGGCCGTCCTTGGACGAGCCTGTCCCAGTTGTGGGGCGGCCCTCACGCGGCCCCCTGTGCCTTTCCAGCGTCTGCCCGGCAGAGAGAACAGCGGCGCGGGGCGCAGGCCTGGGCCCCCCGAGGTGGTAACGCGCGGGCCGCCCTGGTGCTCGGGACCCAGGGCCACGGGGCCCCTCACCAGGGTGCACTTGGGGCTCCTCCCCAGGCGGGTGTGGCGCGGTCACCGGGCCACGTGCCTCCCAGGCCGGCCCTGCCCAGCCAGCAGCTCTGCCCTGCCTCCCCAGGGCACCGGGCGCGCTGCCCCCTGGTCAGGAGTGGGGCTGTGGGCGTGGCATTGCTAGGTGGCTTCCAGGGAGAACCTGCGTTGACCCACCGTGACCTTCAGGAGAACGGCCGCCACGATTCACCGGGGTGGCCGTGTCCACAGGGCAGCTGGGTGTGGGCAAGCCCCGTGCAAGACGGCCGCCCGGGCCTTCTCCGTGCCCCGATTGGCAGTGGCCCGGAGACACCTGAAGGCCCAGCCTGCTGAGGCCGACTGGCCAACAGGGCCTTACTTCCTGAAGCGCTCCTGTCCGGGGGTCACGGGGCGGAGCGGCTCTCACTCTGGCACGAATGGTGGGCGGTGGCAGCGTGCGCTTGTGTGGCGGTGACCTCACTGGGCGGTGGTGGGGGAGCCCCTGGCAGTCAGGGCCCCACGGCAGCCACGTCTGTGTTCCACACAGATGACGACAACCCCCCTGTGTCCTTCGTGAAGTTCTCTCCGAATGGCAAGTACATCCTGGCTGCCACCTTGGACAAGTAAGCGCTGCCATGCCTGCCCGGCGTGCGTGTGCGGCCAGGCCCCAGCCCGAGACCGTCCCTTCCTGCCGAGTCCACACCAGAGGCTCTTCTGTGCAGCTGGGGCTCAGATCCTTGGCTCTGTGGTCACCGGGGACCCTCCTACCCGAGGGGTGGTGGGCACGCTGCTGCTCCCCGAGCGGCCGTGGGTGGGCATCACTGGCCGTCAGCCACCCTCCTGGGGGTTGTTGGGGCTCAGCCTCCTGTGCAGGTGGGCTGCCCACAGGGACCTCCCTGGGAGGAGGAAGGACCCTTGCTGACACCTGGGCTGGACAGGCTCCCTTCGCCCTTTGCAGGGGCCCTGAGGACCCCTTACTGGCGTGCCTGGGGCTCCCACTGTCCTCTTGGGCATCCTCACCCCCCGGCTGCCTTGCGGGGCCCCTGCCCCTGGGCGCCGTGCGCTGACCTGGCCCCTCTGCCTTGCAGCACGCTGAAGCTCTGGGACTACAGCAAAGGCAAGGTGGGTGGCTACTGCGAGGGTCCCCGAGGCTCCTGAGGGCCCTGGGCCGTGGCCGCGGGGCGCAGAGCGCGACTGTGGGGTTGGTTTGGTGCAAATGTCCCCACGATGCAGGTTAAAGCCTGGGTGGGCTGTGGGGCGGGGCTCACGGTGCTCACAGAGCCGTCCAGTCATAGCTGGGCGGTCACCTGGGACGCAGGGCGGCCGTGGCTGAGCGGCGGCCCTGGCCGTTTCAGTGTCTGAAGACGTACACGGGCCACAAGAATGAGAAGTACTGCATATTCGCCAACTTCTCCGTCACCGGGGGGAAGGTGAGTCGTCTGCCAGCCCTGCGGCTCCCCGGCCCCTTCTGCAGGTGGGCCTGGTCCTCTCACCCACAGAACAGGCTGGAGCTTTCTGGACGTTATCAGTATGAAGGCCTCCTCTGCAGACTGCTTGTCTGGGGAGGTCCTGCCCCCTCTGCCTGGGCCCCACTGGCACCCTCCCGACCCTCAGGCTCAAGCAGGAGCCTTGTGATGAGCAGCTAGGCCATGACTGACGGCCAACGTCCCAGAAGCCGCCGAGGCGAGGGGCAGGCGGTGGGATGGTGTCTGGATGGGGGTAGTTTGGGGCTGCGTGCCCTGCCGGGGCCGTGGGTGCAGACCGTGGTCCAGCTGCACAGGCGCCCTGACCCGGCTCTCTCCCCGTGCTCTTGCCCGGCTCTCTCCCCGTGCCCCTGCCCGGTTCTCTCTCCCCGTGCCCCTGCCCGGTTCTCTCTCCCCGTGCCCCTGCCCGGCTCTCTCTCCCCGTGCCCCTGCCCGGCTCTCTCTCCGTGCCCCTGCCCCCTGCTGAGTGCAGTGGATCGTGTCAGGCTCGGAGGACAACCTGGTCTACATCTGGAACCTGCAGACCAAGGAGATTGTGCAGAAGCTTCAGGGCCACACAGGTGAGCGGGGCGTCTGCTGCTGCCATCACCGCCCGGCGCCAGGGCGCCGCCTCCCGATTCAGGGCTGTTGGGGGACAGTCTGACGCCTCCCCTTGCAGGGCTGTCTGGGGACTGTCTGGCCCTAGCTTTAACCGCTCATTCCCAGCAGCCAGCTGTCCAGCTCTGAAGTCCCTGTGGCCTGTGGCCTCCCGGGAGTGGCCAGGGCCCCATGTGGAGGTGGTGCTGTTGACTCGGGCTCCTCCTGGGCGCCCCCTCGGTGCTCCTCTCCTCAGCGCTCAGGGGCCAGCAGTGTGGAGCCCTTAGCTGCCCGGGGTGACGCCCTCTCCCTAAGAATGCAAGTCCCCCGGGAGCAGAGCCTGCCCCTGCCCACCGCCTTTGGCCTCCGCTATCAGCTTGTGGCTTCTGCTGTGCGGGCAAGACACTCAGAGGCTCACTTGAAGCTGCCCCAGCCAGAGGGAAAGTGCTGGGGTTGCGTTTCCTGAAAAGCTATGAACACACTGACTTGCCTGATACTGGGGGCAGCTCATGACGGGATCTGCTGTGCCCGCCCTGGGTGCCGGCCCCACGGGGCATCAGGGCCCATGCTGGGAGGGGGGCAGCTCTGGTGCAGGTGTGGGGGGTGCGACGTCCGCACTGCGAGCTTGACGGCGGCCCCGGCATGCCTCTGGCCCATGGGGCACCCCTTGCCTCACTGGGGTCTGGGCAGGGCCCCCTGCTGTCCTGCCCTGAACCCCGGCTCTGTGTGCTGAGCACATGGTGGGCGGCTCCGTGGGGAGGGCCGGGCCCAAGGGTGGAACTGACGTCGACCATCTGTTTGCAGACGTCGTCATCTCGACGGCGTGCCACCCGACGGAGAACATCATCGCCTCGGCCGCCCTGGAGAACGACAAGACCATCAAGCTCTGGAAGAGCGACTGCTAGGGGGGCCCCCCTGGACTGCCGGGCGCTGCCGGGAGCCCCCCTGGACTGGCGGGCGCGCGGCTCTTGGAGGGGCTCCCGGTCCAGGCCCGGGGACCGGCGGGGCTTGGGCCTGAGCTGCCTCCGAAGAAACTTGGCTGGGGCGTGTCTCCCACTTGAGGGTCTGGAAGTTGCTGGTGGCGTTTTGGCCGATTCCTCTCTCACCGTCCGGGGAGTTCCTAGTCTGTATTGTGTTCAGAGTCCACAGAAATATTGTGTTCAAAGAGGCCACAGAAATTTTTAATTTTTTATTACAAAAAGGTGAAGTTCAATTTATCACGAGTTGTGTTTTTTTCCGGTAACTATTCTGTACCATTTTTGCGATTTGATCACCCGGCGCCAGTGCTGTGACCATCACCACCACAGGTTCTGGCTGCCAGCCTCGGAGGGCCGTCCCTCGGGTGTTCAGTGACGCTCTGGTGACAGTGTCCGGCCTGTGGCCACGCGTCCTGAGTCTGTCTGGGGAGCACAGAGTGCTCACTGCGTGATGTCCATGGAAAAGCCTGTGCTTGGGGGTCATTGCCCCCATGATGCTGGCGTGGGGACCACCCTCAGTGCTTCCGTTGGTCCCACGTCTGGTCACACAACAAGCAGCACCCGGGCTGTGCTGAAGGCAGCCAAGCTCTCACCTGGCGCTCTTCTCCGCGTGGCTTTTCATAAGTCTCACAGTCAGCAGGAGGTTGAAAGGATTTTTGACAGATCCCCTGAATGACGTGTCCACTCTCCATCCTGTGGAGCCCAGGACCACAGAGGACTAGCCAGTGCCCTACCAGCTCACGGCACGTAGTTGTGGGGCTGCGGGCAGGCGGTAGGGTTCCTCATTGCAGAGATGCCCAGGCCCCTGCGATGTCTTGTGGTCCATGGCAGACACTGGCGAGGCAGGGGCGGGCAGTCCTGGTCTCGTCCCCCCGCCACCAGCCTCAGGACAGGTGGGCTCGGGAGCTGGCTTCTCACAGGGAGATGGTGTCATCCACCTGCCTTGCCTATCTGGGCTCTGATCAGGGGCCTCTCCCTACCAGCAGGCCCGTGGGAGTTGGGGGCGCTGACTGCAGGGCAGCGTGGTCAGGGAGCTGCTGCCGTTCACGGGGGCCCCTCCCTGCAGCAGGTCCACCTGGCATCCTGAGGCCTCTGCGGTGGAGGTGTGTCCCCTGCTTGGGTCCAGTGGTGAGGCCAGTCCTCGGCCTCCAGGGAGCTCTGCAGGTGGGGAAGCAGGAGGCCGCCGCCCAGCGGCCGCTGTGGCATCAAGGACAGTCACAGGCGTCAGGGGACCAGCCCGCTGCTCTCCCCCAGCCTCCCCTTCAGAAGCAGAAACGCCGATGGCTCGGCTGTCGTAGGAATGAACCGCTCCCGCGCAGGGGCCCAAGCCTGCAGCGCCTGGGCGTCTGGGCGGGAGATGCTGAGGCCGCATGGCGGTGGTGGCCTTGCTTTTCCCTGGACCAAGGCTGAGGCTCTTTGGGCTTTGTTGGTTCTGGTGTCGGACTCGCCCCGGGGAGGGGCATGTGTGCAGAGTGCCGTGTCCTTGAATATAGTTTATTTTTTCTACATTTGAATTCTCTGTTGTAGATTTATGTAAAAATGCATTCTCTTTTTGAAAATAAAGAATTTCCTGTCTTGTAATTTTGTTCCTAAAGAAGCACTTACCTTTCTTAAAGTGTAGATGTTACTGGAGTGGGAGGGGGCAGGGTGGAGCGTTGGGATCAGGAACGGCAGAAGGCAGACGACGACAGCCTGTGCACGCTCCACGGAGGTTTTACTTAAGTCAGTGAGGAAGCCCGTAAGATGTAACGACGGGTTCAAAGGAGACTTCTACACAGGCAGCAGGAAATGGATTTGCAGAGGGATTCAAAACTGGTGAAAATCCACAGGACACCAGGGATGGACATCCCACGGGGCACAGTTTGACGTTTCTGAGGATACGGGTCTGTGGACAGCCCGCGATGGCGGTTGTGAAACGGCCCTTAGGCCACAGTGGGGACCTCTGCCTGGCACTCTGGAGTGGACCCCTGGCCATCTTATTTGGCCTGTTTCAAGGTCACATGTGTTTTCCTGACATTGGACCTGTTCATCAAAAGGTTGGAGGGCAGGCGAGCAGGGAGGGTTGAGGTGAGGCCTTCGGGAGATGGTAGGAGGACCAGAGAGCAGGGGCTGGTGGGAGGGCAGACTGACTGCCCAAGAGAGAGCGGGGACGGCCCCGCCAGGCCTCAGGCCTCACTTGCCTCTGTCCCCGCTCTCCTCCCAAATGGCCTTACCAGCCTCGTGGCTTTCGACATGGCCAGTGTGCTGACGAGTTGCAGTGTCAGACCCACAGGCCAGACCTGCTTCCTGGAGTCCAGGCTGAGTCGCAGCCCCCCAGCTCCCCAAACCTGCTCCTCCTGCGCCCGACCTTCACCTCATATGTGTCCCAAGTGACCACTTCTCGTGACCTGGACCGGCCCCCGGCCTTCTCCCACCCTGCCCTGTGAGCCGGCAGGCCCTGTCCCTCAGCTGTGGGAAACCCTCTGCTGTGGGACACCCTCTGCTGCTCCCGCTACCCTGGCCAGTAGCCCTTGCCCTCTGACCTCACCCTGCAGCCGCACTGGCTGGGTGCCCGAAGCCTCTGCACTTGCTCCCCTGGTCTGGACTGTCCTCCCAGCAGGCCCCATGGCGCCTCACTCCCTCCCTTCAGTCCTGATCACGGTGTCTTGGGCCCCACCTTCCCGACCACTGTCGCCCGCTCTGCTTGCCGCCCTGAAGGGTCCATTACGGAATGGTCTAGGATGTGAGCTCCTGGGGCTGGCGTCCTCTCCTGCCTGGACCGTTCCCCACAGAGCAGGGCCGCTCAGTTACAAATACGGGGCCGCTCAGTTACTATTTGTTCCTTGAATGTCCGTGATGCTGAAGTGAAAGGGAAAGTGGCGTCCGACTCTGCGGCCGCCTGGACTATACGGTCCATGGAATTCTCCAGGCCGGAACACTGCACTGGGTAGCCGTACCCTTCTCCGGGGGATCTTCCAACCCAGGAATCGAACCCAGGTCTCCCGCATTGCGTTTGCGAGTGGAGCCACAAAGAGAGAAGCCACCAGAGTCGCCGACCACAGCCACCTGCAGGACCCCCTCTGACCAGCCGGGCCTGCTGCCTCGCCTCCCGCCCCTGCGCCTGCGCCCGTGCTCAGACGGGAAATGGAAGCCCCCTGGGTGTCCTGATGCCGGGTGTCCGTCCCTGGCCGTGCCCCCGACTCTGTGGCTGCGTGGGGATGAGCAGGTGAGACACGCCTGCTCCAGGTACACGAGAGCCGTGGCCACTTTTTGCGGAAAAAAAAACCCAAGCAGCTCCAAGAGCGGAGGGAGTGGAGTCGCACAGGTGCCTGTCGCCGCGGCACACACGTGTACCACAGCCTCGTGTCACAAGCCCTGCCTGCGCTGCCTCGTGCCGCACACGCCGCGTACCCACGCACACCACCCGACCTTGTGTGCACAACCAGTAACAGCGCGAACCAAACAAACAAAAACAGTGGTTAGATGCCACGAAGTAGGTGGCAATGCCTTAACCGTATGCGTGTTGTCAGGCCCGAGAGCCTCTTCCATCCTTGTCAAGGGGAGTGCTAACCTTCTCTCCTTTCATACAACACAGCCTGCCCTCCTCGCGCACCGTATTTAAAGGTCTGCAGAGAAGCTGCCTACCTACTTATGGTGACTGACAGCTCTCACCGCTGCAGGCGGCCGCATCTAGCACGGAGGCATGATGAAGCCCATCCTAAACTGCTATTTATTTCAGCATGAAGGAAAAAGGCTGCTTCAGGAAAGGGGGGGGGAATAAAAAAGTCTTCGTGTTCTAATATATTCATAAACGCAGCCAATCAGAGGCTGAGAGGGATACCCGGAAGCCCAGCGTCCCGTAAAGAAAAGAGATTCCCCCGGAAACAAAACAGGGCGGGAGAGCACTTCCTACCGCGACACGCCTCGCGTCCCGTCAGGAGACGGCGCGAAACCGTCTGCGGAAACGGAAGTGGCTTGTAGCGAATCAGAGGACGAGGAAGGAAGGGCCGCCGCACGAACTTCCGGACGCGGCCCCGCGCTGGGAACTGTGGGTGTGGGCGTGTCGGGGCGCGCTGTGCGCATGCGCCTGGCGTACGGCGCGCGGCTTCCGCGCATGCTCGGGGTCGCGCCGCCGCCTCCGGGCGGACGGTCGGTGGCCGGCTGCTCGCCGGGGTCTCCGCGGCGCCGGCCTCTGCGCTTCCTGTTCGCGCTTGGCCTGTAGCCTTAAGATACGGTTCTGCAGCTGCGGGTGCTGGCCGTCCCCGGAGTGCAGACGGCGGGCGATGCGGCTCCCGGCCCGAGGCTGCGGGCGCGGGGCCGCGTGTGCGCGGGCGGCGCGCCTCCGGGAAATCACGTGTCTGTGCGTGTGCACGGGTGCACGTGCGTGCAGACACGCCCGCGTGTCCACAGTGTCCGCCTCGGCGCCCACACGCGCGCAGTGTCACGTCGTGTGTGTGCGCGGAGACAGCACCCCAGGTGTGGCCGGTGGGTCCAGCCTGGGGACGGCGAGCGGGCTGGGGTGGATTCGGCCTGCAGGACGCTAGCCGCGCCCCGCCAGCCAGCCGCCCCTGGAGAAGTTGCAGGTTGGCCGGTTTCCTTAGAGCCCCTCCGTCCACGGAGTTCTCCAGGCAAGAATGCTGAAATGGGTTGCCGTGCCCTCCTCCAGGGGATCCTCCGACCCAAGGATTCAACCCCCGTCTCTTAAATCTTTGGCAGGCAGGCAGGTTCTTTACCACTAGCGCCACCTGGGAAGATCTCGGTTAGTTCCAGGTGGAGAGCTCACCGGGTCCTCGGGACAGCTGTGCCCAGTTTGCAGATGATCCGGGACCAGGAGACAGGCAGGCAGCCACTGGGAACTGGGCCAGCTGGGAGCGGGTGCGCTGCCCCGTGTCGGCACTCCCCAGGCGCAGCTTGCGGCCTGGCTGTCACTCTGGAGCCGGTCAGGACCGTCGGCAGCTGCAAGAGGCATCAGCCCTGCCTGGGCCACTGCTTTGTCCACCTGCCCGCGCAGTCCCAGCGGTCGGAACCCCCTTAGTGCCAGACCTCGGGGGCTGTGCCTCGTACCCACCGTCAAACCCCTGCCAGCCGTGCTCAGCAGTGTTCCGTGGCTCTGCCGCGCCTTACATCTTCCTTCCAGACCCAGCACGCTGCTGTTACTCATTACCTGAAGGGCCCTGGCTGCTGCTCCAAACCTTGGCTGTGTTAGAAAGCCGCCTCTTCCTCTGTACTCTGGGCTCGTCTGGGTCCTGCCCCTGCCCAACCTGGATGCCCCTTGCCTGGGAGGCATTTCAGGGCAGGGTGAGTGCCCGCTGGAGGAGCCCCCATCTTCACTCAGCACCCACTGTGTATTGAGGCCCTGGTGGCCCCACACCACTGACCTCCCACTCCGCTCCCCACGCCCGTGAGGATGGCGGCATCAGCACCAGCATGTGCCAGCTGACGACCCGGGCCAAGGCGTGTGACATGGGCATCAGCCCCCCAGTGGGCAGCAGAGGGCCTCCGGCCAGGCTGCAGGGTGAGAGGTTAGGGGAGGCAGCCGGTGCCAGACGGTGTTGCTCTTCAGCGAGGGCTTCTGCACATGACCCCCCAGCCTTGGGCCTCCCGGGACCCTCAGGTCTGGGCACATGGGAGGCTCCATCCAGAGTGGCCCAGAGCCCTGGTGACATCACCTCCCCACTGCCAGGTTCCCGGTCCCCACGGGCAACTGACTGCATGCAGATTCCTGGGCAGAGTCTGACTCAGGGTTTAGGGCCAGGCCTAGGAATCTACATTCACAAAGCCTTTTGGCACCCCACTCACCCCTGTCTTGACAGCCAACTTTTGCTCTGGGTGGAGAGTGGATCACTCCACCTCATGCAAAGGACTTCGAGACGATGACACTGGCCAGGGAAAGCTTTTCAGAGTAAGGTGAAGGCTGCCTGTGAGGGAAGGCGGCCAGAGGGTCTTCACAGGGTCTAGAGGACCAAGCAGGGAGGACCCTGGAGGCAGCAGCTTCCGCCCGGGACTGGTGCAGACCAGCGTTCCCGGACTGCATTTACTGAGGCTGTTTCTCCTGGGGCCTGCTGGTGCCTCCAGGACGCCCATCCCTCCCCGGACCTGAGTTCCCTGGGAATGAACTCACTAGACCATCCCCAGCGGTCATCCCTAATGGCCCCCACATGGAATCAGGGGCTAAGCCCAGAAAAGTCCCAGAAGTAAGAGAAGGTGAGATCACCCAGTCCTGCCTGTTTCTCAGAAGCTGCGGGAGAGGCGTGGGTTGTGGAGTGAGCCCCACCCCCTCCACCTGTTGTTGCCTGAGTTGGGAGGAGGGTACCCAGACCCGGAGGGTGAGAAGTGTGGGGTCCCCTCCAGCCCTGGTGAAGCCTGGGGCCTGTATGAGTCCTTTCTCTGCAAATGTCCTGGTGGCATTGCTAGATTAAATACCAGACTCCGGTTGGATTGGAATCTCAGATAAAAGATGAGTGCTTCAAAGTGTAAGGATGCCGCAAACACTTTTTAGGACAGGCCTATTCGTTGCTTCTGTGATACTGCCCTGGGTTTTCTTTGCTACATTTGGCAACTGCAGGAGCAGGGGAGGGGGGCTCGTCATCTGCCCAGGAACGAAGCGCCTTCCAACGGGTGTTTGAGTGACTCTAGTCCTTGGGATGCCCTGTGGGAACAAGGAAGGAGCTTGTTTGGGCATATCTGTGTTGAACAAGGGCTTCCCAGGAGGCGCTAGAGGTAAAGAACCTGCCTTCCAGTGCAGAAGACACAAGAGATGGAGGTTTGACCCCTGAGTCGGGAAAATCCCCAGAAGGGAATGGCAACCTACTCCAGTATTTTTACCTGGAGAATCCCATGGACAGAGGAGCCTGGCAGGCTACAGTCTATAGGGTTGCAGAGTCAGACATGACTGAAGCAACTTGGCACGCACACACAGGACACATGTGTTGAACAAAGCTGCAGAATGCTTTCCCTGCAGGAAAGCCTGCAGGGAGACCGTGGGGTTTGTGAACACGGCGGCTGCTCTGCAAGTCTGCACAGGACGCGGAAGAAAAGGTCCAGGGGAGGACAGAGGCAGGGAGGCCGGGGCCTCGGCGGCCCTCGGGCCCGCCTGGGCCAGCTGGTGTCCACGCTGGGCACGCCCCGGTCCAGTGCCCGAGTCCTCTTCCAGCCCCAGAAGCACTCCACCGCAGGGACGGAGGACCACTCCGGGCTGGGTGGGAGCCTCAGCCCTGCCGCTGCCCTGACGCGGTACCTTCCCTGCAGCCAGGCGGCTCTGGAGAACCTGTTTTCCTGCCCTCTGGTGAGACATACACTTGGGCTGGGGAATGTCAGAGTCAGGAGCCAGGTGGCTGGAAGAAGCCGGAGGCCAGTTTGAGCCCCTGAAGCAGCTGTCTCCCTTTCCCGGGAAATCCTCGGTGTGGCGGCTCCGCCTGTCTTACAGCTCGGGGTTCTAGGCCCCTGCAGGTGGGGCAGGGCCATTGGTGGGGACGCTCTTCCCTCCCCCAGCCCCGTCCCGCAGAGTCTGGGCCTTGGTGGGACAAGAACCCAGGCTGGACTCAGGACTGGTCTTGGAGACATCGGCGGGCTGCCTGGGGCCGGGCCGGCCTAGCCTCTGCCCCTCTCCCCTCCAGCTCCCAGACCTCCATCTGTCTGCTGACCAGCTGGTCCCCGCAGCCCTTCCAGTTTCCTGGGAGGTCCTCATCTGGGCAGTGGAAAGCGGTGACATTCCCAGCAACGGCGACAGGCGCCAAGGGCCCGTTGCTTTTTGGGACGGAAGGCCTTGGTAAGAAGCTTGGGGCCATCACAAGCACTTCAGAGGCAGAGCTGGGGTTCCGAGGGTCGGCTTCAAGGCCTTTGCTCACGGCCACCCCTCAGAGCAGGGGCCTTCGGGACCCAGCAGGCCCCAGCCGGTGGAGGCCCCTGTTGGCTGGCTCCCATCCTGCTGGCCGTGGAGGGGCCGGTGGGTGTCCCTGGGTGTGGGCTCGGCCCCTGGCCTGCGCTTTGCCGTCTGCGGAGGGGGCCGGGAGGAGCGGGCGCGGGCTGCCTCCTCCACCGGGGGGCAGCGTTGCTCTTCTCCGCGGCGGAAGGCCTGCGTCCCGCCTCCTGTAAACCTGAGAGGCGGAGCCTTCTTGCTTGTCCAGTCTGGCTCTCTGGGGCCCTGGGTAGGTCACCTAACGGCCAAGCCTCAGTTTGCTCCCTGACGGGACTGGAGTTCAGAGCTTGGCTCCCAGGGAGGGCTCAGTAGAGGGTGACTGTTACTGTCCCCTTTTCCAGATAGACAAACAGATTCAGGGCGTTTGCAGAGTGCCTGCAGGAGGCACCCAGGTGTGCTGGGCAGCAGAGTCTGGCGTCCAGGCTCCTGGGCCCCAGAGACACCAGGAGGTGCCAGAGGATGCTGGAGGCTGGTGGCCGTGCCGGTGGGGGAGGCATCAGATCTGTGGGATTCCTGCCACACAAAATCTCCACAGAGGTGTAGCCTGGATGGGTGCCTTTCCTGGAGTTAATTCTGTCAAAAGTCCACATTTTTTCATAATACATGGGAAACCCCCTCACTGCATGTGCATTTAAAACCACACAGGAGCAAAGTAACCCTACTTTTGCCGACCACCCATTCTGATCTGCACGCTTTTCTGCATTTTTGCTGATTTCATATTTCCTATTAATTGCTACATGTGAAATGGCTTCTCACTGACTTGAGGGGTGCCCTGGGCAGGACCAGCAGTAATTTTTTTTTT
>SJYF01011013.1:109430-121164 GCA_006410515.1 Procapra przewalskii | reverse complement strand
GCCCTGTACCCTACCCCTGGCCCTGCTGGCCCTGGTTCCCTGCGCCCTACCCCTGGCCCTGTGCCCCACCCCTGGCCCTGCTGGCCCTGGTTCTCTGCACTAGCTTAGAGCCAACACCAGGAGGGAATAACCAGAGCAGGGACACGGTGGTGTGTGTGGCGCTGAGCACCCCGTCATGGGGGGCATCCAAGGGGAAGCTGGACAGTGAGAGCAGAGAGGCAGAGGGGTTAGGGGAGTGCGGTCGGCCCAGTGGACCCCAGCAGACTCTCCCAGCTGTACTGTGCTCTGGTTCTGAGGCGGCGTCTCTGCCCTCACTTCCAGCCAGGCTGGCCACATGGTTGAGGCTTCTGGGAGCTTGAGGTCTGGCTTGGGGCAGAGGTGAGTGGACCCCAGTGAGGCGTGAGCCTGACCTACTCACTCCCAGTGGGAAGGGGCGAGCTTCCTGGAGGAGCTTTAGGAGGTCACAGCCAGAGTGCGGGTCTCCCAGGGCAGGCGGGCGGGCCCTGGGCCTCACCCGAGGGCAGCGGGGCGCCGCAGCGGCTTTAGCAGGGGAGGGCCACATCTCCATCCAACCCGAAAGTCGGCTTGCTCCAGGGGCGGCAGTGTGAAGCTCGCTGTGGGTAGCTCCACCGAAGCGCGCCTGGTCTCAAGATCTGGGCCCTGGACAGGGCACCCCAGTGGCTCAGCTGGTAAAGAATCCGCCTGCAATGCAGGAGACCCCGATGTGATTCCTGGGTTGGAAGATCCCCTGGAGAAGGGGAAGGCTACCCACTCCCGTTCACTGGAAGGACTGATGCTGAAGCTGAAACTCCAGTACTTTGGCCACCTGATGCAAAGAGCTGACTCATTGGAAAAGACCCCGATGCTGGGAAAGACTGATGGAGAAAGCAATGTCACCCCACTCCAGTGCTCTTGCCTGGAAAATCCCATGGACGGAGGAGCCTGGTGGGCTGCAGTCCATGGGGTCACACAGAGTCGGACATGACTAAGCGACTTTTCACTTTCATGCACTGGAGAAGGAAATGGCAACCCACTCCAGTGTTCTTGCCTAGAGAATCCCAGGGGCTAGGGAGCCTGGTGGGCTGCTATCTCTGGGGTCGCACAGAGTCAGACACAACTGAAGCGACTTAGCAGCAGCAGCTGAAGGCGGGAGGAGAAAGGGATGACAGAGGATGAGATGGTTGGATGGCATCACCGACTCCATGGACATGAGTTTGAATAAACTCCGGGAGTTGGTGATGGACAGGGATGCCCGGCGGGCTGCAGTCCATGGGTTCGAGAAGAGTCGGACACGACTGAGCGACTTTCCCTTTCACAGCTCCAAAGCCACCTTGTTCTTGCCTGGCCATCAGCTGCCCTCCCTGCGGGCTCAGAACAAATTGCAACCCTGCTCCCATACCCCCACGTCTTCAAACTCCCCCTGCTCGCTCCTGTCAACCAGCCCCTCATCAGGGAGCCTCCTCCTCCCTCTGTGCAGGGCCTTGCCTTTGTGGTCCTTCTGGCTCTTTCCCCCGGGAGCACAGGGCTCAGCCCCATCACACCCCTCCCCCTGCCCTTTAAATGCCATCTGCATGGAGAAGGCTCCCGGGCTCCAGTCCACCCTGAGATCCAACCACCCACTCCGCTCCCCGATAGTGTCAGCCTCTCACAGCCTTGACTGTGAGATTGCGTAGCAGCCTGTCTAAACCGAAGCCTGCTGTCTTCCCCACGTCCGTCCGTTCCTGAAACGCCGCTGTCCTCCTCCGTCCGGCCCAGCTGACGCTGCTGCCCCGGAGGACACCCTCAGACACTGTTCTCCGTGCACCCTCGCCTCGCCTCGCCCCTCCACCCCACCCCAGGGCCTTTGCACCTGCCGTGCCCCACGGGAGCCCCTCACGGGGGTTCTCATGGCTCCTTCCCTCCCTCCCTGGCTCGTCTGTTGTGAGATGCCCACTGCACTCACGAGAAACAATACTATTTTTCACAAAGCCGCCTGTCTTGCTCCCGAGGGTGGCACCTCTGCTCTGCTCACGTCACCATAGGAGCTGGTGTGTTGGTGGTGGCAAGTGAGACACCAGGATTCTCAGCCCAGGCTGCACGCCAGGGCCGGGATCCCTGGGCTCCCAGAAGAAAGCATGGACGGCCATCTGGGGTCCTACAGCAGCTCGCTTCTCCCGTCACGGAGAGAAGACCCTCAAACAAGCAGAACAAACATCCAGCTTCCAGCTGCCATCACCACGAGTCCAGGACACAGAAGCCACCTCTCCCCACACAGAGGGGCAGTGCGGGAGGTCAGAGCCGAGGACGGCCCGCCACGCGTCCTGCCCTTGCCTGTCGCTGATGGCAGGAGATGCTGGTGCCACTGAAGCCCAGCCTGGGCACCGGAGCTCACGAGGCCCTGGATCTAACCTGGCCTCGCAGAGGTCCTGGGCGTCGGGGGACAGCCGGGGCCCTGGGACAGCTGCCACGGTGGTGTCCCGACGCCGACGCTGATGGAGCCCACGGTCCCGGCAATGCTGCAGAGCTGTGCGCTTGGTCCCAAGGCCTTCAGAAGTGAGGTGGGTGCTCCCGGTGGATTTGGAGCCTGAGCCCGATACCATCCCCTGGGTCATCACCACATCACCAGTGAGCAAGTCCAGGCTGACCTTCAGGCCCCCGAAATGCTCTCCAGGGCGAGGGCAAACCTGAGAATCCTGGCTGCCCACCACCATCCCTGTCTTCTTTGGAGGCAGCTCCGACACTCTCGGCCAACCCTCTCCTAGAAACCTCTGTGGCTACTCATCTCGCAAGGAAAGACTTCGCCCACACTGCTTTACAATCAGGGCAGAGACCCCTGCAGCCCCGGCCGTGAGGTCTGCGGTTCCTCGGGCCTGGTCTCGGGCACACTCTGTGGGGGGCCTCTCCCTCCGGGACCTCCTGGGTCTCCCCTCGTCACGTCTGAGCCAAGTTGTCCTGCTCATGGGAGATGTCCATCCATCCCCAGCCCCTTGTCTCCGCTGCCGCAAGCCGCCCCAGCCACATGGGCAGGCCGAGGCCGCCCTTGCTGGATGCTGCTGGGGCTGGACCAGGCGCGGTCCAAGGGTGGGGCGGAGTTGAGACCAGCTTGGTGGATGGAGGCCTTGGAGGGTTTGCAGCGGAAGCTGGGCTTCGGGGTCTAACTCAGGAGCTGGGCCAGAGAGTGGTCCCTGAGAGAGGGCGCCAGAGGTGCCCATGGAGGCACGTGGAGAGGACAGGGGTCCTCAGAGGGGTGCAGGTGACCCAGGGTGGGGATGTGGGCTGCTGCTCCCGGGGCTCTGGATGGGGGAGAGGGCTCTAAAACGGAGGGGCGGAGACACCCCGTGCCCCCTGCTTCCGCCCAGCTTGGGGGGCACAGTCCTGGCTCTCCTCCGAGAGGCTCGGCCCAGGGGCTCCGCACCTGAGTCCACTCGGCCAGGAGGTGCCGGAGGGTCAGGGCCACCCCCGTGCGTGCAGCGGCGGCGTCCCCCGGCTCTGGTCCAGAGACAGCCCTGTCTGGCCGGGCGAGGGCATGGCCCCTGGCAAAGTGGGGACTCCACTCTGCTGGCTGCTGTGGGCGCCCAGCAGGAAGCGTCATGGGCAAGTCCTTCTGGACCAAACACTCAGCGTTATGTGTCTGTGTGCTCACTCGGGTGCGTCCGACTCTGTGCCACCCCATGGCCTGCAGCCCGCCAGGCTCCTCTGCCCATGGGGATTCTCCAGGCGGGAATGCGGGGGTGGGTTGCCGTGCCCTCCTCCAGGGGATCTTCCCGACCCAGGGATCAAACCCAAGTCTCCTACGGCTTCAGCATTGCAGGCGGATTCTTTACCATGGAGCCGCTGGGGAAGCCCTATAGCCTGGCAGAGGCCCAAAACCTTGCATTCATCAACCGAACGGAGGTGAGGATGTCCAAGACCCACTTCATAAATCACACCTGCCCTCTGTGCGGGGGACAGTAACAGCCCCTGGGGCTCCGGACCTGGCTGAATGGGGCCGGGGCGGCTGGGACCCTTGCCCCCTGGCCTCGGACTTGCCCTCTGGGGCAGGCGCCGGCTGTGTTTGCCATGGGGCTCTCTGTCCTCTGCTGCTTGTCAACAACCTGCCACCTGTTGGGCATCCGGGGCTGGGGCAGCGTGGTGTAGAGAGCCAAGTAAGAATCTGCCTCTTGCCGGCTACAGACTCTGCTAAAGCACTTTCCCCTGGTAGAGCCTCATTTTCCTGGCCTCTCACTGGGGAGGCCCTCTGCCTCCGAGCTGCCACTGGGCTGCTGAAGCCTGTGCGGGAACGGAGAGCGGCCAGGCCGTGGGGACCCCCGGTGAGTGATGGCTCCCTCCCCTCCCCCAGCCCCGCTTCTGGGGCCCCGGGAACGTGTGGGTGCCTGGTCTCCGGCTCCCTGCAAGGGGCAGTCTCTCTGTGACTTCGGAAGTTATCCAGTAGGTCAGCATTTTGAGTACATACTGTAGGCAGTTTTCCAGGAGAAAGAAAGACCACAAAGATGCGGGTTCCAGGGACGTCTCACCTTGGGGGGGAGGGTGGACCTTCCAAGCCTCTCTTATGGGAGTGAGAGCACAGGCTGTGTGGGTGAGGGGTCCCCAGGTATATTCGGGGGTGTGGAGTCTGAGTGGTGTGGATCCAGAAGGCTCCCTCCAGGCGGCAGGGCACCAAGGGAGCCCCTCACGCCTCAGTGTTCCCATCAGGGAAATGGCACTAGAGTTGCGTGCGTGGTTCACAAGGACTGGGAAAACACGGGAGAAAGGAAAGTGGCAGGGGTTCACGCTCATGGCCATGTGATGGTGGCCAAGGGCATGGACTCTGGAACTGGCCCCGTGCCCCGGGGAGATGGGTGACTTGGGCTAAGGGGCTGTATCTCTTTGTGCCTCTGTGTTCTGGTTTGAAAACTGGGGCTGATGAGAAGCCGGCATCCTGGGGTGGCTGTGCAGGTCAGGGTGTTCACAGACCTCTGGCCCTTAGGGAGTCCAGGCCCCCAGGGAGGACCCAGACCTGTCGGCCATCATCACTGGGCATTCTGTGTCAGCTACAAACTGGAACTTACCAAGAGCACTGTCCTGAGCGAACAGCAAAGGCCTTTGCCGTCTGCCTCTGCGGAGACCGAACTCCCGGCTGCCATAGCTGTTGACCTTCAGCGACCCCGAGGGAGCTCAGGGTGGAGGGAGGCACTCTGAGCTCCAGGGGATCTGGTGGGACAGGTCTTTAGCTAGTTGGATGTGTTAGGAACAGATTTTGTGATCTCAGTCCTTGCATCTCCTCGTATCTACAGAGCACTAAATCCCTTCACGGTGACATCAGATCCTCACGACTAACAAAAATCCTTTTGTAAAATGAGTGCTTCATGGCATTAAACTCCCCCTTGACCAAAACCTCGTGTATCGGCCTTCCCTCACTGCCGCTTGGGAGCAGCTCTCAGAGCCCTGCCTCCCGGGCCGCGGTCCTCATTCTGCCCCAAATAAAACTTGGGTCACAGCGCTCAAGTTGCTCCTCGTTTTCAGCCACACTTGTCTCCTCTCTGCTCTCAGGGTGGGACCGGCTGTCCCCAGGGAAGCCGCTCAGGCGTATGCACGCTCAGGGCGTGGGGGTCACTTGGAGTGACGAGGAGGCAGCAAGCCGTCAGGACAGTGGCCCTTCTGGGTCGCACTTGGAGCAGCTGAATCTGAGCGCTCCCTCTTTCCCGAATCCCAGAGGAAGTCAAGGAAGGGTGAGTGCGGGACAAAGCCGCAGCGGGAGGGGCCGAGCCAAGGCCGGTGGCTTCCTGTGGAGGCTGGCCTGGTCCATCATCGCCATCCATCAGCCCAGGAGGGTGGGAGGGGCGCGCTGGCTGAGAGGGTTCCTGGGTCTGGGGGGGTCTGAAAGCCCTCCCCCGTCTCTCCCTGCCTCCCCTGATGTGAGTGCAGGGCCCCCTTTCCCTCATTGCGCTGGTGATGCTGCCTGCCTTCGAGGATGCTCTGGGGAGGGGCATAGAGGGGAGGAAGGTCCCCCAGCCCAGCCCAGCCAGGAGAGTGGGCATGGGCCCGCCTGCTGGGGACCCTCTCCTGCCCTAGGTCTGTACCAGCTCCCAGCCAGCCAGTGGCCACAGCTGGAGGCCCCGCCCTGCCTGAGGTTGGACTGGGCGCCCCTCTGGGCCACAGCAGGGGCAGCCCGGATCTCTGTGCTTTTCCTGTGCTTGTCGGGGTGTGGCTGCCGGGGTGGGGAGAGGGGCTGCCGTGAGGGGAAGGGGGGGCCCTAGGGAAGATGACGGGCTCTGCCCTTGGCCTGGACTCTCTGTGGGCCCAGAGGTGGGTGCAGACACAGCAGGGCCGGGCAGAGCCCCCTCCTGCCCGGGGCAGCTGCCGGCCTGGAGGAGCCGGTTCAGAGATGGGTGGCGAGGGGGTGAGGCCTGGCACTGAGCCTGAGTTCCCAGGGGAGAGCTTGGGGCATGAGCGGGCCGCCCGCCCCGGCCCAGGCAGAGGGTCTGCACCCCGGCGTTGTGCCCGCCTTTGTGGTACCATCTGGTGGGGGAAGGGGTTCCCTCCAGTTTCCTCATCTGAAAATGGGTTGTCGACCGCCTGGGGTCATGGGCTGCTGGGGGGACAGTGGGCACACATGGCGGGTCTTCACTGAAGCTGATGGTTCTTCTTGGCGGAGCCAGAGAGGCCGACCTATTCAAGACAGTGAAACCGAGGCTGGGAGTGGGAGGCCAGTGGGCACCTTGGCCCAGACTGGACTGGACAGAGTGCCTTGGCGTGCTGAGGACAACGCTGTGGGGCTCCCTGACCCCCCAGTGTAACTGCCGTTCTCAAACTCCCTCCCTACTCCAGCTCCACCGAGGTCCCCAAACATGTCCCCAGCTCCTCATCACAGCTTGGACCCAAGGTCCCTGGCCGTGGGCATCTCTGTCCCTTCAGGGGTCCTCGGCCCCATCATGAGGGCACCAGCGTGGCTGGCTGGCCCGCAGTGGGGGCAGGGCGGCCTGCAGCCAGCGTAGACAGATGGACGGAGGGCCACCGCCCAGGGCCCTCCCCTCTCTCCCACTGCAAGCCACAGCCATTCCCCACCTCCTTGATTTTTCATTAAAACAGCCACCAGCTCCGAGCTGCCAAGGTCATGGGGCTGCCAAGGGAGCTGAATGCGGACCATTACGCTGGCCGCTAATGTCCCTGAGGCAGCGGCTGCTGGTGCGATCAGGCACCGGGACACTCCAATCTCTGCCTGTCCAGCAGCGATGGTATCGGGGCCTGAGTGATCTCCCCGCGGGCAGCCCTCCCTGGGGAGCAAAGGGATGCTCGTGGGTTGCTGGTTGGCCCGAGGGGCTATGAAAGGGGCATACCCGCTGTCCTCCCCCCATCACTCAGCCGAGTTCGTGCTCAGTTCATTGGCTGCTGGGAAACATCATTCATTCCATCCTCTTCCGGCTGGAAGGCCTGGGCCAGGGCAGACACAACGCCTGAGTGCTGCCCACCCGAGGTGGTGGTGGGGGTGTGGGGCACCAAGGGGGCAGCAGCCCCCCCTAGGCTTCCTCAGGACGCGAGGCCCCATCACCTCATTTGCAAAAGGGCTGGGATTCAAGGTGGTCCTGTCGCCACCGCATCCTGCCAAGTAAAGGGGCGTGCAGGGGCGGGAGTCCTACAGCCCCCCCAGCTGGAGACTCGGGGTCCCTGAGCCTCACTGCCCATCCCAGGGATTCTCATGGTGGCCCACATGTCAGCACACAGCGGTGCATGTGCAAGGGGCTGGAGCCGAGGGCCTGAAGCCTGTTCTGGGCTGAGAAACCGTTGTAGATCTTGGCTAAGCAAAAGCTAGCAACAGCCAGAATGTCCGTGTCTGGGGAACGGGTCGCCGGAGGCCAGGCTAGCGGGGCGCACCTCTGAGCAGCGAAGAGGCTGCAGGGCCGGGCCCGGCCTCTGGAGCCCGCTGGGCCCCGAGGACCACGTGCTGTCCAGTTCCAGTCACGGGGCCGCCCGCCGGGCACAGAGGGTGGTGATCCGCCGCCAGCAGCTGGGGTGGGGCGGCCTGACCGTAAAGGGCACGGCGGGGCGTGCGGGTGCTGGCTGGGGCTAGATCTGGACCCTTACACAGCCGCACGGACACGTCCCGGATCTCAGAAGGGTGTATGGGAAAGGGTGCATTTCTTTGCATGTAAATTATACCCAAACCGAATGACGAGAAAGTTCCCTTCCCCCGTTCCAGGCACAGTTGGCACCGGGGTGGGTCCAGGCAGGACACCCTGCTCAGAAACCAGCCGCACCGGAGCAGGGCCTGTGGTGTTCGCCCTCGGGTCCCCGCTTGGGGCCCGGAGCCGCTGCTCCTTGTGAGGCTGGGAGGGCTCCTGGGCCGAAGGTGGCCTGGCTGCCAGGGTGGTGGGAATGGGTCTCAGTGGCCCTCCTCCCAGTTTCTGGTTCCACCCCGGTCTGGGAGAGAGGGGTCTCCGGGAGACAGAAGGCGGGGCTTTTCTGGGGACGTGCTTTCCTCCTGCAAAAGCAGCACCCTGGAGTATCACCAAACAGGCAGACAGACCACCCCAGAGGAGTCCAGGTGTGGGGAGGGGTGGGCAGAGCTGGGATGGGGTCTCAAAACCACTCAGCTGCTGGATTTTCTTTCCGATCAGAATGGTGGGGAAGGTAACAGGGTAATGAAGCCTCAGGAGCTCTCTTGGGGAGGAGGCTCCCCTTTGCTCCTGTTTAATTGGCCCTTCTCAGCTTTTTGGCTAAGATCAGATGCTGTATGGGGGCTTCCCAGTGGCTCAGCTGGTAAGGAGGACCCATCTGCCAGTGCAGGAGGCGCCAGAGATGCAGGTTCGATCCCCAGGTTGGGACAATTCCCTGGAGAAGGAAATGGCAACCACTCCAGTCTTCTTGCCTGGGGAATCCCATGGACAGAGGAGCCTGGCGGGCCACAGACCATGGGGTCGCACAGAATCAGAAACGTGAGCACGCAGCGGGGAGGGGTTGTCGCTCTCCCTGTCTCCTTCTCAGGCAAGGCCACAGCCTCTCCCTCTCTCCCCTCCCCTGACAGCCCCCCACGGGGCATTCTGTGCTGTAGAAAATAGCTCCTGGGAGTGGGTCTCCCTCCCACCCTGCCTGGGAGTCATGAAGCTTCTCGGGGTAACACAGCCGCTTTCATGGGGCCCGGCATCTGTGATATTGTGTTATCCCATCAGCCAGGTCAGACCCTGACGCTGGGAAAGACTGAAGGCAGGAGAAGCGGACGACAGAGGATGAGATGGCTGGATGGAGTCACCGACTAGACGCACCTGAGTTTGAGTAAAGTCCAGGAGTTGGTGATGGACAGGGAGGCCTGGTGTGCTGCGGTCCATGGGGTCGCAAAGACACACCTGAGCACCTGAGCTGCTCTGATCAGCCAGGTGGGCCTGGCCGCTGGTTCCTGAGTTACTGCTGCCGAAGGGGACGGGGAGCCCCCAGCAGGCCCTCTGAGGGCATGGGGGCTCTCACCTCCCGTGGCCCATCTCGTGGCAGCCCACGGTGTGAGCCTGTGTGCAGGCTCCGTGCGGAGGGGCCCAGGCCGGCGCAGCAGTGAGTCTGTACACAGACGTGGCACGCTGTCCGCGGGATGTGAGGAGGGGACTGCCGTGTCCCCAAGTCCTTGTGCTCGGCTGTGTGTTTGGGATATTCTCATTTCAGACGAGGAAGCTGAGGCTGGAGGAGCACAGGGAACTCACCCAGGCTGGCACTGGGTGCTTCTCAGGCGCTCCCCTTGCCCCCCGCCTCCCAGATCAGCTGTGCCAGCTTCCCCGCCCCGGGGCCTGGGCACCAGCATGCTGTCAACCCCCTGGCAGTTTGCTGGGCAGCAGAAACTCTGTGTTGACCTGTTCTCCCTCATCAGACCCGTCCCTGTACTGTTTGATATGAAAATCATAGGAGATGCTCATATATAATTTTGAAAATGAAAGCAATATAATGTCCCGCGTCTGCCTCCAATGCTGGAGACCCAGGTTCGATCCCTGGGTCGGGAAGATCCCCTGGAGAAGGAAATGGCAACCCACTCCAGTATTCTTGCCTGGAGAATCCCATGGACTGAGGAGCCTGGTGTGCTGCATTCCACAGGGTGGCAAAGAGTCGGACACGACTGAGTGACTTTACTTACTTACTATGATATAAAGCAGGAACTGACTTTAAAAGTGAAAGTCGACACTTTAAAAGTGTCCGACTCTTGGTGACCCCGTGGACCATTCAGTCCGTGAAATTCTCCAGGCCAGAATACTGGAGTGGGTGGCCTTTCCCTTCACCAGGGGATTTTCCCAACTCAGCATTAAAAAGCCAAGATCATGGCATCCAGTCCCATCACTTCATGGCAAATAGAAGGGAAAAGGTGGAAAAAGTGACAGATTTTATTTTCTTGAGCTCCAAAGTCACTGTGGACAGAGACTGCAGCCATGGAACTAGAAGGTGCTTGCTGCTTGGAAGGAAAACTGTGACAGACCCTGACGGTGTATTAATTAAAAAACAGAGACGCCACTTTGCTGATAAAGGTCTGTATGGTCAAAGCTATAGTTTTTCCAGTAGTTGTTTACGAATGTGAGGACTGGGCCACAAAGAAGGCTGAAAATTTGGTGCTAACTGTGGTGCTGGAGTACTGGAGTTTCAGCTTCAGCGTCATTCCCTCCAAAGAAATCCCAGGGCTGATCTCCTTGAGGATGGACTGGTTGGATCTCCTTGCAGTCCAAGGAACTCTCAAGAGTCTTCTCCAACACCACAGTTCAAAAGCATCAATTCTTCAGCGCTCAGCCTTCTTCATAGTCCAACTCTCACATCCATACATGACCAGTGGAAAAACCATAGCCTTGACTGGATGGACCTTTGTTGGCAAAGTAATGTCTCTGCTTTTCAATATACTATCTAGGTTGGTCATGACTTTTCTTCCAAGGAGTAAGCGTCTTTTAATTTTATGGCTGCAGCCACCATCTCCATTGATTTTGGAGCCCCCCAAAATAGTCTGACACTGTTTCCGCTGTTTTCCCATCTATTGCCCATGAAGTGATGGGACCAGATGCCATGATCTTCGTTTTCTGAATGTTGTGGACAGGGAGGCCTGGCGTGCTGTGATTCATGGGGTCGCAAAGAGTCAGACATGGCTGAGCGACTAAACTGAACTGAACTGAACTGAACTGTGGTGCTGGAGAAAACTCTTGAGAGTCCCTTGAACTGGACGGAGATCAAGCCAGTCCATCCTAAAGGGGATCAATCCTGAATAGTCATTGGAAGCTCCAATACTTTGACCACCTGATGCGAAAAGCTGACTCACTGGAAAAGACCCTGATGCTGGGAAAGACTGAGGGCAGGAGGAGAAGAGGGACGACAGAGGATGAGATGGCTGGATGGCATCACTGACCCCATGGACGTGAGTCTGAGCAAACTCCAGGAGGTGGTGGAGGACAGGGAGGCCTGGCGTGCTGCAGGCCCCGGGGTCGCGCAGACTCAGGCCTGGCAGTGACGGAACAGCAGCAACAACAATGGGAAAGAGTCTGAAAAAGAATAGATGTTTGAGTGTGCGTGAGTGTGAGTGAGTGTGTGTGAGAGTGAGTGTGTGTGTGTCTGTGTGTGCACACGTGCATGTGTGTGTGTGTGTGCGTGTCTCTCTGTGTGTGTGTGAGTGCGTGTGTGTGCATGTGTGTGTCTGTGTTAGAGTGTGTGTGTGTGCACGTGTGTGAGTGTGTGTGTCTGTGTGAGTGCATGTGTGAGTGTGAGTGTGTGTGGGTGTCTGAGTGTGTGTGTGTGTGCACGTGCACTCGTGTGGGTGTGTCTGTGTGAG
>SJYF01011013.1:74369-86988 GCA_006410515.1 Procapra przewalskii | reverse complement strand
AAGAATTGATGCTTTTGAACTGTGGTGTTGGAGAAGACTCTTGAGAGTCCCTTGGACTGCAAGGAGATCCAACCAGTCCATTCTGAAGGAGATCGACCCTATGATTTCTTTGGAAGGAATGATGCTAAAGCTGAAACTCCAGTACTTTGGCCACCTGATGCGAACAGTTGACTCATTGGAAAAGACTCTGATGCTGGGAGGGATTGGGGGCAGGAGGAGAAGGGGACGACCGAGGATGAGATGGTTGGATGGCATCACGGACTCGATGGACGTGAGTCTGAGTGAACTCCAAGAGATGGTGATGGACAGGGAGGCCTGGCGTGCTGCGGTTCATGGGGTCTCAAAGAGTCGGACACAACTGAGCAACTGAACTCAATTGAACTGAACACATTGAGTGAAACTGAAAGACACTTGCTCCTTGGGAGAAAAGCCATGGCAAATCTAGACAGCATGTTAAAAAGCAGAAACATCATTTTGCCCACAAAATTCCATCTCGTCAAAGCTACGGTTTTGTAGTGGTTGTGTGTGGATGTGAGAAGTGGACCACGAAGAAGGCTGAGGGCCAAAGAATTGATGCTCTCGAACTGTGGTGTTAGAGAAGACTCTTAAGAGTCTCTTCGACTGCAAGGAGATCAAACCCATCAATCTTAAAGGAAATCAACCCTGAATATTCATTGGAAGGACTGACCCTGAAGCTGAAACTCCTATACTTTGGCCACCTGATGGGAACAGCCGACTAACTGGAAAAGACCTTGGTTCTGGGAAAGACTGAAGATGGGAGGAGAAGGGGATGACAGAGGGTGAGATGGTTGGGTGGCATCGTTGATGCAGTGACCATGAGTTTGAGTAAACTCTGGGAGCTGGTGAAGGAAAGGGAAGACTGGCGTGCTGCAGTCCATGGGGTTGCAAAGAGTTGGATGTAATTTTGCAGCCAAACAACAATAACCCTTTAAGTTCTCATGCCCTAGCCAGGCTGGTGTGACTGTCTTCACCTTACAGGTCTGCGAAGTTACGGAAGTGGTGGCAGGCTGGGAGTCCCGGGCAGCTCCCTCCGACTCGAAAGCCTGGGCTCCTACTCAGCTCTTCCCGCCCCACTTGGCACCAACAGGCGGCTGAGAAACTGCATCTTCCCAGGCTCAGTGGAAACCTTGGTGGCCACATGCCCATGTGCTAACTGGACCCTCTCCAGAGCTTGGGGCTTGGTGGGGCAGTGGCGCTCTGTAATCCGCACACTATGACTCGCTCAGACTTATTTGTTTATATTTTCACAGTGAGCATGTTTTCCCTTTGTGATGTGAAGAAGTCCTTCCACCGAGGGAAGGGCATTTGAGTCAGCACCGGGCGGTGGGGAGAGAGCGAGGGAGGGAGACCTCTTTCCATCTCCCTCCCTGCAGGAGGGCTTCAGAAGTCCGCCCCTGGAATTTCTGTCCTTTGGGGGAAGCTTGAAACCCAACAAGGGCACCTTTGTCCCTCCAGGCTGGCCGCCAGCACAGCCTCTCCGGGGCATGGGGCAGCGGGTGTGATTGCGGGTGTGATTCCCACACACCCATCCAAGAGGATAAAGAAGGATGAAGCCGCTTCGCCATCAGGGGTCAGCTCCTCTCTGCACGCTGCTCTTGACTGTCCAAGGGTTCAAATTTGGTGTCTCCAGGCCATCAGATGCCCCAGTGGCACGTGGAGGTCTGCGCTGGGGACCTTCCTCAGGGGCCGAGGAATCCAGGACGAGGCAAGAGAGCCCCCAGGCTGGGGGGCACGAGGCCTGGGTTCTAATCTCATCCTGCTGTAAACTTGCGGGGTGACGCTGCATAAACATATCTGTGTTGACGGGGGGCTTAGCAGTGGGCTTAGCTGTGGCCTAGTAACGGGCAGGGCCCACGTCCGGCTGGCTCGGCGCACAGAGCTTAGAATGGGGAACAAGTCCCAAGGGGGCTGGAAGGGCAGAGAGCCCAGACAGGAGGGGGAAGCAATGCAGAGAACAGCTCCCGTAGGGGCCGAGGGTGTTCCTGGGCTTCCCCAGGGCCCCTGTGGAAGAAGGGGCCGCCTGGCAACAGCTGAACCACGGGAGTGGGTGCTCTGATGCACGTCCGGACCTGCAGCTCAGAAGGAGGTCCTGCTCTGCTCGCTGCTGGCAGCCGTGCCTGCTGGTGGCTTGCGGCTAAATGGCACCCACTCCAGCACTCTTGCCTGGAAAATCCCATGGACAGCAGAGCCTGGTGGGCTGCACCCCATGGGGTCGCAAAGAGTCGGACAGGACTGAGCGACTTCACTTTCACTTTCGTGTCTCCAGAATTGCCTCGCCTGAAGCAGGCTGCCTCGCCCCAGTTTAGGTCTGCATCCAAGCCTGGTGGGCATCGGAGCATGGAGTCCCAGCCTCGTGCCTTGACCATGGACATCTCTAAAGGGGCTATCCCCGCCCCAGAGCCTCCCACGAGGTCAACCCAGGCCTCTGCTGCAGCCTGCTCTCTGCCCCGCCCTGCGTCCCTCACAGGCCTTCTCCTCTGCGCGCAGACCTCCACTTCAGAGTCTGTCTCCTGGAGAACCCGACTGAAGGCCACTGGTACTGAGAATGGCGTTAGGGAGAAAATTTTGAAATGGGGTTTTGGAGCCAGGCAGTAGGTGATGGGTGAAGACTCTGGCAGGCGACTGTGGTGTGGCTGTTAAGACGTTAGCCAGCGGGGAGCTGGGCTGGGGTCCTGGACTGGTGTGTGCAGTGTCTCAAGCGGTTGCCATCTGGGGGAGAGTCAGCGTAAGGACCACGGAATCGGGCGCTGTTACTGGCTGTGGTCAGTGGATGGGACAGAGACTCACAGCCTGATTGCTCATCAGTTTAAGATGAAGTGTGGGGTGATGGTAGCGAAAGTTGTGGCTGAGGAGCTCTAAATTCTGTGAAACAATTAAAAAGGGGCAAAAATTGTTAACGTCTACTTTTTCCTCCCCCAAGACCTCTGGAAATTAACCAAAGGCTTACAGCAGTTGAGGAATTTACTTACGAAAAATAGCTGATTCTCAGTGAAATCAGTGAATTTGATAGTCCCTGCCCACCTCCACTTCAGCTCAGCGGTAGCTCGCGTTGCAATGCTGGTAAATGCGGAGCAGAGCTCATTCCCAAAGAATCGTGATTCGCTGTCTGTTCTGACTTGTCCTGTGTTCTCTGGAAGGCCAGCCCAAAGGTTCGTTTGTGTTTCATCTAGCTCAGAGTTGGCCTAGCGCTCAGGCAGCACACGGGGTGTGTGCTGAAAGCATTAGCCGACTGCTGTGAGAGGTGGGAGCAGTTGGGAAGCAATGGGCTCATCACAAAGTTTGGGAGGAAAGGTGAGAAATGAGGTGTCCGTGCTGTCCAGACACTGAGCTGTGTCCCCCTCTTCATGACCACGGGCTGCAGCACGCCTGGCTCCCCCGTCCTTCACCATCTCCCGGAGGCGGCACAAACTCTCGTCCACTGAGCCTTCCGCCCATCTCACCCTCTGCCGCCCTTCCCCCCCTGCCCTCGGTCTTTCACAGCCTCAGGGGCTTTCCCAGTGAGACGTCCCTAGGGCTCTGGAAAGCTTGGAAGTATCCCTCCGAGTCTAAAGGGCTGAACGCACATCATCCCGAGAGGTTGAGCAGGCCCTGAGCCCTCCCCTCCTGACGCTGCCTGGGCGGCAGCAGGAAGTCAAAGCTAAGGCAGAGCGGGGAGCCGGCGGGCTCGGCCCCGAAGGCTTGGCCCTAACACAGAGCCCTTTGGCAAAGACTGGGGTATTTTTTTGCTATTCCAGTCCTTGAGGGAAATCTCTGTCCAATCAATACCTGACCGGAAGCCAACAAAACAGAGATTTCAGGGTCTACACAAGACAAAAAATACAGACTCTACAGAAAAGTTACTTGAAAAGATCCCAACTACAAGAAGGGACAGCAGGAACAAACCCTGGGGAAGGGAGGGAATCTGGTCTCCAGAGCTGCCCCGTGACGACACTCGGAATGCCCAGCCTTCAACTAAAAGCTGCAAGGCCTGCAGAGCAAAGAGAGAGCACGGCTCACACACAGAGAAAAATGACATCACTGTACTCTATCGCTGAGGAATTCTAGATAATAGACTTTTTAGACAAAGACCCTGTATCAGCAATGTAAATATGTCTGATCAGCTAAAGGAAACTGTGTCTAATGAATAGAGGACAGGGACATCCCTGGTGGCCCGGTGGTAAAGAATCTGCCTTGCACCAAAGCGGGTGTGGGTTCAGTCCCTGGTCGGGAACGAAGGTCCCACAAGGTTCTGCAGCAGCTGAGCCCGTGCTGCTGCTGCTGAGCGTGTGTGCTCCAGGGCCCAGATCCCACAGCCAGAGGGCCCGGGGTATCACTCAGTTGTGTCCAACTCTTTGCAATCCCAGGATCTACAACATGCCAGGCTTCCCTGTCCTCCACTATCTCCCAGCGTTTGCTCTGACTCAAGTCTGTTGAGTTGGTGACGCCATCCGACCGTCTCATCCTCTGTCGTCCCCTTCTCCTCCTGCCTTCAATCTTTCCCAGCATCAGGGTCTTTTCCAATGAGTCAGCTCTTCGCATCAGGTGGCCCAAGTATTAGAGCTTCAGCTTCAGCATCAGTCCTTCCAATGAATATTCAGGGCTGATTTCCTCTAGGATGGACTGGTTGGATCTCCTTGCAGAAATGAGGGACTCTCAAGAGTCTTCTCCAACACCACAGTTCAGAAGCATCAATTCTTCAGCACTCAGCTTTCTTTACAGCCGAACTCTCACATCCATACTTGACCACTGGAAAAACCATAACTTTGACTAGACGGACCTTTGATAGAGGCAGAGAAGAACAGCTTAACATACTGTCGAGATAAATTGTTATTAATCCAAACTGTGTGTTATAAATTAAGATGCTGATTGTAATCCATAGGGCAACCACGAGAAAATAACTCAAAAATAAAGTAAAAGAAATTACAATGGCATTAAAATAATACTTTAGAAAATATTTAACATAAAAGTAAGCCGTGACGGAGGGCCTGAGGACAAAAAAGAGGCAGAGAAAACAAATGGCAAAATGACACAAGTTAGTTCTTTCTTATAAGTAATGATTAAACGTCAGCAGATTTAAGCTCTTCAATTAAAAGACGGGGATTAGCAAACTGGATAAAATAACATGGCCAGTGAGGTGCTGTCTCTGAGAGACTCGCTTTCTTTCTTTCTCTATGTGGAGAAGCAGAGAATGGCTTTATTGTCTTACCAGGCAAAAGGGGCCGCAGCAGGCTGGTGGCCTCGGAACTCTGTGTCCCAGCCTAGAGAGAGCAGCGCGAAGTTTTACAGCCATTGTTTTAAGAGGCTGTTTGTAGTTCCTGGACATGCTTCTGATGGGCTGGTGGTGAAGTAAGTAGGAGTTGAAGGTGAAAGTGAAAGTCACGCGGTCGTGTCCGACTCTTTGCGACTCCATAGCCTATACAGTCCACGGAATCCTCCAGGCCAGGATACTGGAGTGGGTGGCCTTTCCCTTCTCCACGGGATCTTCCCAACCCAGGGATCAAACCCAGGTCTCCCGCATTGCGGGCAGACTCTTTACCAGCTGAGCCGCAGGGGAAGCCCAAGAACACTGGAGAGGGTAGCCCATCCCTTCTCCAGTGGATCTTCCCGACCCAGGAATCGAACCAGGGTCTCCCGCACTGCAGGCGGATTCTTTACCAACTGGGCTATCAGGGAGTTACCGTCATTAATCTTCAGGTTCCAACCGGTCTGGGGTCTACATGCTTGTGGGCAGCCAACAGTTAACCTCCCCTGCCTGGTGGGAGTCTCAGTGAGCAGACTCACTTTAGAGTCAGACACACACAGGCTGAAGCGGAAAGGAGGGAGACAGGCGGTTCACGCAAGCGGTATGCAAAAGCGGGTCGGAGCGGCGGCCCCAGCGTCAGGCGAAAGGGACGTTATTAAAGACGAGGAAGAAGATAAAACGGCGAAAGTGTCAATCCATGAAGAGTCAACAACTGCAGATACATATGCACCTGGAAACAGAGCCCCGAGAACATGAAGCAAAAGGAAAAAAAAAGAGCAAATTGAGAGAAGTAGAGAATTCAACTATAATAGCTGGAAACTTCAACACTCCACTTTCAAGAATGCACATAACAGTTAGACAGAAAATTAGCAAGGAAATTAAAAACTTCAAGAAAACTGTCTACTAAAGTAGCCGAACAGACATCTATAGAACACTCCACCCAATAGCCGCAGAATACGCATTCTTCTCGAGGGCACACGGAACGTTCTCCAGGACAGACCATATATTACAGCCTACATACGTCTCAGTCCATTTAAGAAGACTGAAATCAAACAAAATATGTGCTCTGACCACAATGGAGTGAAATTACAAATTAATATATAACAGAAGGAAATTTGGAAAAGTCACAGATTTGTGGGCATTAAATAAAACACTCTTCAATAGCCAATGGATCATAGAAGAACAAGGGAAATTAGAAAATGCTTTGAGGAGAATGGAGGCAAAACACAGCAGAGCAGAACCATAAGGGATATAATTGAGGCAATACCAGCGGACAGCTGCAAAAGTCTGCCTGAAAAAGGGTCGCAAATCGATAACCTCGCCTTCCACCTTAAGAAACCAGGAAAAGAAGAACGAACTTCATGACAAAGGAGGTCTGGCAGCTGATGGCCCGGGTGAGAGAGGGGACAGCCTCACGAGGGCACAGCTGGTCCTGCCCTGGGATGTCACCTGTGAGGATGAACTGTATCTTCTAGGGTGATCCTGGGCCCCTGCCAGGTAGTCCTGGGTCTGGGATCCCCATCACTCCCACTGACCGACTTGGGAAATTTGTGTTCTCCATCCCCACCGTCCCAGGGTCTGTGGTCCACGAGTCCTGCCTCCCAGAGGGAACGCTTCCACGGGGGGACGGCATAAAAATCTCGTTAAACATGAGCTCATGCCTGCCAGTCAGTCCCTTCAGGCTCCTTGTTTGCCAGGAGACCCGCCTGACAGGGGTGGCTGACCCGGAGCAGCCGGAGGCGGCGGGGCTGCTGTGACACTCTCGCTGCTGTTCGGCTGCTCAGTCGTGTCCGACTCTTTGCCACCCCGTGGGCCGCAGCACACCAGGCTCCCCTGCCCGTCACCGTCTCCCGGAGCTTGCTCAGATTCACGCCCATTGAGTCGGTGATGCCATCCAACCATCTCATCCTCTATCGCCCCCTTGTCCTCCTGCCCTCAATCTTTCCCAGCATCAGGGTCTTTTCCAGCATCAGAATCTTTTCCAGTGAGTTGGCTCTTAGCATCAGGTGGCCAAAGTACAGGAGTTTCAGCTTTCAGCTTCAGCATCAGTCCTTCCAATGAATATTCAGGCTTGATTTCCTTTAGGATTGACAGGAAAAATACCTTTAGCGCTGGAGGCATCTCTTTGTATTTCTCTGCCTAATTCTGACAGCAAGTGGACAAAACTTCAGTCAGAGCAGAAGGAGGACACAGCGTCTAGGAGCTCAAAGCAACCAGGAGCTCAGAGCGCTCGGGGATGTTCCAGAGAGGCTGGGTCAGCAGAGGAGCCAGCCTGGGGTGCAGGAACCTGGAGAGCGCTCGGGGATGTTCCAGAGAGGCTGGGTCAGCAGAGGAGCCAGCCTGGGGTGCAGGAACCTGGAGAGTGCTCGGGGATGTTCTGAGAGGCTCGATGCCCAACAAATAAGCCACCTGGGTCAGCAGAGAGGCTAGCCTGGGGTGCAGGAACCTGGACAGTGCTCAGGGATGTTCTGAGAGGCTGGGTCAGCAGAGGAGCCGGCCTGGGGTGCAGGAAACTGGAGGGTACTGCTCACAAGGTGAGCCTCACCCTGTGGCTTTGAGACCAGCCTTTGGACAGGGGCTATCGGGAAACTGACAGAATAGATTCTTTTAGAATGGAGAATCCTATTCATCAAAAGACAACTGGGCGATGAAAAGGCAAGCCGCAGGGTTGCAGAACGTATTTGCCAGATATTCATCCAACTTACGCCCTGCATCCAGGACACTCCTAGAATCAATAAGATAAAGACAACCAGTGGAAAAGGGGGGCAGAATTCTTGAACAGGCCTTGTTTAAAATAGGATTTCCAAGTAGCCCCTAAGCAGATGAAAAGCTCCCCAACCTCATGATTCTTGCGGGAAATGCAAACAAAACTCCAGCCGGGCACTACGTGACTCCCACCAGCATGGCTAAAATTCAGGACCCAGGAATCGCGCGTGCTGGCGAGGATGTGAAGGGACTGGAGCGCTCTCCATGCTGGTGGGCGTGTGCTCACCCGCAGTGATTTCATCCCCAAAGCTGGGGACCCTGTTCCCTGCTTCTGTGCTCAGCCGCTCAGTCTTGTCGACTCTTTGAGACCCCAGGGCCTGTAGCCTCCAGGCTCCTCCGGTCATTGAATTTTCAAGGCAAGTATACTAGAGTGGGTTGCCATCTCCTTCTTCAGGGCATCTTCCCGACCCAGGGATCCAACCGTTGTCTCCTGCATTTCTGGCATCGGCAGGCAGATTATTTACCACTGAGCTACCTGGGAAGCGCACACCTGTTCCACAGACCCCAGCAATTCCACCACCGAGCGTCTGAACCACCCAGAGATGCACACAAGAGTGATCCGCTTTGCTCTGTTTGAACGAGCTGAAAAGCTAGCACCCGCCCGGAAGTCCACTGTAGGTGGAATGGGTAAGCCCACCGTGGGGGTCCTCGCCACGTGTAGAGCCCTGCTGGCATTGCTGACAGACTACGAACTACAGGCCACAGCGTGGGCGCCGCTCAGGGTGCTGAGCCCAAGGAGCCAGACAAGAAAGAGCACATTCCATTCCTATGGGTTTCAAAACAAGCAAGCCTAACCCGTGACTCTGGAGGTCGGGCTTTGGTTACCAGGTGGCGGCGTGGTGGGGAGAGGTTAGTGACTGGAGGGCTGTGGGGGCTTGGTGCCTGGGGGCTTGATCGGTGCTGGGTCTCCAGGCAGGACCCCACGGAGGCGTGCACTTTGGGGCCACCCTGCTCGGCGCGGGAAGGGGCGGTCAGGGTTATCTGGTTAGTGGTTAGTGATCTGCACTTGGTCACCCTGTTCTGTCCGGCCCCGGTCACCCACCCGTCTGTAATCCATCCACGTGGTCCTGGGTCTGGCCGGTCTGGTTGGGCCTAAGGTGTGCGTTCTGGCTTCTGGTCGGGGGTTTCCTGGCCTCAGAGTCTTGTGATGAAGGACTCTGGAGGTCGAGACGCCTCACCTCCTGTTCAGCAGCGTCTTCCCTCGTGCTCTGGGGCTGGACTGTGTCCCCCTAAATCCACACACTGTAGTCCTGGGCGGCCCCCAAGTGATCATATTTGGAGATGCAACCTTTAGGGGGGTATAAGGTTAGAGAGGTGTAAGGGTGGGGCCCTGATCTGACGGATCGTTGTCCCTACAGGAAGAGAGACATCCCAATGCTCTCCGTCCCCACAGGTAGGAGGCCATGCGGGGACTGGGACCGAAGGCGAGAAGAGCTCTCTCCCCAGACCCCACCCCCAGTGGGCGGCACCTTGAACTTGGAGCTCTGGCCTTCAAAGCTGAGAAAATACATGTCTATCGTTTAAGCTACCAGGGCGCTGCGGCTTGTGATGGACACCCAAGCCGACTGAGACACCACCACTCAGGGCTTCCCCTGCCCCGGAGGGCTGGGTGGATGCCCTCAGCTCCCTCTCTGGCCTGGGGTAAGCAGCCCCCGCCCCTCAAGGGTGGCGCGCAGCAGGTACCAGGTGAGACCGAAGGTGCTGGGCTTGAGGCCTGGCTCCCCTACTTGCTGGCCTTGCTACTCAGCCTCCTGGAGCCTCAGTCTTTCCTTCTGGAAGGGGGTGAGGATCTGCCCCCAGAGAGCACCAAGGATGTGGGAAAGCCTCAGCAAGGGCGCACAGCAGTCCGAGCCCTCCTCAGAGGCCCCAGGAGGGGTGGGCGTCGGTCTGGAGGACCTCATCACAAGATCTGAGCAGTGGTCAGCTTCTGCAGTGGCGAGGGCAGTCAGGAAATCTGCCTGCTTGGGGTGAGACAGCAAAAGCTGTCCCGGGCAGAGCTACCGAGGCGCTGGGCAGACCCTTCCTACCTCTCCGTCTTTCTGAAAGGGAGCGTTGGCCGCATGGTTGCTGATTAATTAGGGGGAGCAGTTGAAACATGATGGAGGCTCCGTCTCCCTGGGGCGAGGGTGGTGCTCTCTGACCCTGCAGGCCCCCGGGCCCCCAGCTCAGCGCCCACCGTCCGCGCACCTTCCTTCCTGGTGTGGAGTCCTGCCCGCCCCGGACTCCCATCTCCCCCTTGCTGCCACCTCTCCTGGTCCTGACCCCGCAGGGCCCGGGCCTCCATCCTTTCCCTCTGACCCCGGTCCCACGAACACTCCCCCGCTTCTCTTCTCTGCAGGTTGTTGGGAAGCGTCTGGATTTTTCGGCTTGGAAACCACAAATCTGGGTTCCGGGGAGCTGCTGCACAGACCCTGTTCTGGGCCTTTTCTGCCTCTGTATTTGAAGCCCAGACCACAACGGGCTACCGGCTCCGTATCTTCCAACAGCAAATAAATACATTGATTAGAGTCACAACTCTCGGGGAAGTTGACACAGATTATATTTGTGCACTGGGTGGAAGAGCTTTCTCGAAATTTAATTATAACTTAAGTGTAAAATATGCCTCTTCTGTGGGAGTTTCGTGCCTCGCGCATAATTACCTCCCCGCTCTCTCCCAATCACCCTCTTACGACGCCTCTGTGTGCTGTGAGCGATTAATTTATAGGCTGGTAATAGGCTAAAACAATATTTAAAGTCATTTTGCCCAATGTAGCTTTTAAGGCGGGATTGAGATAATAATTACTTAAAGACCCGTTTTATCACCCTGGAGTCGTTACCGCGGTGCTCCTCTAGGCCCTGGCAGCCTCCTCCCGCCCCGGGACCCGTGTGCTCCTCGGCGGGTGTGCGGGCCCCCGGCCATGGCCCTCACCTGGCAGCGATCGTACTAGATAACATGTGGGCCCCGGCTGGGAGCTGGGGCGACCCCAGATGAGGGAAGCCGGGCTACACCGGCTTCTCATTAGCCAAGTCGGGGCAAAACGTATCGGCCATTCAGGAGGCCAGGACTCTGCGGCCCAGCTGGCCAGAGAAGAGGCCCTGGTGCCCACTCTAACGGTATGTGGGGGGCGGCAGTGGGCACTAGGAGGGCTGGGCTTGGGACGAGCCCATGCTGTGAGCGTCCTCTCTGATACAGCTCAGCCGTGGAGGGGAGAGAATGGTCCCCATCTTCTCAGGGAATCCACGCACGACTGCACAAAGCCATCCCACCACGGGCAGAGGGGCAGGCACCTGCCGCTGGGCCTCTCTCGCCCCTGGGGTGTGACTCTGAGGCGCAGAGACAGCTCAAGGAAGGGGCTCTGAAGGAGGGGGTGTCAGGGGAGCAGCTTTATCTGGTGAGCCCCCGTATTGCTTCCTAGGGAGCCCCTTCGCTGCCCTGACCCCCGCCCGGGCTGTCTGTGGGTGCCTGGCGGGGGGTGCGTGGGCAGCCCCCCAGGGGCAGGACCTGGACTTTGGGGTCGGATGGAGCTGGGGCTGGATTCCAGCTTTGACTCTCACCGGGGTGGCTTGGAGGATCGCAGGAGACCCCAGGGCGCTGTGCCCGGGTGGGCGAGCCGGGCTCCACCTGCAGCCAGGGCAGCCCGGGGTGTGCTCAGTGGCCCTGCGGGGTGCTCGGCCCCCAACACCACCCACGCCGCCGAGGGGCACCCGTGACTTCGCCGGGTTCTCAAAGAAACGAGGGCACCGTGCGGCAGAGGGCAGGGTCAGGGTGGACTGGGAGCCCCCAGCCCCCGGGCGCCGGGCAAGGGCCTTGCCCTCTGGGGGCCTCTGGAAGCCGCACTGCCTGCCCCCACCCCCAGTGGCCGTGGGCTCTGGATTCGCCTCTGGGGAGCGCTGGCCCGCTCTGTGCCTCTTAAGGGCCGAGGTGCTCATGGCCTTAGAATCATTATGGAATGCCTGGATCTGGCGCATCTAATCTTCTGGCCCTTTTTTGGTACTTCTGGTGCCACGTTTGATGAATTCTTCAAATAGTCTATGAACGGTTAAGGGAAGGAATGAGTGAATTCCTGGCATTAAGTCATTCGCAAGAAAGTGTCCTCTGGAGACAAAGGGAAATCTGAACTGTAGCCTTTTCTAGAGTCTGAAGCAGTGGGTGCTGGAGGTGGGGAAGGCCACCCTGCCCCCGTCAGGAGGCCAGCCTCGGGGAGCGGGCTCGGAGGCAGGGGACAGCACTCCCAAGCCTGCGGGTGAGGGGATCCCACGGAAAGATGTCCCGGGATGCCCCTGGCAGGACACGCGGCCCGCCCAGAGAGCAGCAGAGGGGAGCAAGGGGCCCTGGGAAAGTCACTTCCCTCCCCGGGCCTCAGTGTCCCCATTGGTACAGGGCGGGTTGAGATCGTCCCTAACTCGTCTCTGGGTTGTCAGATTGTCCTCCAACACTGCCGTTCCAGGATCCTATGATCGGGCACGTCGTAGGTGATCAGAAACACTTGTGTCAGTCACACACTCAACAAGCCTGTGTGTGTGCAAACGCCAGGCTTGGAGCTCAGCGTGAGAACCCGGCTTCTCTGCCTGTCCCATCGGTGGGCACACCCCAGGCTGCGGTGGGTAGGAGCCCAGAGCAGAGTCTCACCG
>SJYF01011012.1:24240-34259 GCA_006410515.1 Procapra przewalskii | reverse complement strand
GATGGCTGTGACATTTTTTGTTTATTAATATGGCAGGAGGCATTTTCACTTTACAGTCAGATCAGCAGTAAAGAAATCTCCTGCAATACAGGAGACACAGATGAAACAGAGACACAGAGAGGTGAAGTAATTTGCCAAAGTTACACAGCTGAGATCAAGCCCTGAGCATTTGGAGAGGGAGAACTGACTCCAAGATCCTAGACTACCACAAAACTAACCATAAGGGATATGAAATAGTGAGAACTCACACAAAGGAAACCACTGGACTACAAGACCTGGGATTGCCCAACTACCAGTAGCACCAAAGTAACCACGTCTCATCTAAACAACAAACAAAACAAAAATACAAGACCAATCATCAGCAGACAGGATTACCAACACACTCAGCCTTGCCCATCAAAGGGAGAACACAAAAACTCAGCAAAAATCTCACCCTTTATGAAGCTCACACAAACCACAGGACCACCCTTAGGAGGGCAGAAACCAAAAGGAATAAAGAATTCAACCTTGAAACCTGGGAAAAAGGAGACCTCAAACACAATAAGTTAATAAAAAATAATAATGAAAAAGCAGAGAAATACTACCCAAATGAAAGAACAAACTGGAAACACAAAAGTACAAATAAATGAAGAAGAAATAGACAAACTACCTGAAAAAGAATTCAGAATAATGACAGTAAAGATGATCAAGAACCTTGACAACAAAATGGAGAAAATGCATAAATCATTTAACAAAGATCTAGAATAATTAAATAATAAACATGCAGACACAAATAACACAATTACTGAAACTAAAAATACTCTAGAAGGAATCAATAGAAGAATATCTGAATCAGAAGAATGAATCAGTATGCTAGAAGATAAAATGTTGGAAATAAATTCTGAAGTAAAAAGAATGAAAAAATATGAATAAAAATAACTGAGGATAGTCTCAGAGACCTCTGGGGCAATATCAAATGCACCAACACTCAAACAGTAGGGGTCCCAGAAAAAGAAAGGGTATGAAAAAAAAATTTGAAGAGATTATAGTTAAAAATTTCTCCAACATGGAAAAGGAAATAATCAACCAAGTCCAAGAGGCACAAAGAGTCCCAAACAGGATAAACCTAAGGAGAAACGTGCCAAGACACATATTTAATCAAACTAACAAAGACTAAATACAAGGAAATAATATTAAAAGCAGCAAGTTGGAAGCAGCAAGTAACATACAAAGGACACCTCATACGCTTAACAGCTTATCTTTAACCAGAAACTCTGCAGGGCAGAAGGAAATGGCAGGACATATTTAAACTACTGAAAAGGAAAAATCTACAACCAATATTACTATACTGAACAAGAATCTCATTCAAAATAGATGGAGAAATCAAAAGCTTTTCAGACAAGCAAAAGTTAACAGAATTCAGTACCCACTAAAACAGCTTTCTTTGCATTGATTGCTGAAGAAGGCTTTCTTATCTCTCCTTGCAATTCTTTGGAACTCTGCATTCAGATGCTTATATCTTTCCTAATCTCCTTGGCTTTTCGCCTCTCTTCTTTTCACAGCTACTTGTAAGGCCTACCCAGGCAGCCATTTTGCTTTTTTGCATTTATTTTCCATGGGGATGGTCTTGTACCTGTCTCCTGTACAATGTCACGAACCTCATTCCATAGTTCATCAGGCACTCTGTCTATCAGATCTAGGCCCTTAAATCTATTTCTCACTTCCACTGTATAATCATAAGGGATTTGATTTTCGGTCATACCTGAATGGTATAGCACTTTTCCCTACTTTCTTCAATTTAAGTCTGAATTTGGCAAAAAGGAGTTCATGATGTGAGCCACAGTCAGCTCCTGGTCTTGCTTTTGTTGACTGTGTAGAGCTTGTCCATCTTTGGCTGCATAGAATATAATCAGTCTGATTTCAGTGTTGACCATCTGGTGATGTCCATATGTAGTTTTCTCTTGTGTTGTTGGAAGAGGGTGTTTGCTATGACCAGTGCATTTTCTTGGCAAAACTCTATTAGTCTGTGCCCTGCTTCGTTCCGTATTCCAAGGCCAAATTTGCCTGTTACTCCAGGTGTTGCTTGACTTCCTACATTTGCATTCCAGTCACCTATAATGAAAAGGACATCTTTTTGGGGTGTTAGTTCTAAAAGGTCTTATAGGTCTTCGTAAAACTGTTCAATTCCAGCTTCTTCAGCGTTACTGGTTGGGGCATAGACTTGGATTACTCTGATATTGAATGGTTTGCCTTGGAAACGAACAGAGATCATTCTGTCATTTTTGAGATTGCATCCAAGTATTGCATTTCAGACTCTTCTGTTGACTATGATGGCTACTCCATTTCTTCTGAGGGATTCCTGCCTGCAGTAATAGATATAATGGTCATCTGAGTTAAATTCACCAATTCCAGTCCATTTAAGTTTGCTGATTCCTAGAATGTTGACCTTTACTCTTGCCATCTCCTGTATGACCATTGCCAATTTGCCTTGATTCATAGACCTGACATTCCAGGTTCCTATGCAACATTGCTTTTTACAGCATCGAACCTTGTTTCTATCACCAGTCACATCCAAAGCTGAGTATTGTTTTTGCTTTGGCTCCATCCCGTCATTCTTTCTGGAGTTATTTCTCCACTGATCTCCAGTAGCATATTGGGCACCTATGGACCTGGGGAGTCCTGCTTTCAGTATCCCATCCTTTTGCCTTTTCATACTGTTCATGGGGTTCTCAAGGCAAGAATACTGAAGTGGTTTGCCATTCCCTTCTCCAGTGGACCACATTTTGTCAGAATGGGAAACAACAGAATGGGAAAGACTAGAGATCTCTTCAAGAAAATTAGAGATACCAAAAAGGTATATTTAATGCAAAGATGGGCTCGATAAAGGACAGAAATGGTATGTACCTAACAGGAGCAGAAGACATTAAGAAGAAATGGCAAGAATACATGGAAGAACTGTATAAAAAGATATTCATGACCTGGATAATCATGATGGTGTGATCACTCATCTAGAACCCGACATCTTTGAATGTGAAGTCAAGTGGGCCTTAGAAAGCATTCCTACGAACAAAGCTAGTGGAGGTGATGGAATTCCAGTAGAGCTATTTCAAATCCTGAAAGATGATGCTGTGAAAGTGCTACACACAATATGCCAGCAAATTTGGAAAACTCAGTAGTGGCCACAGGACTGGAAAAGGTCAGTTTTCATTCCAATCCCAAAGAAAGACAATGCCAGAGAATGCTCAAACTACCGCACAGTTGCACTCATCTCACAGGCTAATAAAGCAATGCTCAAAATTATCCGAGTCAGCCTGCATCAATACTTGAACTGTGAACTTCCTGATGTTCAAGCTGGTTTTCGAAAAGGCAGAGGAAACAGAGATCAAATTGCCAACATCTGCTGGATCACTGAAAAAGCAAGAAAGTTCCAGAAAAACAATTATTTCTGCTTTATTGACTATACCAAAGCCTTTGATTATGTGGATCACAATAAACTGTGAAAAAGTCAGAAAGAGATGAGAATACCAGATCACCTAACCTGCCTCTTGAAAAATCTCTATGCAGCTCAGGAAGCAACAGTTAGAACAGGACATGGAACAACAGACTGGTTCCAAATAGGAAAAGGAGTACATCAAGGCTATACACTGTCACCCTGCATATTTGACTTATATACAGAGTACATTATGAGAAACGCTGGACTGGAAGAAACACAAATCAAAATTGCCGGGAGAAATATCAATAACCTCAGATATGCAAATGACACGACCCTTATGGCAGAAAGTAAAGAGCAACTAAAAAGCCTCTTGATGAATGTAAAAGAGGAGAGTGAAAAAGTTGGTTTAAAGCTCAACATTCAGAAAATGAAGATCGTGGCATCCGGTCCCATCCCTTCATGTAAAATAGATGGGGAAACAGTGTAAACAGTGCTAGACTTTATTTTTGGGGGGCTCCAAAATCAGTGCAGATGTTGATTGCAACCATGAAATTAAAAGACGCTTACTCCTTGGAAGAAAAGTTATGACCTACCTAGATAGCATATTCAAAAAGAAGAGACATTACTTTGCCGACTAATGTCTGTGTAAGCAAGACTATGGTTTTTCCAGTCGTCATGTATGGATGTGAGAGTTGGGCTGTGAAGAAGACTGAGCACAGAAGAATTGATGCTTTTGAACTGTGGTGTTGGAGAAGGCTCTTGAAAGTCCCTTGGACTGCAAGGAGATCCAACCGATCCATTCTGAAGGAGATCAGCCCTTGGATTTCGTTGGAAGGAATGATGCTAACGCTGAAACTCCAGTACTTTGGCCACCTAATGGGAAGTGTTGACTCATTGGAAAAGACTCTGATTCTGGGAGGGATTGGGGGCAGGAGAAGAAGGGGAAGACCAAGGATGAGATGGCTGGATGGCATCAATAACTTGATGGATGTGAGTCTGAGTGAACTCCAGGAGTTGGTGATGAGCAGGGAGGATTGTCGTGCTGCGATTCATGTGGTCGCAAAGAGTCTGACATGACTGAATGACTGAACTGAACTGAACTGAAATCAGTTTTACTACAAATGTTAAAGGGAATTTATAGTCAAGAAATACAAGAGAAGAAAAAAGACCTACAAAATCAACCCCAAACAATGAAGAAATGGCAATAAGAACATAAATGTCAATAATTACTTTAAATGTAAATGGATTAAATGTTCCAACCAAAAGACACAGAATAGCTGAGTAGATACAAAAATAAGACACATATATATGCTGTCTACAAAAAACCCACTTCAGACCTAAAGACACATATAGACTGAAAATGAGAGGATGGAAAAATATATTCCATGCAATTGGGAAGCAAAAGAAAGCTGGAGTAGCAATCCTCATATCACACAAAGTAGATCTTAAAAGAAAGATTATAAAATATAATGAAGGACACTACATGATGTTCAAAGGATCAATCCAAGAGGAGGACATAGCAATTGTAAAGATCTATGCCCCCAACACAGGAGCATCTCCATGTGTGAGACAGATGCTAATAGACACAAGGGAAGGGGTGTGGTGGCACAATAATACTGGGAGAATTCAACACCCACTCTTACAAGTGGACAGATCATCAAAATAGAAAATTAATAAGGAAACACAATTCTTAAATGATACATTAGATGAGACGGATCTCATTGATATTTCCGGACATTCCATCCAAGTGCAGAAGAGTACACCTTCTTCTCAAGTGCACAAGGAGCATTCTCCAGGATAGACCACATCTTTGGTCACAAGTCAAACCTCAGTAAGTTTACGAATATAGAAATCATATCAAGCATCTTCTCTGATCATGCTATGAGACTAGATATCAATTACATGGAAAAAAAAAACTGTAAGAAACACAAATCCATGGAGATTAGACAACACATTTCTAAAGAAATCAAAAGGGAAATGGAAAAGAAAAATTGAGAAACAAATGAAAACCCAAAACTGATGGGATGCAACTAGGGTAGTACTAAGAGGGAAGTTTATATCTATACAGTCCTACCTCAATAAACTAGAAAAACATTGAATAGACAGCCTAATTTTACACCTAAAACAATTTGAAAAAGAAGAACAAAATAAACCCCAAAATTAGTAGAAGGAAATAAATCATAAAGGTCTGAGCAGAAATAAATGAAAAATAAATAAAAGAAACAATAGTCAAGATTAATAAAACTAAAGGCTGGTTCTTTGAGAAGATAAGCAAAATTGGTGAATTTCTCTCCAGACTCATCAAGAAAAAAAGAGAAGAATCAGATCAGTAAAATCAGAATTGAAAAAGGAGAGATTACAACAGACAACACGGAAATATAAAAGATTACAGAAGACTATTATGAACAACTATATGATAATAAAATAGATAACTTAGAAGTAATGGACAGATTCTTAGAAAAGTTCAACCTTTCAACATTGAACCAAGAAGAAATAGAAATTTGTTATCAACCCAATTACAAGCACTGAAGCTGTGATCAAAAATTTCCCAAAAAACAAAAGCCCAGGACCACATGGCTCCACAGGAGAATTATATCTAACATTTAAAGAAGAACTAATGCCTATGCATATAAAACACTTTCAAAAAATTGCAGAGGAAGGAACACTTCCAAACTTATTCTATGAGGCCACCATCACCCTGATACCAAAACAGTCAAAGAGAACACACACACAAAAAGAAAACTAAACGTCAATATCACTAATGAAAATAGATGTAAAAATTCTCAACAAAATTTTAGTAAACAGAAGTTAGCAACACATGAAAAAGCTCAGTTCAGTTCAGATCAGTTCAGTTGTTCAGTCGTGTCCAACTCTTTGCGACCCCATGAATCGCAGAAAGCCAGGCCTTCCTGTCTATCACTAACTCCCGGAGTTCACTCAGACTCATGTCCACTGAGTCAGCGATGCCATCCAGCCATCTCATCCTTGGCCGTCCCCTTCTCCTCCTGACCCCAATTCCTCCCAGCATGAGAGTCTTTTCCAATGAGTCAACTCTTTGCATGAGGTCACCAAAGTACTGGAATTTCAGCTTTAGTATCATTCCTTCCAAAGAAATCCCAGGGATGATCTCCTTCAGAACGGACTGGTTGGATCTCCTTGCAGTCTAAGGGACTCTCAAGAGTCTTCTCCAACACCACAGTTCAAAAGCACCAATTCTTCAGCTCTCAGCCTTCTTCACAGTCCAACTCTCTCATCTATACATGACCACTGGAAAAACCATAGTCTTGACTAGACGGACCTTAGTTTGCAAAGTAATGTCTCTGTTTTTCAATATGCTATCTAGGTTGGTCATAACTTTTCTTCCAAGGAGTATCTTTTCATTTCATGGCTGCAGTCACCATCTGCAGTGACACCATGATCAAACTGGGTTAATTCCAGGAATGCAAGGATTCTTCGATATATGCAAATCAATCAATGTGATACATCATATTAACAAATTGAAAAAAATCACGTCTATAGATGCAGAAAAGGCCTTTGACAAAATTTAGCACTCATTTATGATTAAAACTCTTCAAAAATGGGCATAGAAGGGACCTACCTCAGCATAGAAAAGGCTGTATATGATAAGCCCACAGCAAACATTTTTCTCAATGGTGAAAAATTGAAAGCATTCCCCCACAAGATCAAAACAAGGTAATGGGGTCCAGTTTCACCACTATTGTTCAACATTGTTCTGGAAGTCCTAGCTGCAGCAATCAGAAGACAATGAAATAAAAGGAATCCAGATTGGAAAAGAAGACATTAAGCTCTCACTGTTTGCAGATGACATGATATCCTAAAGATAGCATCAGAAAATTACTAGAGATAATTAGTGGATTTAGCAAAGTTGCTGGATACAAAATTAATACACAGAAATCACTTGCATTTCTAAATACTAGCAAATCAGAAAGATAAATTAAGGAATCAATCCCATTCACAACTGCAACAAAAAGAATAAAATATCTAGGAATAAACTTATCTAGGAGAAAAAAGAACTGTACACAGAAAATTATAAGACAATAATGAAAGAAATCAAAGATGAAATAAACAAGTGGAGAGCCATTCCATGTTCCCAGGTAGTAATATTGTGAAAATGACTCTTTTACCAAATGCAATGAACAGATTCAATGTGATCCTTATCAAATTACCAATGGTATTGTTCACAGAACTGGAACAAAAAAATTCACATGTAAACATGGAAACATGAAAGACTCCGAATAGCCAAAGCAGTCTTGGAAAAAAAAAAAAAAAAGAATGGAGCTGAAGGAATCAACTTTCCTTATTTCAGATTATACTACAAAGCTACAGTCATCAAGACCGTATGATACTGACACAAAAACAGAAATATAGATCAATGTAACAAAATAGAAAGCCCAGAAAGAAACCCATTCATTTGTGGGTACCTTATTTTTTACAAAGGAGGCAAAAATATGCCATGAGGCAAAGACAGCCTCTTGAAAAAGGGTCCTTAGAAAACTGGACAGCTACACCTAAAAGAATGAAATTAGAACACTTCCTAACACAATACACAAAGATAAACTCAAAATTAATTAAAGACCTAAATGTAAGACCAGAAACTATAAAATTCTTAGAGGAAAGAATAGGCAGAACACTCAATGACATAAATCAAAGCAAAAGCGTCTCTGACCCACCTCCTAGAGTAATGGATCTAAAAACAAAAGTAAACAAGTGGGACCTAATTAAACTTAGACGTATTTGCACAGCAAAGGAAACTAAGCAAGGTGAAAAGTCAACCCTCAGAATAGGAGAAAATATTAGCAAATGAAGCAACTGACAAAGGATCAATTTCCAAGGTATACAGCAGCTCATACAACTCAATTCCAGAAAAACAAACAACCCAATAAAAAAGTGGGGAAAAGACCTAAACAGGCATTTCTCCAAAGAAGACATACAGATGGCTAAGAAATACATGAAAAGATGCTCACTATCACTCATTATTAGAGAAATGCAAATCACAACCAAAATGAGATATCACCTCACAACGGTGAAAATGGCCATCATCAAAATGTCTACAAACAATAAATATTGGAAAGGGTGTGGAGAAAAGGGAACACTCTTGCACTATTAGTGGGAATGTAAATTGATATGGCCACTATGAAAGATGGTATGGAAATTTCTTTAAAAATTATTTTAAAATCCACCATGTTACCCAGCAATCCCACTCTTTAGCATATACCCTAAGGAAACAAAACTTGAAAAAGACACATGCTCATTGCAGCACTATTTACAGAAGCTAGAACATGGAAGCAACCTAGATTTCCATCTACAGATGAATGGATAAAGTTGTGGTAGATATACAGAATAGACTATTACCTAGACATATGAAGGGACACATTTGAGTCAGTTCTGATGAGATAAATGAACCTAGACCCTATTATACAGAGTGAAGTGAGTCAGAGAGAGAAAGATAAATATCGTATTCTAAAGTACATATACAGAATCTGGGAAAATGGTATTGAACAATTTATTTACAGGGCAGAGAGTTGGACACAACTGAGTGACTGAACTGAACTGAACTGAANNNNAGACATAGAGAATAGACTTCTGAAAATGAGGAGAGTGGAAGAGATTGTGAGATGTATCAAAATAATAACATGGAAACTTATATTAACATATGTAAAATAGGCAGAAAACAGAAACTTGCTTTATGGCTCAGGAAACTCAAACAGGGGCTCTGTATCATACTAGATGGTTGGGATGGGGAGGGACCTGGGAGGAAGCTTAAAAAAGGAGGGGATATGTGTATAGCTATGGCTTATTAATGTTGAGGTTTTACAGAAAACAACAAAATTCTGAAAAGCAATTATCCTTCAATAAAAAATGAATTTAAAAAATGCAAACCCAAAACTATAAATGAAAATGATATCATACATGTCAATAATTGCCTTAAATGGAAATGGAATGAATGTCCATTCCATTCTTATATATATACAAGAGACCCACCTCAGACATAGGGACATATACAGACTGAAAATGAGGAGGTGGAAAAGTTATTCCTTGCAAATGCAAAGCAAATGAATATGGGAATAGCAATAATCATGTAAGATAAGAGACTTTAATGACCATTACAAGAGACAGAGAGGGACATAACATGATGATCAAGGAATAAATCCAAGAAAATATAACAATTATAAATATATATGTACTCAGCATAGGAGCACCTCAATACTTAAAGCATATGGTAACAATCATTAAAAGGGAAATAAACAGTAACACAATAATAGTGGGAGACTAATGGACAGATGATCCAGAGAGAAAATGAATAGTGAAATAAATGTATTGCTTTAAGCAATACATTGGACCAGCTGAATCTACAATTTATATCTACAGGATATTTCACACAAAAACAATATATTTCACTATTTTCTCAAGTGCACATGGGACATTTTCCAAGATGATCACAACTTGGGCCACAAATTAAGTCTTAAAAATTATAAAAAATTACAAATAGAACTGCCTTATGACCCAGCAATCGCCCTGCTGGGCATACACACCGAGGAAACCAGAACTGAAAGAGACACATGTACTCCAATGTTCATCGCAGCAC
>SJYF01011012.1:10263-21533 GCA_006410515.1 Procapra przewalskii | reverse complement strand
GTCCTTGGATTAGAAGAATCACTGTTGTGGAAATAGCTATACTACCCAAAGCAATATACAGATTCTGTGCAATTCCTATCATACTACCAATGGCATTTTTGACATAATTAGAACAAAAATTTTCACAGTTTGAATGGAAGCACAAAAGACCCCTAATAGCCAAAACAGTTTTCAGAAAGAGACATGGTGTTCAAGGAATCAACTTTTCTGACCTCAGACTATACCACAAAGCTACAGTCATCAAGACTGTATGGTACTGGCATTAAAAAGAAAAGAAAAAGAAATATAGACCAATGGAATAAGATAAAAGCCCAGAGATAAACCCACACACCAATGGATACCTTATTTATGAAAAAGGAGGCAAGATCATACGACCCAGAAAAGACAGTTTCTTCAGTAAGTTATGATGGGAAAACTGGACGTGTAGAAGCATGAAAGTAGAACATCTCCTAACATCATACACAAAAATAAGCTCAATATGGATTAAAGACTTAAACGTAAGGCCAGAAACTATAAAGCTCCTAGCAGCTAGCATAGGCAAACACTCCTTGACATGAATCACAGCAAGATCCTCTATGACACACCTCTTAGAATAGTGGAAATAAAAACAACAAATAAAGTGACACTTAATTAAACTTAAATCTTTTGCACACCAAGAAAATCCTAATAAGATGAAAAGATAATCCTGAGAATCTGAGAAAATAATAGCAAATGAAAAAAACTGACAATGATTACTCTCCAAACTATGAAAGCAGAGAAGGCAATGGCGACCCACTCTAGTATTCTTGCCTGGAAAATCCCATGGGTGGAGGAGCCTGGTAGGCTACAGTCCATGGGGTCGCTGGGAGTCAGACACGACTGAGCAACTTCACTTTCACTCTTCACTTTCACGCATTGCAGAAGGACATGGCAACCTACTCGTGTTCTTGCCTGGAGAATCCCAGGGACAGAGGAGCCTGGTGGGCTGCCTTCTATGGGGTTGCACAGAGTCAGACATGACTGAAGCGACTTAGCAGCAGCAGCAAACTATGAAAGCAGCTCATAAAGCTCGATATCACAAAAATGAACAACCCAATCAAAAAGTGGACAGAAGAGGTAGACAAGCATTTCTCCAAAGAATACATGCAAATAGCGCATAAACACATTACTATATGCTCAACATCACTTATTATTAGAGAAACACAAAGCAAAACCACAACAAGGTATCACCTGACACCAGTCAGAATGGCCATCATCAAAAAAATCTACAAGCAATAAATGCTGGAGTGGGTATGGTGAAAAGGAAACCCTCTTGCACTGTTGGAGGGGATGTAAATCGATACATCCACTATGGAGAAGAGTCTGGAGTTTCCTTTAAAAACTATGAATAAAACTACCTTGTGATCCAAAAATCACTGAGGAAATCATAATTGAAAAAAACACATATACCCCAATTTTCATTGCAGCACTGTTTACAATAATTGGTACAAGGAAGCCACCTTGATGTCTATCAACAGATGAATGGATAAAGAAGTTGTGGCACATATACACAATGGTGTTTTACTCAGCTATGAAAGAATGCATTTGAGTCATTTCTAATGAGGTGGATGAAAATAAAGCCTATCAGAGTGAAATCAGAAAAGCAAATATATATGAAATCTAGAAAGATGGTAATGATGAATTTATTGGCAGGACAGCAATGGAGATGCAGACATAGAAAATAGAATGTGAGCACCTAGGGGGAAGGTGAGGGAGGGACTGTTTAAAAGAAAAAAATTTTAAAAAAAGAAATATATACATTGCTGTATGTCAAACAGATAGCCAGTGAGAATTTGCTGTATGATTCAGGAAGCTCAAACCCAGTGCTCTGTGACTACCTAAAGAGGTGTAATGGGGTGTGTTGGGAGACAGCAAATAAGCCAAGATAGTGTATTCAGGTTCTCTCACTCCACTTTTTGTAAACAATGACTATATAACAGCTGAGATCATTTATAACATTGCACATGCAAGTCACAAGGTTTATGCAACAGCTGAGGTCACTTATAGCACTGTGCATGTGCATCATGAGGTACTCGCTTGGTCTTGGGGTGTGTGTGGTATGCTCATATGAGCTTCACCATGAAAGCCTTGGCTGCTGCTGTTTTGGAGTGACATGTTTATGTTATATGAGGTTATGTTGTGCCTATGTTATGGCTATATTACACTATATAGCATATGCTATATGTTATGGCTGCTGCTATTGCTGCTGTGTCAGCCAGGAGAGAAACTGTATTATGGCTGCTATGCCAGCCAGGAGAGAATAAGCATGTCTGCAGTTCCTATGGCTCTTCAGGTCTTCTTCCTGCCTCTTAGTTCATGCCTTGCCTGCCCTGGGTTCAGCAAACAGTGTGAACAGAAAAATAATTAGCATCATGAACAGGATCAGCAATACAATTGGTATAGTTGGCAGAATACCCAGCAGGTAGGAAAGACTGAGCCTCCATAGAAGAGTCACCAGGATACCCAGCAAGTAGAAGAGCCTGAGGCTCCAATGGATGGAGGAGGCCACTGGCCACCATATAGCATATGGTACCATGTGGCCATGATATTCTTGGTGTGAGCTCTGGTGAAAGACTGGAAGCTGGTGGATGATTCACTGGTTAGCACTGAAAAAGCATTACAGGTGGTAAGTTGCCATTTGCTGAACAAGGTGGCACAGACTGCCACTGGCACCATGTGGTAAATTTTCCTGACTGCCTATAAGGCAAACATGAATAGTGTCCTATGTGGTGCTGCACTACATAGTGTGCATTGTGCAGAGATGCTTGGAAGAACTAGAGCAACATATATCGGCATTAGAGCAAGAACCCCATGGCTCTAAAGAACCCAGCATCTCTGATAACAAGGCAGTAAGTGACAGTGATGATGAACATTATGAGACTGTGAGTCCCTATTTGGCAGCAAGGCCCAATGTACAGTAGAAAGTGAAGTATGAGAAGCCTGTGGCCGGGGGGGCTGGTGGCTCATCCTCAAGAGGCCCCTGGTGTGATTGAGTTCATGACATATTAACAATATACTACTCAGGCAGAGTTGGTTGACTTGGGTAAGCATTTTCGGGAAATGCAAGGGGAAACCTTGGCAACTTAGTTTTTGTAACTCTGGGACACAAGAGTGGTCCTGTCACCTGCGAGGGATTTTTCAGGTCCTTATTGAGACAAGTAGATGAATAGCATGCAAGATGCCATTTTGAAAATGTGAAGACTCTGAGGGGACTCAAGCTGGCAGGGGTCCCATCCAGGTTACACAGATGCAAATGTGAGCTGGTTTGTGTGAAAGCATATTGAAATGCTGTGTCCTATGTAGAACACTGTACTGTAATTTCTGTCCTGTGATGTAGGTTTAGAACAGTATACTGTAAAGCCTGTGTTCAAGGCTGTGTTCAGTGATAAAGATTTAGTAGAACAGTGTATAAAGGCTGTGTCCTATGATGTGCTACTAACCTCTGATTATCTTGCAGATTTAGTACAGTGTGAAAGCATTTGGAATCATGTAGGTAGGCTGTGAACACCAAAAAAATCATCTCCTTGAAGGGGTGGGCCCAATGCCTGTAGGGGGTTTTGGCGGGTACTTAATAAAAATTCCACAGGAGTGGAGTTGTCCTTGTGGAGGCTTCCTTACAGTTTCACAAGAACAAATTGTGGCCTGGACTTGGTCATGGAAGATAAAGTCATTCTATGTTCAGTGAGTGGCTCTTTTAGCCCCATAAAGGCAAGGATTCTAACAGGAGTTCCAAGTGATACCTGGCGTTGGGTGTTGCTATGTATTGGGGATGTAACTATTCGTTGTTGTAGCTACAGCTGTTACAAGATGTAAATCCAAGGGTCAGTTTTACTCACCAAGGGAATATCACAGAAGATGGACTGTTCATAGAAGATAAGGCAAGAGACCCTGAAAGGGTGGAGTGTGGGGAGAGAGAAAATTAGCCAAGATGGCAGGTTCAAGTTCTCTCACATGACATTTTGTAAATAATGATTATGTAACAGCTGAGATCATTCATAGCACTGTGCATGTGCATCACGAGGCACTCACTTGGTCACGGGTTGTGTGCGGTACATCTGTATGAGATTCACCATGAAAGCCCTAGCTGCTGCCACACTGGGACTACATTCGAGTGGCATCATGTTTATGTTATATGAGGTTATGTTATGCTTACTTTATGGCTATGTTATGGTTACTTTACAGAGAAGGTGATGACACCCCACTCCAGTACTCTTGCCTGGAAAATTCCATGGACAGAGGAGCCTGGTAGGCTGCGGTCCATGGGGTTGTGAAGAGTTGGACAAGACTGAGCGACTTCCCTTTCACTTTTCACTTTCATGCATTGGAGAAGGAAATGGCAGCCCACTCCAGTGTTCTTGCCTGGAGAATCCCAGGGACGGGGGAGCCTGGTGGGCTGCCGTCTATGGAGTCACACAGAGTCAGACACGACTGAAATGACTTAGCAGCATGGTTACTCTATGGCTGCTGCTACAGCTGCTGCACCAGCCAGGAGAAAGGGTGTGTTATGGCTGTCATGCCAGCCAGCAGAGAATAAACGTGTCTGTGGTTCCTAGAGCTCCTTGTGTCTTTTTCCAGCCTCTTACCTAGCACCTTGCCTAGTCTGGGTTCAGTGAGCAGTGTAAACAGCAAAAAAAGTGGCACCACAAATGGGATCAGCACTAAAGGGTGGGAGAGGGGGTGGAGTTTCAAGGAGGGGGTCATTTGTATACCTATGGCTGGTTCATGTTGATGTATGGCAGAAACTAATACAATATTGTAAAGCAATTATCCTCCAATTAAAAATTTAAAATAACAAAAAAATGTAATATATGCTAAAGAGGGTGTGGAGAAAAGGAAACCCTCTTGCACTGTTGGTGGGAATGTAAACTGATACAACCACTATGGAAGACAATATGGAGATTCTTTAAAAAACTAGGAATAAAACCATCATATGATACAGCAATCCCACTCCTAGGCATATACCCAGAGAAAACCAAAATAGAAAAGACACATGCATCCCCTTGTTCATCACAATACTGTTTACAATAGCTAGAACATGGAAGCAGGTGAATGGATAAAGAAGTTGTGCTACACATACAAAATAGAACGTTACTTAGCCATAAAAAGGCATGCATTTGTGTCAGTTCTAATGAGATGGATGAACCTAGAGCCTATTTTACAGAGTGAAGAAAGTTAGAAAGAGAAAGATAAATATCCTATACTAATGCATATATATGGAATCAAGAAACATGGTACTGAAGAATTTATTTTCAAGGCAGCAATGGAGAAACAGACAGAGAACAGACTTATGGACATGGAGAGAAGGGAGCAGTGGGTGAGATGTATTAAGAGAATAACATGGAAACTTACATTACAATATGTAAAATAGATAACCAAAGGAAATTTCCTTTGTGTCTCAGGAAACTCAAACAGGGGCTCTGTATCTCAACCTAGAGGCATAGGATGGGGAGGGAGATGGGAGTTTCCAGAGGGAGGGTATATATGTATACCTTTGGCTGATTCATGTTGATGTTAGACAGAAAGCAACAAAATTCTGTAAAGCAATTATCCTTCAATTAAAAACCAAATTAATTTAAAAAATAACAAAGATCATAGCATCTGGCCCCATCACTTCATGGTAAATAGAAAGGGAAAAAGTGGAAGCAGGGACAAATTTTATTTACTTGGGCTCCAAAATCACTGTGGATGGATAATTGCTCCTTGAAAGGAAAGCTATGACAAATCTAAACTGTGTATTAAAAAGGAGAGAATTCTCTTTGCTGACATGGTAGTCAAAGCTCAAGTTTTTCCAGTAGTCATGGACAGATGTGAGAGTTGGACTGCCAAAGATTTGATGCTTTTGAATCACAGTGTTGGAGAACAATCTTGAGAGTTCCTTAGACTGCAAGGAGGTCAAACTAGCAATCCTCAGTTCAGTTCAGTTCAGTTCAGTTCAGTTGATCAGCCATGTCCAACTCTTTGTGACACCAATGAATCGCAGCACACCAGGCCTCCCTGTCTATCACCAACTCCTGGAGTTTAGCAAAACCCATATCGATCGAGTCAGTGATGCCATCCAGCCATCTCATCCTCTGTGGTCCCCTTCTCCTCCTGCCCCCAATCCCTCCCAACATCAGGGTCTTTTCCAATGACTCAAAACTTTGCATGAGGAGGCCAAAGTATTGGAGTTTCAGCTTCAGCATCATTCCTTCCAATGAACACCCAAGACTGATCTCCTTTAGGATGTACTGGTTGGATCTCCTTGAATTCTAAGGGACCCTCAAGAGTCTTCTCCAACGCCACACTTCAGAAGCATCAATTCTTCAGCACTCAATTTTCTTCACAGTTCAACTCTCACATAGAAAAATGATAGCCTTGAATAGACAGATCTTTGTTGACAAAGTGATATCTCTGCTTTTTAATATGCATTGTAAGTTGGTCATAACTTTCCTTCCAAGGAGAAAGGGTCTTTTAATTTCATGCAGTGATTTTGGAGCCCCCAAAATCAGTCTGACACTTTTTCCACGGTTTCCCCATCTATTTCCCATGAAGTGATGGGCGAGATGCCATGATTTTCATTTTCTGAATGTTGAGCTTTAAGTCATTCGCTCTCCTAATTCACTTTCATCAACAGACTCATTAGTTCCTCTTTCCTTTCTGCCATAAGGGTGGTGTCATCTGCATATCTGAAGTTATTGATATTTCTCCCAGCAATGTTGATTGCAGCTTGTGATTCTTCCAGCCCAGTGTTTCTCATGATGTACTAATATACAGCCTTGACATACTCCTTTTCCTATTTGGAACCAGTCTATTGTTCTATGTCCGGTTCTAACTGTTGACTCCTGACTTGCACATAGGTTTCTCAAGAGGCAGGTCAGGTGGTCTGGTATTCCCATCTCTTTCAGAATTTTCCACAGGTTATTGTGATCCACACAGTCAAAGGCTTTAGCATAGTCAATAAATCTGAAATAGATGTTTTTTTGGAACTCTCTTCCTTTTTCCATGATCCAGCAGATGTTGGCAATTTGTTCTCTGGTTCCTCTGCCTTTTCTAAAACCAGCTTGAACATCTGGAATTTCACAGTTCACGTACTGCTGAAGCCTGGCTTGGAGAAGTTTGAGCATTACTTTAGTAGCATGTGAAATGATTACAATTGTGTGGTAGTTTGAGCATTCTTTGGCACTGCCTTTCTTTGGAATTGGAATGAAAACTGACCTTTTCCAGTCCTGTGGCCACTGCTAGTTTTCCAAATTTGCTGGCATATTGAGTGCAGAACTTTCACAGTATCATCTTTCAGGATTTGAAGAAGCTCAGTTGGAATTCCATCACCTCCATTAGCTTTGTTTGTAGTGATACTTTATAAGGCCCACTTGACTTCACACTCCAGGTTGTCTGGCTCTAAGTGAGTGATCACACCATCGTGATTATCTGGGTCAATAAGATCTTTCTTGATAGAGTTCTTCTGTGTATTCTTGCCACCTCTTCTGAGTATTTTCTACTTCTGTTAGGTTCATACCATTTCTGTCCTTTATCAAGTCCATCTTTGCATGAAATGTTAAGTAGTCAATCCTAAAGGAAATCAATTCTGAATATTCACTGGAAAAACTGTTGCTGAAGCTAAAGCTCCAATAATTTGGCCACTTTATGTGAAGAGCCAACTTATTGGGGGAGGAATAAAAGCTGATCCTGGGAAAGAATGAAGGCAAAAGGAGAAGGGAGCTGCACAGGAAACTCTATGGACATGAATTTAAGCAACTGTGAAGATAGTGGAGCACAGAGGAGCCTAGTATGCTAGTTCATGGGTTCACCAAGAGTTGGAAAAGAATTGTCAACTGAGCAGCAGTAACATATAAATGTATATCCTCTTTATATTTTAATTTTCTGACATTTATTTTGTTTACATGACTAGGCTAATGGTGCAATGAACATGGCAGTGCAAATATGTCTTTGATATTCTTTTTCCATTTCCTTAAGATATGTACTCATCAGTGGGTTTGATAAATCATACAATAGATCTATGTTTACTTTTTACCAGAACTTTAACACTTTTCTCCATATTGGCTGAACCACCTTACACAGCCACCAACAGTATAGAAGTTTTATTTCCACATCCTCATCAACACTTACTTGTTGCTTTCTTATCCTTCGAACAGAGTGCAAAATTAAACCATAATAGTTTGCATTTCACGTTCAGTTCAGTTTAGTACACTCGCTCAGTCATGTCCGACTCTTTGTGACCCCATGAGCCACAGCACACCAGGTCTCACTGTCGATCACCAGCTCCAGAGTCCACCCAAACCCGTGTCCATTGAGTCTGTGATTCCATCAGACCACATGATCTTCTGTCGTCCCCTTCTTCTCCTGCCCTAAAACTGTCCCAGAATCAGGGTCTTTTCGAATGAGTCAGCTCTTCCCATCAGGTGGAGTTTCAGCTTCAACATCAGTACTTCCAGTAAACACCCAGGACTGATATCCTTTAGGATGGAGTGGTTGGATCTCTTCGCACTTCAAGGTATTATCAAGAGACTTCTCCAGCACCACAGTTCAAAGCGTCATTATTTTCTGCACTCAGCTTTTTTTATAGACCAACTCTCACATCCATATATGACCAATGGAAAAACCATAGTCTTGACCAGATGGATATTTGTTGGCAAAGTATTGTCTCTACTTTTGAATATGCTATCTAGGTTGGTCATAACTTTCATTCCAAGGAGTAAGCATCTTTTAATTTCATGACTACAATCACCATTTCAATTTACCTGAAGATTAATTTTATTGAGCATCTATTGGTCACTTGAGTGTCTTATTTGGAAAAATGTGTATTCATTTTCTCTGCCCATTTTTAATTGAATTGTTGGATTTTGGATTGTATGATTGGATTGTTGGATTGTTTCAACAACACAAGAGAAGACGCTACACATGGACATCACCAGATGGTCAACACCAAAATCAAATTGATTACACTTTTTGCAACCAAAGATGGAGAAGTTCTATGCAGCCAAAGGAAAAAAAAAAAAAAAAACACCAGGAGCTGACTGTGGCTCAGATCATGAACTCCTTATTATCAAAGTCAGACTCAAATTGAAGAAAATAGGGAAAACCACTATACCATTCAAGTAAGACCTAAATCAAATCCCTTATGATTATACAGTAGAAGTGAGAAATAGATTTAAGGGACTAGATCTGATAGACAGACTGCCTGATGAACTATGGAATGAGGTTCCTGTCATTGTACAGGAGACAGGGATCAAGACCATCCCCAATGAAAAGAAATGCAAAAAAGCAAAATGGCTGCCTGGTGAGGCCTTACAAATAGCTGTGAAAAGAAGAGAAGCGAAAAGCAAAGGAAAAAAGGAAAGATATAAGCATCTGAATGCAGAGTTCCAAAGAACAGCAAGAAAATATAAGAAAGCCTTCCTCAGCGATCAATGCAAAGAAATAGCGGAAAACAACAGAATGGGAAGGACTAGAGATCACTGCAAGAAAATTAGAGATGCCAAGGGAACATTTAATGCAAAAATTGACTCGATAAAAAACCGAAATGGTATGGATCTAACAAAAGCAGGATATATTAAGAAGAGGTGGCAAGAATACACAGAATAACTACAAAAAAGATCTTCACAACCCAGATAATCACGATGGTGTGATCACTTATCTAGAGCCAGACATTCTGGAAAGTGAAGTCAAGTGGGCTTTAGAAATCATCAGTAGGGACAAAACTAGTGGAGGTGATGAAATTCTAGTTGAGCTGATCCAAATCCTGAAAGATGATGCTGTGAAAGTGTGGCACTCAATATACCAGCAAATTTGGAAAACTCAGCAGTGGCCACAGGACTGGAAATGTCAGTTTTCATTCCAATTCCAAAGAAAGGCAATGCCAAAGAATGCTCAAACTACCACACAATTGCACTAATCTCACATGCTAGTTAGTAATGCTCAAAATTCTCCAAGCCAGGTTTCAGCAATATGTGAACCATGAATTCCCTGATATTCAGGCTGGTTTTAGAAAAGGCAGAGGAACCGGAGATCAAATTGTCAACATCTGCTGGATCATGGAAAAAGTAACAGAGTTCCAGAAAACATCTATTACTTCTATTTATTGACTATGCCAAAGCCTTTGACTGTGTGGATCACAATAAACTGTGGAAAATTCTTCAAGAGCTGGAAATACCAGACCACCTGACCTGCCTCTTGAGAAACCTATATGCAGGTCAGAAGGCAACAGTTAGCACTGGACACGGAAGAACAGACTGGTTCCAAATAGGAAAAGGAATAAATGTTGTCACTCTGCTTATTTAACTTATATGTAGAGTACATCATGAGAAACGGTGGACTGGAAGAAACACAAGCTGGAATCAAGATTGCCGGGAGAAATATCAGTAACCTTAGATATGCAGATGACACCACCCTTATGAAAGAAAGTGAAGAGGTATCTTGATGAAAGTGAAAGTCTCTTGATGAAAGTGAAAGAGGAGAGTGAAGAAGTTGACTTAAAGCTCAACATTCAGAAAATGAATATCATGGCATCCGGTCCCCTCACTTCAAGTGAAATACATGGGGAAACAGTGGAAACAGTGTCAGACTGTATTTTGGGGGCTCTAAAATCAGTGCAGATGGTGATTGCAGCCATGAAATTAAAAGACGCTTATTCCTTGGAAGAAAAGTTATGACCAACCTAGATAGCATATTCAAAAGCAGAGACATCACTTTGCCAACTAAAGTCCATCTAGTCAAGGCTATGGTTTTTCCAGTAGTCATGTATGGATATGAGAGTTGGACTATGAAGAAGGCTGAGAGCTGAAGAATTGATGCTTTTGAACTGTGGTGTTGGAGAAGACTCTTGAGAGTCCCTTGGACTGCAAGGAGATCCAACCAGTCCATTCTGAAGGAGATCATCTCTGGGATTTCTTTGGAAGGAATGATGCTAAAGCTGAAACTCCAGTACTTTGACCACCTCATGCGAAAACTTGACTCATTGGAAAAGGCTGTGATGCTGGGAGGGATTTGGGGCAGGAGAAGAAGGGGACAACCGAGGATGAGATGGATGGATGACATCCCTGAATTGATGGATGTGAGTCTGAGTGAACTCCGGGTGTTGTTGACGAACAGGGAGGCCTGGCATGCTGAGATTCATGGGGTCGCAAAGAGCCGGACACGACTGAGGTACTGAACTGAACTGCTTGGATTGTTAAGTCATTGAGTTGTAACAGTTATTTTTATGTTTACGATATTAATGTTCATCTGATAGTGGTTTGCAAATATTTTTTTTGTTA
>SJYF01010786.1:7464-20832 GCA_006410515.1 Procapra przewalskii | reverse complement strand
TACATGTACAGATTTTCACTTTGAGCACAGCTACAGAAAAAAAATAACGTCAAAAAAAGGAAAATACAATATAGTCACAGATTGCCCATTTTAAAATTATTTGGCAGTAGTTAAGTGATAGTATTCTCTAACGGTGCTCTATGCCATACATCAGTTTTATGGTTACCTATGAGAAACGCTGGGCTGGAAGAAGCAAAGGCTGGAATCAAGATTGTTGGGAGAAATATTAATAACTCCAGATATGCAGATGACACAACACTTACGGCAGAAAGTGAAGAAGAACTAAAGAGCCTCTTGATGAAAGTGAAAGAATAGGGTGAAAAAGTTGGCTTAAAACTCAACATTCAGAAAACTAAGATCATGGCATCCGGTCCCATCAATTCATGGGAAATAGATGAGGAAACAGTGGCTGACTTTATTTTTCTGGCTCCAAAATCACTGCAGATGGTGATTGCAGCCATGAAATTAAAAGACACTTGCTCCTTGGAAGGAAAGTTATGACCAACCTAGACAGCATATTCAAAAGCAGAGGCATTACTTTGCCAACAAAGGTCCGTCTAGTCAAGGCTATGGTTTTTCCAGTGGTCATGTATGGATGTGAGAGTTGGACTATAAAAAAAGCTGAGTGCTGAAGAATTGATGTTTTTGAACTGTGGTGTTGGAAAAGACTCTTGCGAGTCCCTTAGTCTACAAGGAGATAAAACCAGTCCATCCTAAAGAGATCAGTCCTGGGTGTTCATTGGAGGGACTGATGTTGAAGCAGAAACTCCAATACTTTAGCCACCTGATGCAGAGAGCTGACTCATTTGAAAAGACCCAGATGCTGGGAAAGATTGAGGGCAGGAGGAGAAGGGGACGACCGAGGATGACATGGTTGGATCGTATCACTGACACATTGGACATGGGTTTGGGTGGACTGAGGGAGTTGGTGATGGACCGGGAGGCCTGGTGTGCTGTGGTTCATGGGGTCGCAAAGAATTGGACACGACTGAGTGAATGAACTGAACTGAATGACTTAAAACAGTTTTCTTCCTAGAGCAGTGAGAGCTGAACTTTTAAAAATAATAGACAATTTGTCTCCAGTGTAGGTGTGGGTTGGTGGTGGCCTGCTGGAGGGTTAGGGGCACTGACTGTAGTAGTACACGCATAGGATCTTTTCAGGGAGGTCACCATTATCTTCATTACCACCACCATAGTTTGAAAAAGGTGAAAGTGAACTCACTTAGTCCTATAAACTCTTTGAGACCCCATGGAATGTAGTCTATCAGGTTCCACCGTCCATGGGATTTTCCAGGCAAGAGTACTGGACTGGATTGTACCCAGGTCTCCTGCACTGTAGGCATATGCTTTACCATCAGAGCCACAATGGTGCTAGTTTTGCCTATAGTTTGGACCCAGGGAAACAGCAGGGAGGGAACACAGCTCCACCCATCAACAGATAATTACATTAAAGATGTACTAAACATGGAGGAGCTATCCCACAAGGCCAGGGGCTGCGGTCAGGAAGAGCAACCCCATCCAAGGAGAGGTAGCTGCCCGGGCTCAGAAAGGCCTAGAGGAGCTATTCCACATTTAAGGTCAGAACGGGCAGCGGTGAGGAGATACATCTCCTCCAAGGTAAAGAGCAGTGGCTGAGTTTTGCTGGAGTAGGCGTGAAGAGATACCCCACGTCCAAGGTAAGAAAAACACAAGTAAGATGGTAGGTGTTGCAAGAGGGCATCAGACAGAGACACAAGGAAACCATAATCACAGACAACTAGTCAATCTAGTCATACAAGGACCACAGCATTGTCTAACTCAATGAAACTAAGCCATGCCCATGGGGCCACCCAAGACAGGCGGGTCATGGTGGAGAGGTCTGACAGAATGTGCTCCACTGGAGAAGGGATTGGCAAACCACTTCAGTATTCTTGCCTTGAGACCCCATGAATAGTTCAGTTCAGTTCAGTCGCTCAGTCATGTCTGACTCTTTGAGACCCCATGAATCGCAGCACGCCAGGCCTCCCTGTCCATCACTGACTCTCAGAGTTGACTCAGACTCACGTCCATTGAATCAGTGATGCCATCCAGCCATCTCATCCTCTGTCGTCCCCTTCTCCTCCTGCCTCCAGTCCCTACCAGCCACAAAGTCTTTTCCAGTGAGTCAGCTCTTCACATGAGGTGGCCAAAGTACTGGAGTTTCAGCTTTAGCATCATTTCTTCCAAAGAAATCCCAGGGCTGATATCCTTTACAATGGACTGGTTGGATCTCCTTACAGTCCAAGGGACTCTCAAGAGTCTTCTCCAACACCACAGTTCAAAAGCATCAATTCTTCGGCACTCAACTTTCATCACAGTCCAACTCTAACATCCATACATGACTACTGGAAAAATCATAGCCTTGACTAGACGGACCTTAGTCTGCAAAGTAATGTCTCTGCTTTTGAATATGCTGTCTAGATTGGTCATAACTTTTCTTCCAAGGATTAAGCATCTTATAATTTCATGGCTTCAGTCACCATCGGCAGTGATTTTGGAGCCCCCCAAAGTAAAGTCTGACACTGTTCCCACTCTTTCCCCTTCTATTTCCCGTGAAGTGATGAGACCGGATGACATGATCTTCATTTTCTGAATGTTGAGCTTTAAGCCAACTTTTTTCCTTTCCTCTTTCACTTTCATCAAGAGGCTTTTTAGTTCCTCTTCACTTTCTGCCATAAGAGTGGTGTCATCTGCATATCTGAAGTTATAGATATTTCTCCCAGCAATCTTGATTCCAGCTTGTGTTTCTTCCAGTCCAGCGTTGCTCATGATGTGCTCTGCATATAAGTTAAATAAGCAGGGTGACAATATACAGCCTTGACGTATTCCTTTTCCTATTTGGAACCAGTCTGTTGTTCCATGTCTAGTTCTAACTGTTGCTTCCTGGCCTGCATACAGATTTCTCAAGAGGCAGGTCAGGTATTCCCATCTCTTTCGGAATTTTCCACAGTTTATTGTGATCTACACAGTCAAAGTTTTGGCATGAAAAGAAAAAAATGATAGGCTACTGAAAGAGGAACTCCCCAGGTTAGTAGGTGCCCAATATGCTACTAGAGATCAGTGGCGAAATAACTCCAGGAAGAATGAAGGGATGGACCAAAGCAAAAGCAATACCCAGTTGTGGATGTGAGTGGTGATAGAAGCAAGGTCCAATGTTATAAAGAGCAATATTGCATAGGAACCTGGTATGTCAAGTCCATGAATCAAGACACATTGGAAGTGGTCAAACAAGAGATGGCAAGAGTGAACGTCGACATTCTAGGAATCAGCAAACTAAAATGGACTGAAGTGGGTGAATTTAACTCAGATGACCGTTATATCTACTACTGCAGGCAGGAATCCCTTAGAAGAAAAGGAGTAGCCATCATGGTCAACAAGAATCTGAAATGCAAGTATTTGGATATAATCTCAAAAGCGACAGAATTATCTCTGTTCATTTCCAAGGCAAACCAGTCAATATCACAGTAATCCAAGTCTATGCCCCAACTAGTAACGATGAAGAAACTGAAGTTAAATGGTTCTATGAAGACGTACAAGATCTTTTGGAACTCACACCCAAAAAAGATATCCTTTTCAATATAGTGGACTGTAATGTAAATGGAGAAGGCAATGGCACCCCCCCATTCCAGTACTCTTGCCTGGAAAATCCCCTGGATGGAGGAGCCTGGTAGGCTGCAGTACATGGGGGGTCACTAAGAGTCGGATACAACTGAGCGACTTCACTTTCACTTTAACTTTCAGGCATTGGAAAAGGAAATGGCAACCCACTCCAGTGTTCTTGCCTAGAGAATCCCAGGGATGGGGGAGCCTGGTGGGCTGCCGTCTGTGGGGTCGCACAGAGTCGGACATGACTGAAGTGACTTAGCAGTAATGTAAAAGTAGAAAGTCAAGAAACACCTGGAGTAATAAGCAAATTTGACCTTGCAATGTGGAATGAAACAGGACAAAGACTAATAGAGTTTTGCCAAGAAAATGCACTGGTCATAGCAAACACCCTCTTCCAACAACATAAAAGAAGACTCTACACATGGACATCACCAGATCATCAACACTGAAATCAGATTTATTGTATTCTTTGTAGCCAAAGATGGAGAAGCTTTATACAGTCAACAAAAACAAGACCAGGAGCTAACTGTGGCTCAGATCACGAACTCTTTTTGTCAAATTCAGAAATAAATTGAAGAAAATAGGGAAATCCACTAGATAATTCAGGTATGACTTAAATCAAATCCCTTATGATTATACAGTGAAAGTGAGAAATAGAATTAAGGGCCTAGATTTGAGAGAGTGCCTGATGAACTATGGAATGAGGTTTGTGATATTGTACAGGAGACAGGGATCAAGACCATCCCCATGGAAAAGAAATGCAAAAAACGAAATGGCTGTCTGGGGCGGCCTTACATAGCTGTGAAAAGAAGAGAGGTGAAAAACAAAGGAGAAAAGGAAGATATAAGCATCTAAATGCAGAGTTCCAAAGAATAGTAAGAAGAGATAAGAAAGCCTTCTTCAGCTATCAATGCAAAGAAATAGAGGAAAAAAACAGAATGGGAAAGACTAGAGATCTCTTCAAGAAAATTAGAGATACCAAGGAAACATTTCATGCAAAAATGGGCTTGATAAAGGACAGAAATGGTATGGACCTAACAGAAGCAGAAGATATTAAGAAGAGGTGGCAAGAATACACAGAAGAACTGTACAAAAAAGATCTTCACAACCAAGATAATCATGATGGTGTGATCATTAACCTAGAGTCAGACATCCTGGAATGTGAAGGCAGGTGGGCCTTAGAAAGCATCACTACGAACAAAGCTAGTGGAGGTGATGCAATTCCAGTTGAGCTGCTTCAAATCCTGAAAGATGATGCTGTCAAAGTGCTGCACTCAAAATGCCAGCAAATTTGGAAAACTCAGCAGTGGCCACAGGACTGGAAAAGGTCAGTTTTCATTCCAATACCAAAAAAAGGCAGTGGCAAAAATGCTCAGACTATCACACAGTTGCACTCATCTCACACGCTAGTAAGGCAATGCTCAAAATTCTCCACGCCAGGCTTCAGCAGTACGTGAACAGTGACCTCCCTGATGTTCAAGCTGGTTTTAGAAAAGGCAGAGGAACCAGAGATCAAATTGCCAACATCTGTTAGATCATGCAAAAAGCTAGAGAATTCCAGAGAAACATCTATTTCTGCTTTATTGACTATGCCAAAGCCTTTGACTGTGTGGATCACAATAAACTGTGAAAAACTCTGAAAGAGATGGGAATAGCAGACCACCTGACCTGCCTCTTGAGAAATCTGTATGCAGGTGAGGAAGCAACAGTTAGAACTGGACATGGAACAATAGACTGGTTCCAAATAGGAAAAGGAGTACGTCAAGGCTGTATATGGTCACCCTGCTTATTTAACTTATATGCAGAGCACATCATGAGAAACGCTGGGCTGGAAGGAGCACAAGCTGGAATCAAGATTGCTGGGATAAATATCAATAACCTCAGTTATACAATGACACCTCCCTTCTGGCAGAAAGTGAAGAGGAACTAAACAGCGTTTTGATGAAAGTGAAAATGGAGAGTGAAAAAAATTAGCGTAAAGCTCAACATTCAGAAAACGAAGATCATGGCATCTGGTCCCATCACTTCATGGGAAATAGATAGGGAAACACTGGAAACAGTGCCAGACTTTATTTTTTGGGGCTCCAAAATCACTGCAGATGGTGACTGCTGCCGTGAAATTAGAAGACGCTTGTTCCTCGGAAGAAAAGTTGTGACCAACTTAGATAGCATATTCAAAAGCAGAGACATTACTTTGCCAACAAAAGTCCGTCTATTCAAGGCTATGGTTTTTCCTGTTTCACGTACAGATGTGAGAGTTGGACTGTGAAAAAAGCTGAGTGCCGAAGAATTGATGCTTTTAAACTGTGATGTTGGAGAAGACTCTTGAGAGTCCCTTGGACTGCAAGGAGATCCAACCAGTCCATTCTGAAGAGATCAGCCCTGGGATTTCTTTGGAAGAAATGATGCTAAAGCTGAAACTCCAGTACTTCAGCCACCTCATGTGAAGAGTTGACTCATCGGAAAAGTCACTGATGCTGGGAGGGATTGGGACAGGTGGAGAAGGGGACGACAGAGGATGAGATGGATGGATGGCATCACTGATTCAATGGACTCAGTCTGAGTTAACTCTGAGAGTTGGCGATGGACAGGGAGGCCTACTGTTCTGCGATTCATGGGGTTACAAAGAGTTGGACACGACTTAGTGACTGAACTGAATGCTGTTTCTTTATCGGAACATTCACTACAATATTGGTTTATTTTTGAGTTCCTCCTAGGTAAACTTTTCTTGGTGTTGGAAAGGCAGTAATCACTACCAACTACCAAGCACATACATAGTACCATATCTTCTATATATATATATATATATTATTTCTAAGTCTTACAACTACTCTGCAAACTGATATTAATGTTCCAGTTTTAAAGAAAAGGAAATCAGGACATATTTATCTGTCAAATGTCATTGTGTTAGATGGTTCTGAAGCCAGAATTCAAGTCCAGGACTCTTTAACCTCAGGTTCCCACTGCATTCCACTGCCTAAGCTTCTTCTTTATTTATTTATTATTATTATTTACTTCTCAATTCTGTATTCATTTTACCATACATTGACATGAATCCGCCACGGGTGTACATGAGTTCCCAATCCTGAACCCCTCTCCTACCACTCTCCCCAAATCATCTCTCTGGGTCATCCCAGTGCACCAGCACCAAGCATTCCGTATCCTGTATCAAACCTAGACTGGCGATTCGTTTCTTCAGTTCAGTTCAGTTCAGTCGCTCAGTAGTGTCTGACTCTTTGTGACCCCATGAATCACAGCACGCCAGGGCTCCCTGTTCATCATCATCTCACGGAGTTCACTCAGACTCACGTTCATCGAGTCCGTGATGCCATCCAGCCATCTCATCCTCTGTCATACCCTTCTCCTTCTGTTCCCAATCCCTCTCAGCATCAGTCTTTTCCAATGAGTCAACTCTTCGCATGAGGTGGCCAAAGTACTGGAGTTTCAGCTTTAGCATCATTTCTTCCAAAGAAATATCAGGGCTGATCTCTTTCAGAATGGACTGGTTGGATCTCCTTGCAGTCCAAGGGACTCTCAAGAGTCTTCTTCAACACCACACTTCAAAAGCATCAATTCTTCAGCGCTCAGCTTTCTTCACAGTTCAACTCTCACATCCATACATGACCACAGGAAAAACCATAGCCTTGACTAGACGGACCTTAGTAGGGAAAGTAATGTCTCTGCTTTTGAATATACTATCTGGGTTGGTCATATTCGTTTCTTACATGATACTATACATGTTTCTATGACATTATCCCAAATCATCCCACCCTCTCTCTCTCACAGAGTACAAAAGTCTTTTCTATACATCTGTGCTTCTTTTGCTGTCTCACATACAGAGTTATCATTTCCATCTTTCTAAATTCCATATAAACCTGTTAGTATACTGTATTTGTGTTTTTCTTTCTGCTTACTTCACTCTGTATAATTGGCTCCAGTTTCATCCACCTCATTAGAACTGATTCAAATGTATTCATTTTAATGGCTGAGTAATACTCCATTGTGTATATGTACCACAGCTTTCTTATCCATTCGTCTGCTGATGGACATCTAGGTTGCTTCTATGTCCTGGCTAATATAAACAGTGCTCCAATGAACACTGGGGTACTCGTGTTTCTTTCAGTTCCAGTTACCTCGGTGTGTATGCCCAGCAGTGGGATTGCTGGGTCATAAGGCAGTTCTATTTCCAGTTTTTACAGGAATCTCCACACTGTTCTCCATAGTGGCTGTAATAGTTAGCATTCCCACCAGTAGTGTAAGAAGGTTCCATTTTCTCCACACCCTTTCCAGCATTTATTGCTTGTAGACTTTTGGATCACAGCTATTCTGACTGGTGTGAAATGGTACCTCATTGTGGTCTTGAATTGCATTCCTCTGATAATGAGTGCTGTTGAGCATCTTTTCGTGTGTTTGTTAGCTATCTGTATGTCTTCTTTCGAGAAATGTCTATTTAGTTCTTTGGCCCATTTTTTGATTGGGTCATTTATTTTTTTTGAATTGAGCTGCATAAGTTGCTTGTATATTTTTGAGATTAGTTATTTGTCAGTTGCTTCACTTGCTATTATTTTCTCCCATTCTGAAGGCTGTCCTTTCACCTTGCTTATAGTTTCCTTTGTTGGCAGAATCTTTTAATTTTAATTAGATGCTATTTGTTTTTGCTTTTATTTCCAGTATTCTGTGAGGTAGATCATAGAAGATCCTGCTGTGATTTATGTCAGAGAGTGTTTTGCCTATGTTCTCCTCTAGGAGTTTTATAGTTTCTGGTATTATTTTAGATCTTTAGTCCATTTTGAGTTTATTTTTGTGTATGGTGTTATATAGTGTTCTAGTTGCATTCTTTTACAAGTGGTTAACCAGTTTTCCTAGCACCACTTGTTAAAGAGATTGTCTTTAATCCATTGTATATTCTTGCCTCCTTTGTCAAAGATAGTGTCCATAGGTGTGTGGATTTATCTCTGGGCTTTCTATTTTGTTCCTGTGATCTATATTTCTGTCTTTGTGCCAGTACCATACTGTCTTGATGACTGTGGCTTTATAGTAGAGCCTGAAGTCAGGCAGGTTGTTTTCTCCAGTTGCATTCTCCTTTCTCAAGATTGCTTTGGCTAGTCAAGGTTTTTTGTATTTCCATACAAATTGTGAAATTATTTGTTCTATCTCTATAAAAAATACCGCTGGTAGTTTGATAGGGATTGCATTGAATCTGTAGATTGCTTTGGGTAATATACTCATTTTCACTATATTGATTCTTCTGATCCATAAACATGGTGTATTTCTCCATCTATTAGTGTCCTCCTTGATTTCTTTCACCAGTGTTTTATAGTTTTTTATATATAGGTCTTTAGTTTCTTTAGTTAGATATATTCCTAAGTATTTTGTTCTTTTCGTTGCAATGGTGAATGGAATTGTTTCCTTAATTTCTTTTTCTACCTTCTCATTATTAGTGTACAGGAATGCAAGGGATTTATGTCTGTTGATGTTATATCCTGTAACTTTACTATATTCATTGATTAGCTCCAGTAATTTTCTGGTGGAGTCTTTAGGATTTTCTATGTAGAGGATCATGTCATCTGCAAACAGTGAGAGTTTTACTTCTTTTCCAATCTGGATTCCTTTTATTTCTTTTTCTGTTCTGGTTGCTGTGGCCAAAACTTTCAGAACTGTGTTGAATAGTAGCGGTGAAAGTGGGCACCCTTGTCTTGTTCCTGACTTTAGGGGAAATGCTTTCATTTTCATCTTTGAGGATAATGTTTGCTGTGGGTTTGTCATATATAGCTTTTATTATGTTGAGGTATGTTCCTTCTATTCCTGCTTTCTGAAGAGTTTTTTTTATCATAAATCGATGTGGAATTTTGTCAAAGGCTTTCTCTGGATCTATTGAGATAATCATGTGGTGATTTTATTTTTCAATTTGTTAATGTGGTGAATTACATTGATTGATTTGCAGATATTGAATAATCCTTGCATCCCTGGGATAAAGCCCACTTGGTCATGGTGTATGATCTTTTTAATGTGTTGCTGGATTCTGATTGCTAGAATTTTGTTAAGGATTTTTGCATCTATGTTCATCAGTGATATTGGTCTGTAGTTTTCTTTTTTTGTGACATCTTTCTCAGGATTTGGGATTAGGGTGATGGTGGCCTTATAGAATGAATTTGGAAGTTTACCTTCCTCTGCAATTTTCTGGAAGAGTTTGAGTAGGCTAGGTGTTAGTTCTTTAAATTTTTTATAGAATTCAGCTGTGAAGCTGTCTGGACCTGCGCTTTTGTTTGCTGGAAGATTTCTGATTATAGTTTCAATTTCCGTGCTTGTGATGGATCTGTTAAGATTTTCTATTTCTTCCTGGTTCAGTTTGTGAAAGTTGTATTTTTTAAGAATTTGTCCATTTCTTCCACGTTGTCCATTTTATTGGCATATAATTGCTGATAGTAGTCTCTTGTGATCCTTTGTATTTCTGTGTTGTCTGTTGTGATCTCTCCAGTTTCATTTCTAATTTTACTGATTTGATTTTTTTCTCTTTGTTTCTTGATGAGTCTGGCTAATCGTTTGTCAATTTTATTTATCCTTTCAAAGCAGCAGCTTTTGGCTTTGTTGATTTTTGCTATGGTCTCTTTTGTTTCTTTTGGATTTATTTCTGCCTTAGTTTAAAGATTTCTTTCCTTCTACTAACCCTGAGGTTCTCCATTTCTTCCTTTTCTAGTTGCTTCACGGGTAGAGTTAGGTTATTTATTTGACTTTTTTCTTGTTTCTTGAGGTATGCCTGTATTGCTATAAATTTTCTGCTTAGTACTGCTTTCATAGTGTCCCACAGGTTTTGAGTTGTTGTGTTTTCATTTTCATTCATTTCTATGCATATTTTGATTTCTTTTTTGATTTCTTCAGTGATTTGTTGATTATTCAGCAGCGTGTTGTTCAGCCTCCATATGTTGGAATTTTTAATAGTTTTTCTCCTGTAATTGCGATCTAATCTTAATGCATTATGGTCAGAAAAGATGCTTGGAATTTCCATTTTTTGAATTTATCAAGGCTAGATTTATAGCCCACGATGTGATTTATCCTGGAGAAGGTTCTGTGAGCACTTGAGAAAAAGGTGAAATTCATTGTTTTGGGGTGAAATATNNNNCCTATTAGATATCAATTAGGTCTAACTGGTCTATTGTATCACTTAAAGTTTGTGCTTCTGTGTTAATTTTCTGTTTAGTTGATCCTCCCATAGATGTGAGTGGGGGTATTATAGTCTCCCACTTTTATTGTGTTATTGTTAATTTCCCCTTTCATACTTGTTAGCATTTGTCTTACATATTGCAGTGCTCCTATGTTGGGTGCATATGTATTTATAATTGTTATATCTTCTTCTTGGATTGATCCTTTAATCATTATGTAGTGTCCTTCTTTGCCTCTTTTCACAGTCTTTGTTTTAAAGTCTATGTTATCTGATATGAGTATTGCTACTCCTGCTTTCTTTTGGTCTCTATTTGCATGGAATATCTTTTTCCAGCCCTTTACTTTCAGTCTGTATGTGTCCCTTTTTTTGAGGTGGGTCTCTTGTAGACAACATATATAGGGGTCTTGTTTTTATATCCATTCAGCCAGTCTTTGTCTTTTGGTTGGGACATTCAATGCATTTAAGTTTAAAGTAATTATTGATAAGTATGATCCTGTTGCCATTTACTTTATTATTTAGGGTTTGGATTTATACACCCTTGTTGTGTTTCCTGTCTAAAGAAGATCCTTTAGCATTTGTGGGAGAGCTGGTTTGGTGGTGCTGAATTCTCTCAGCTTTAGCTTGTCTGGAAAGCTTTTGATTTCTCCTTCATATTTGAATGAGATCCTTGCTGGGTACAGTAATTTGGCCTGTAGGTTATTTTCTTTCATGACTTTAAGTATGTCCTGCCATTCCCTCCTGGCCTGAAGAGTTTCTATTGAAAGATCAGCTGTTATCCTTATGGGAATCCCCTTGTGTGTTATTTGTTGTTTTTCTCTTACTGCTTTTAATATTTGTTCTTTGTCTTTGTTAATTTGATTAATATGTGTCTTGGGGTGTTTTGCCTTGGGTTTATCCTGTTTGGGACTCTCTGGATTTCTTGGACTTGGGTGATTCCCATTTTAGGGAAATTTTCAACTATTATCTCCTCAAGTATTTTCTCATGGTCTTACTTTTTGTGTTCTTCTTCTGGGACTCCTATAATTCGAATGTTGGAGCGTTTCATATTGTCCTGGAGGTCTCTGAGATTGTACTCATTTTTTAAAATTTGTTTTTATTTTTTACTCTCTGATTCATTTATTTCTACCATTCTATCTTCTATTTCACTAATCCTATCTTCTGCCTCTGTTATTCTACTATTTGTTGCCTCCAGAGTGTTTCTGATCTCACTTATTGCATTATTCATTATATATTGACTCTTTTTTATTTCTTCTAGGTCCTTGTTAAACCTTTCTTGAATGTTCTCGATCATTGTCTCCAGGCTACTTATCTGTGATTCCATTTTGATTTCAAGGTTTTGGTTCTTTTTCATTATCATTATTCAGAATTCTTTATCAGGTAGATTCCCTATCTCTTCCACTGTTGTTTTGTTTTGCGGTCATTTATCCTGTTCCTTTATCTGCTGGGTATTCCTCTGTCTCTTCATCTTGGTTATATTGCTGCATTTGAGGTGGCCTTTCTGTATTCTGGCAGTTTGTGGAGTTCTCTTTATTATGGAGTTTCCTTGCTGTGGGTGGGGTTGTATCAGTGGCTTGTCAAGGTTTCTTGGCTAGGGAAATTTGTGTCGGAGTTCTGGTGGGTGGACCTGGATTTCTTATCTCTGGAGTGCAATGAAGTGTCCAGTAATGAGTTGTGAGATGTCAATGGTTTTGGAGTAACTTTGAGCTGCTTGTATATTGAAGCTCAGGGGTGTGTTCTTGTGTTGCTGGAGAATTTGCGTGGTATGTCTTGCTCTGGAACTTGTTGGCCCTTGGGTGGTGCTTGGTTCTAGTGTAGGTATGGAGTGTTTTATGAGCTCTTATCAATTAATATTCCCTGGAGTCAGGAGTTCTCTGATGGTCTCAGGATTTGGACTTAAGCCTCCTGCTTCTGGTTTTCAGTTTTATTTTTACAGTATCTTCAAGACTTCTCCATCTATACAGCACCAATGATAAAACACCTAGGTTAAAGATGAATAGTTTCTCCACATTGAGGGACACCCAGTGAGGTACACTGAGTTACATGGCAAGAGAAGAGGGAGAGGGGAGTTAGAGGTGACTGGAATGAGATGAGGTGGGATCAAAAGAGGAAAGAGCAAGCTAGCCAGTAATCACTTCCTTATGTGCTCTTCACTGTCTGGGCCGCTCAGAGATGTTCACAGAGTTATAGAGAGAAGAGGAGAGGGAGGAAGGAGACAGAGGTGGCCAGGAGGATAAAAGAGGGACGTGAAAAGGAGACAAACAGATTCAGCCAGTAACCAGTTCCCTAAGTGTTCTCCACCATCTGGAACACACAGAGATTTGCAGAGTTGGGTAGAGAAGAGAAAGGGGAAGGAGGAGACAGAGGCAACCTGGTGGAGAAAAAGGAGAGTCCAAAGGAGGAGAGAGTGGTCAAGCCAGTAATCTCACTCTCAAGTAAAAATGGGTACTAAAGATTGTGTTTTTAAGGGTACAAAATTGATAACAAATACCAAAAAGCAAAGATTAAAAATCTAGAGTAGAGGTTGGATTTTTAAAAATACAATATTAAAGAAAAGAAGAAGATGAAAGAAAAAAAAGTCACAA
>SJYF01010632.1:318-12408 GCA_006410515.1 Procapra przewalskii | reverse complement strand
AAGGCAGCATGTGGGGTGGGTGAAAGATTTTATTTATAAGGGGTAGTTTATTCCCCCACAGTAGAAGGATTTCCAGGTCTTTCCAGGAGTTGTATGCGGTACAAAAGAATCCATCCCCTATTCTTAGCCTCAGAGACCATGGGAAAGTGGGAGAACCTTCATATGTTACTGGGTTGCTGTCTCAGGAGAGGCTGGCAGGAGGACAGAAATCCCAACCATGCAAAGGGTCAAAGGAAAGATTAAGAGGACTACCAATCATTGAATCATTTCAATTCAGTTTAAGCACTCAGTCATGCCTGACTCTTTGTGACCCTGTCCATCACCAACTCATGAATACTCATGTCCATCGAGTTGATAATACCATCCCACCATCTCACCCTCTGTCGTCCCTTTTTCCTCCTGTCTTCAAAATTTCCCAACATCAGGGTCTTTTCCAGTGAATGAGTTCTTCCCATAAGATGCCCAAAGTATTCCGCTTCAGCATTAGTCCCTCCCATGAACATTCAGGAACAATTTCCTTTAGGTTTGACTCCTTTATTGTCCTTGCAGTCCAAGGGACTCTCAAGAGTATTCTCCAACACCACAGTTCAAAAGCATCAATTCTTTAGTGCTCAGCTTTCTTATGGTCCAACTCTCACATCCATACAGTTCAGTTCAGTCGCTCAGTCATGTCCAACTCATTGCGACCCCATGAATCACAGCAGGCCAGGCATCCCTGTCCATCACCAACTTGGGGAGTTCACTCAAATTCATGTCCATCGAGTCGGTGATGCCATCCAGCCATCTCATCCTCTGTCGTCCCATTCTCCACCTGCCCCCAATCTCTCCCAGTATCAGGGTCTTTTCCAATGAGCCAACTCTTCGTGTGAGGTGGCCAAAATATTGTAGTTTCAGCTTCAGCATCAGTCCTTCCTATGAACACACAGGACTGGTCTCCTTTAGGATGGACTGGTTGGATCTCCTTGCAGTCCAAGGGACTCTCAAGAATCTTCTCCAGCACCACAGTTCAAACGCATTAGTTATTTGGCGCTCAGCTTTCTTCACAGTCCAACTCTCACATCCATACATGACCACGGGAAAAAACAGCCTTGACTAGACGGACCTTAGTCGGCAAAGTAATAACCTGCTTTTGCTCTCTAAGTTGGTCGTAACTTTCCTTCCAAGGAGTAAGCGTCTTTTAATTTCATGGCTGCACTCACAATCTGCAGTGATTTTGGAGCCCCCCAAAATAAACTCTGACACTGTCTCCACTATTTCCCCATCTATGTTCCATGAAGTGATGGCAAGTAGTTTTCCGAATGTAGAGCTTTAAGCCAATGTTTTCACTCTCCGTTTTTACTTTCATCAAGAGACATTTTATTTCCTCTTCACTTTCTGCCATAAGAGTGGTGTCATCTGCATATCTGAGGTTATTGTTATTTTTCCTGGCAACCTTGATTCCAGCTTCTGCTTCTTCCAGCACAGAGTTTCTCATGATGTACTCTGCATATAAGTTAAATAAGCAGGGTGACAATATACAGCCTTGACATACTCCTTTTCCTATTTGGAACCAGTCTTGTTGCATGTCCAGTTCTAACTGTTGCTTTGTGACCTGCATATAGGTTTCTCAAGAGGCAGATCAGGTGGTCTGGTATTCCCATATCTTTCAGAATTTTCCACAGTTTCTTGTGATCCACACAGTCAAAGGTTTTGGCATAGTCAATAAAGCAGAATTAGATGTTTTTCTGGAACACTCTTGCTTTTTCTATGATCCAGCAGATGTTGGCAATTTGATCTCTGGTTCCTCTGCCTTTTCTAAAACCAGCTTGAACATCTGGTAGTTCACGGTTCACGTACTGCTGAAGCCTGGCTTGCAGAATTTTGAGCATTACTTTACTATCGTATGAGATGAGTGCAGTTGTGAGATAGTTTGAGCATTCTTTGGCATTGCCTTTCCTTGGAATTGGAATGAAAACTGACCTTTTCCATAGATGACTGCTTGAAAAACCAAAGCTTTGACTAGATGGACTTTGTCAGCAAAGTAATGTCTCTGCTTTTTTATATACTATCTAGTTTGGTCATAGTTAATCTTCCAAGAGGCAAGCATCTTTTAATTTCATGGTTGCAGTCACCATCTGCCATGATTTTGGAGCCCAATAACATGAAGTCTCTCATTGTTTCCCCATCTATTTCCCATGAAGTGATGGGACTGGATGCCATGATCTTAGTTTTGAAAATGTTGAGTTTTAAGCCAGCTCTTTCACTCCCCTCTTTCACCAAGAGGCTCTTTAGTTGTTCTTTGCTTTCTGCCATAAGAGTGGTATCATCTGCGTGTCTGAGGTTATTGATGTTTCTCTCAGCAGTCTTGATTCCGGCTTGTGTTTCATCCCCCTTGCTTTTCATATAAGTTAAATGAGCAGAGTGACAATAGATCACAAAAAATCTAGGCCACACGTTTTTCATTCAGAACTTGCAGGCTCAGGGCAGGAGAGTCAGGCTGAGGCAGACAATCCACATCAAATCTGAGAGAGAAGAGTATGAGGTTAGTATGATGTTGCAGCCACCAGTCAGCAGAAGAAACATACCAGGTACCCCCTGGAGGCCAGGTGAGCATCCTTAATGAGAATTGAGGGCCCAAGCAGGCCCTGAAGGAGTGGGTTCCACATAGCTCTCAGTTGGGTATCCTCTGACAGAGAGAAGGGCTAAGAAACCCCTTCACTTCCTCCTCTGGGGTCTCAGGGAAGTGCTGACTTTGGTTTGAGGTGTCAGCTTCAAAGCATCAGAAAAGAGGAGGCTCTAGAGCTGCCAGCAATTGACTATATGATTGTGATGACCCTGACTATAAACTGAGAATAACCTCGAACCCAGATCAGAGGCTCCCTACTGGCAGCCCATGCTGTCACCCTAGTATACCCCTAGCAGGGTTGGCAGGCTGCATTCTAGGGCTCTAATATCCTCCACAGTCTTCACAGGGGACAGGCTGATCAAAACAGAAGCCTTGAGAGGTCCTCGACCAGTGCCCCCAAGGACCCTGCAGTGGCAGCCTTGGTTAAAGCCAAGGTGGAATCTCCCTGCTGAGGTGCTTACAGCATCTTATTCTCCTTCCTCCAGGTGCCCACGTCTTCTGAGCTCCTGTCTGTACTCCTTCCTGCTGTCCCTGACCATGCCTCGAAGTAAGAAGAGTAAGGCCCGTGGTGGTGATAAATGCCCCCAAGCCCAAGGCAAGACCCAGAGTTGTGGGGGTGCTCAGGCCATAGCAGCAGCAGAAGAGGAGTCCACTACCTCCTCTCTTCAGTGTGAAGATACTACCCAGAGTCTGCCTGGTGCTGAGTCATGTAGCACTTCGCAGGAGCCTCAAAGAGTACCGACCATCGCCACTGCTGCAGTCTTTTCTTACACTAGATCTAGTGACACATTCGATGGCCAATATAAGTATAGGGCACTTGCCTACGAGGTCCCACCGTTCACTGAGACCCCAGGAGCTCACTGTTTAACCAGGAAAGCTAGCTTGTTGGAGCAGTTCCTTCTGTACAAGTATGACATGAAGCAGCTCATGATGAAGGAAGACATGCTGAAGATTATCCACCAAAGCCACCATGACCGATTTGCTGAGATTCTCAAGAGAGCCTCTGAACGCATTGAGCTGGTCTTTGCGGTAGAACTGAAGGAAGTCGACTCAGTCGTTCCCTGCTATAATCTGGTCAGCAAATTGAAGCTCCCCAACAATGGGAGGGTGCGCGGCGGAAGGGGTTTACCCAAGACTGGTCTCCTGATGAATCTCCTGGGTATGATCTTCCTGAAGGGCAACTGTGCCGCTGAGGAAGACATCTGGAAATACCTGGGTACGATGCGAGTATATGCCGGAAGGAAGCACTTTATCTATGGAGAGCCCAGAAAGCTCATCACCAAAGATTTAGTGAGGCTGAAGTATCTGGAGTACCGCCAGGTTGCCAACAGTGATCCTCCACGTTATGAGTTTCTCTGGGGCCCTAAAGCACATCTTGAAACCAGCAAGATGAAAGTCCTGGAATTTTTGGCAAAGGTCAATGATGCTGTTCCCAGTGACTTCCCCACGTATTATGAAGAAGCTCTGCGAGATGAAGAAGAGAAAGCCCAAGGCATGCATGCAGCCAGGCCTGACGCTACTGTCAAAGTCAGTACACCTCCCAGGGACATGCTCAATATTATCATCCCACCCGTTAGGAAGTATGTGAAGTTTTTACCCCCAGACAGGAAACTATAACATGACAATAGGGATTATATTCTTGGAAATGTGAAAGAATCCCATAGTAAAATAGTTAGGATAATGGAGAAGAAAGCAAGTAAAACATGGTCTATGTTAGTTTTTCTTGTTCCTTTTAGTCTTTAGCTTTGTTAAAGTAACTGATCTGTAGTCTGAGTTCCTTAGCTTCTTCAAGAAAGTAAGAGAAATAAAATGTTATTAAAGTAGACCTTGTGTTTATTGGCTCTTTTATTCATCAAACGTTGAGAATCTGCTCTTGAGAAGGCTCAACGCTAGTACTGGGGATGCTAATATAAAGAAAACCCAGCTTCTACTCACAGAATTTTAGATCTTATGAGTTATACTCATATGAGTAAGATACTGAAATATTCTCTATGACTTATACATAAAATAGAATGGTTGAAGTAGAGGGTATTGCTTATGATGGCCCTGCCTGCTTGGCTGCTCTCAATCACTTAAGTCATGTATGACCCCATGGATGATAGCCCACCATGCCCCTCTGGTACATGGAATTTCCCCAGAAAGAATACTGGAGTGGGTTACAATGCCCTCCTCCTCGTGATCTTCCTGACCCAGGGATTGAACCCACGTCTCCTGTTGCAGGAGGATTCTTTGCCACTGGGTGATGCAGTTAAGTGTAAATTTCCTGAGTAAGGCAGTTTGGGACTTTAGGAAACTATGAGTCCTCAGTGGAATGTAATTGTCATTTCTGTTGTGTGGTGGGCTAGTTGAGGTCCTGAAGTGGTGAGTAGAGGCCACACCTTCCAACAGTTGATAGAAAAAACCCTATATTAGTCTGCTCAGGCTGCTGTAACAATACCATAGATAGGGTGGTGTAAACAACAGACATTTATTTTTCAGTTACAGAAGTTGGGAAGTCCACAATCAATGTGCCAGGGGATTCTGTTCCTGGCGAGAGCTCTCTTTCTGGCTACCTTCTCTCTGTCCTCATATGACGGAGAAAGAGAATTCTGGTCTCTTGCTCTTCTTCTCAGATACCTAACTGCATCAGCAGTTCAGTTCAGTCACTCAGTCATGTCCGACTCTTTGCGATCCCATGAATCGCAGCACGCCAGGCCTCCCTGTTCATCACCATCACTCGGAGTTCACTCAGTCTCATGTCCATCGAGTCCGTGATGCCATCCAGCCATCTCATCCTCGGTTGTCCCCTTCTCCTCCTGCCCCCAATCACTCTCAGCATCAGAGTCTTTTCCAATGAGTCAACTCTTCGCACGAGGTGGCCAAAGTACTGGGAGTTTCAGCTTTAGCATCATTCCTTCCAAGGAAATCCCAGGGTTGATCTCCTTCAGAATGGACTGGTTGGATCTCCTTGCAGTCCAAGGGACTCTCAAGAGTCTTCTCCAACACCACAGTTTAAAAGCATCAATTCTTCGGCACTCAGCCTTCACAGTCCAACTCTCATATACATGCATGACCACAGGAAAAACCATAGCCTTGACTACACGGTCCTTAGTTGGCAAAGTAATGTATCTGCTTTTGAATATACTAAGTTGGTCACAAATTTTCTTCCAAGGAGTAAGCGTGTTCTAATTTCATGGCTGCAGTCACAATCTGCAGTTATTTTGGAGCCCCAAAAAAATAAAGTCTGACACTGTTTCTACTGTTTCCCCATCTATGTCCCATGAAGTGATTGGACCAGATGCCATGATCTTTGTTTGCTGAATGTTGAGCTTTAAGCCAACTTTTTCACTCTCCTCTTTCACTTTCATCAAGAGGCTTTCTAGCTCCTCTTCACTCTCTGCCATAAGGGTGGTGTCATCTGCATATCTGCGGTTATTGATATTTCTCCTGGCAATCTTGATTCCAGCTTGAGTTTCTTCCAGTCCAGCGTTTCTCATGATGTACTCTGCATAGAAGTTAAATAAGCAGGGGGACAATATACAGCCTTGACGTACTCCTTTTCCTATTTGGAACCAGTGTGTTGTTCCATGTCCAGTTCTAACTGTTGCTTCCTGACCTGTATACAGATTTCTCAAGAGGCAGGTCAGGTGGTCTGGTATTCCCATCTGTTGAAGAATTTACCACAGTTTATTGTGATCCACACAGTCAAAGGGTTTGGCATAGTCAATAAAGCAGAAATAGATGTTTTTCTGAAACTCTCTTGATTTTTCCATGATCCAGCGGATGTTGGCAATTTTATCTCTGGTTCCTCTGCCTTTTCTAAAACCAGCTTGAACATCAGGAAGTTCATGGTTCACGTATTGCTGAAGCCTGGCTTGCAGAATTTTGAGCATTAGTTTACTAGCATGTGAGATGAGTGCAATTGTGCAGTAGTTTGAGCATTTTTTGGCATTGCCTTTCTTTGGAATTGGAATGAAAACACCTTTTCCAGTCTTGTGGCCACTGCTGAGTTTTCCAAATTTGCTGGCATATTGAGTGCAGCACTTTCACAGCATCGTCTTTCAGGATTTGAAACAGCTCCACTGGAATTCCATCACCTCCACTAGCTTTGTAGTGATGCTTTCTAAGGCCCACTTCACTTCACATTCCAAGATGTCTGGCTCTAGATTAGTGATCACATAATCATGATTATCTGGGTTGTGGAGCTCTTTTTTGTACAGTTCTTCCGTGTATTCTTGCCACCTCTTCTTAATATCTTCTGCTTCTGCTAGGTCCAGACCATTTCTGTCCTTTATCAAGCCCATCTTTGCATGAAATGTTCCCTTGGTATCTCTAATTTTCTTGAAGAGATCTCTAGTCTTTCCCATTCTGTTGCATCATAGGTGGCCTAAAAACCTCATGACCTCATCTAAACCTAATTTTCTCCCTAAACTTCCACCTTCAAATACAATTACGTGGACACGGTGGGAAGGAGGAAGTGGTTAGGGCTTCAACACATGCATTTTGCCAGGGACACAAACATCTAGTCTATAATGGAAAACTGCTGCTACAAATTTTTTTGGGATTGTGGATGAACTATCGAAAAATCACCAGAGGAAGTAAAGGAAGGTGTCCTTTGCTCTCATTCTAGTGCAGATGAACACAGTGTGCAAACTAGGTGTTCTATGCACATCATTTCCAGGGAGTTTCTGAAAAATAATGGAGATGTTCCCCTTAGGTGAGATGCCAAGAAACCACTGTGCTGGCACTGTTTGCCCCAAACTGGGAAAGCCAGGGTCTGATCCATCATAAAGGCATTTCAGCTAGGTTATCTTAAGTAGAGTTTGGCAAGCTCGTGAGGGATAGCTTTTTTATGAGAGTGAAATGAATGTAAACAGAGCTGGTTTGGATGCAAGGACACCTGGACGGGATGGTATGGTTAATCTAGATAGAAGACATCTAGGAGCTTGAGCTGTACCCAGCTAGGCACAACAACTCCATACCTAAATTAAATGATAAATGCTCAAATGGGTAAAGTTAGTTTTGCCAGCTAGAGAGACTTTTTGGTTGATTCAGTATTCTTTTTCTAAGAATATTACATATTTGAAATTTCCTGAGTTAAACATTCCAAGGGAGGTAAATGGTATCTGAGATCAAAATAATATAAATTACTGCTATTCTTTAAATATTGGGTGATATTTGCTAGTCCTCTTGCCATGTGGTATATATATGGTACATACATTTCAACCATCTTACAAGATAGGGCTTAGCAAACTCAGCAGATGAAGAACTCACAGTTTTCTCAAGTTCGCAAGACTGGTTATAAGCAGAGCTGGGAACAGGCTCCTGGTCTGAATTTGTCTACAGGCCATACTGTTTCATTCCTCCCAGCCTGGGGCAGACCTGTCTCTTAATTCACTTTTCTTTGTACTATGTATCTCAAATAATAAAAAGGCCCTTGAAGTTAAAGTGCTAAAAGCAAGTCTACTGAAGTGGAGAGTGAATAAGAGACTAGGTCAGTATGTGGGAACTGTCCCTGGGTTTCATTTTCCTAGGATCCTACTGAGAGCTAGCTCTGTCCAGAAACCAGTATTTTGTTCCGCTCCAGTTCTTTCCACCATAACAGCATCCTCTCCTCTCCTGACCCCAGACTTCCCCAGTGTGTCCTCCTTCCAGCTCTGGAACCTGACCTCCTGCTGACCAGTTCTCTGCAGCCTCTTCTGAGGGCTACACTCTGCTCTCAGTGGAGGTGACAGTCCCTATCTTCTGCTGTCCCTCCCTGCCTTAGAGCATCTCAAATCCCTGGATATCACTTCCTTTATCATGGATGTGTACCATCTTTATTTTCCTATTTATGTGGTAACTTGGAGATCTTTTTTTCTCTAAAAGTCTCTCTGTATCACTGTCTGTTTTTCTCTCTCTCTCTTCATTATTTTTCAAATATTGTCTCTTTTAGTAGATGGTTTAAATAGCTTCTGAGTACATTTATGAATCACTTTTTTATACATTTATTGCTGTGTATCAAGTTTGCAAGTAGGAATTTTTCTATTTTGTGAATCAAAGTGGGACATTTTCATTCTTATTATTAGATTCAGAATGGGTAACATGACATTGGATTAGGTGTTACTTTAGAAAAGTAAAGTATGTCGGTAGAAAAATGGTTGGGATCAAGAAATTAAAAGATTGTCAAAAGAGAGTAAAAGATTGTCATTTCTTGTCTTCCTTATCTTTAGTCTGTTGTACAGTAAAAATTAAATGATACATACCTGCATTTGTTTAGCTTAGCTAAGAATTTAGGAGAAATTAAATCTTAATAAAGTAGATAATATGCTCCTGAGCTCATTTATTCCCTTAACACCAACTGGGCATCTGCTCTTTGGAATACACTGTTATTTCTGGGTGCTAGGATCTGTGTGTCTAACAGCAGTAATCTTATAATGAAGATGGTAAGAAATATTATGGTAAGCCCGAGGGCAATTAAAAAGAGAGTGAGGAAGTTGAGGTCTAGATAAATGCAATGAAGTGGAAGTCAAGTTTAAATGCTCCAAGCTATGTCCACTTAGGAAATTGCAAGCTGTTCAGACTAAAGTTTAAGTTTAGTTATGTGCTAGGGAGTTTAGTGGGAGTGAAGAACAAAGGTCAGCTCTTTGCAAGATGTATCTCAGAAGCAGGATGTATCTTAGAGCACAATGACACCTTTATCACCAGATATAATGAAACCTTTATCATTATGTAATTCCCTTCTTAATCCCTGATAGGCTTCTGTGCTCTGAATTCTATAATTAGTACAGCCACTCTCACTTTATTTTGATTAATGTTACCGAGGTATATCTTTCTCTGTTCCTTTACTTGAATCTGTGTGTCTTTGTATTTAAAGTGGGTTTCTTTCTTTAAACAACATATTGTTGGGGTTTGGTTTTTGGTCCACATTGATAATCTGTGCCTTTTAATGGGTGATTTTAGACTGTTGATATGCAAAGTAACTATTGATGTGATTGGATTAATATCTACCATATTTGCTACTGTTTTGTATTTGTGGCCTTTTTTCCCCTCTTGTTTTTGTTTCATATTCTTTTTGCTCTGTTTGTGGTTTTTAGGCTAATTAGCTTGATTGGGGGAATCATGTCACAATGTACATATATATCAATATCACATTTCACAGCTTAAATACATATAATGTTTATTGTTCATTCATATTAATACCTCAATAAAACTGGAAAAAATTGGTTGATCTTTTATGTGATTCCAATGTCTATACTTTAGCATGTAAAATATTTTTAAAAATTTATTTTCAGTGGTTGCCCTAATGTTTTTAATACACATTTACATTTACACCTAATTCAAGTTCACTTTGCAATAACCCTCAATTATTTTATGTATAGTACAAGTAGCTCATAATCACAGAGTAGTCCTAATTATTCCCTCCTGTCCCTTGATTAGTTCTCTTACTCATTTTGCTTATACATAGGCCATAATTGTACTTCCCAAGTAGCGCTAGTGGTAGAGAACCCACCTGCCAATGCAGGTTAGATGTAAGAGATGCGGGTTTGATCCCTGGGTCGGGAAGATCCCCTGGAGAAGGGCACAGCAATCCACTCCAGTATTCTTGACTGGAGAATCCCATGGACAGAGGAGCCTGGCAGGCTACAGTCTATAGGGTCCAACAGAGTTGGACATGAGTGAAGCAACTTAGCACACATGCAGGCCATAATCATCTAAAAAGTTTTTGCAAGTACTGTTTTGAACAAACTGATACCTGTTAGATCAATTATGAATGAAAAAATATTTTTTCTTTTATTTCCATTTATTCTACCTCTGTTTCTCTTATTTTTAGAAGGATTCAATATCATTTTCCTTCTTTTGAAGAATTTCCTTTATTACAAGGTCAATCTACTAGTAACAAGTCTCTTCAATTTTTGTTTGTCTGGGAAAGTCTTTATTTGTTCTTCCCTTTTGAGGGATAATTTTGCAGGATAGAGAATTCCTATATTTTTTCCTCTCAAATGTTGAGAGTTGAGAGGAAAAAATACTCCCCTTTTTTCTGGTTTGTATGATTTCTGAGGAATAGTCAAATATAACTCTTATCTTTGCTCTTCTACAGATAGGCTGTTTTTCCTCTGGCTTCTTTTAAAATTTATCTTTATCTTTGATTTTCTGCAGTTTGATGTGTGGGTGTTTGGTTTGTTTTTTTGTTTTGTTTTGTTTTTTGTTTTTTGACACCATCAAGTGGTTCTCTAATTCTCAGCAGACAGTAACTGTGTGTCCGGCAAATATAACTCAATTCTGACACTGTCTACCTGGAGAATGCATCACAGCCCCCAGGTTAAAGGTTCAGTCCTACAAGACTGAGTCTACTTCACATGCCAGTCACAGGTCCCAAGTGGCTACTTGTCCTTCTGACCTACTGGCTACAAAGTTCACAGGTGATTCACAGTCCTACACCCCTCTTAAACTGGACTGGATGGCTATGTGGAATTGGAATTATTTCCCTTGTCCCATATAGAAGGATAGTGAAGGCTAGAGTTGGGTATTTTATTTCTCCCAAGCTAGTTTGGCTCTGATAAAACTTCAATAGATTAGGCTCTGATAATGTAATTTCTCCTGAGGGCAGGTTTTGTTAAGGACAGAATGTTCTGGCATATGTCAACTGATCACTTTTTCCTCTCCCTGCAGGAAGCCCACAGAGATTTTTTTTCAGTCTTAACTGTGAGAATCTGGTAATACTCCTGGATGTAAAATTCAGAAAATGTAAAGAATTTTAATGCTCAGACTTTTTCCACAATGAGCTGCCTAGAAATTTCTCAAATATAGTTTAGATTTTCCTACCCTGGCACTGGTTCCCATTGAGGTTTCTGTTTATTAAGTTCTGATTCTCTGTATTGGCCTAACAGCCTTTCCAATTAGAGGGGCAGCAATTTTCTCTGTGGTCTCACCTCTTTGGCTGATATAACAAGATTTATTGATTATTTTCCAGCTTTTTATTTGTTGTCAGGATGGAATGACAACTTCTAAGTTCCTCACATGCCAGAGAGGAAACTGTATCTTTACTATTTCAATTATTCTTTCTGCCCCTTTCTCTACTCTGAGACTCTTATTATATATGTATGATTTCATAACAGATGATGTTCCATAAGTCTCTTAGGCATTGCTCATTTTCCTTATTTATTTTACTTTCTGTTCCTCAGATTATATAATCTCAATTGACCTGTCTTCTGGTGAGTCTTTCTTTGGCCTGCCCAAATCCCCTACTGAATCCCACTAATGTAGTTTTTATTTCTCTTACTGTACTTTTCAACTCCAGAATTTATATTTTGTTCATTTTAATAATCTTTAAATCTTGGTTGATAGTCTTTATTGGGGAAACACAATTCTTAGTTTCCTTTAGTTCTTTGTACATGGTTTCCCTTACCTCTTTGGTAATATTTAGATGGCTGATTTAAGGTCTTTGTTTGGTAAGTCCAATATCTGGGCTTCCTCCTGTACAGTTTCTATTAATCTCCTTTTTTTTCTACTTTTTTTCATTGCAT
>SJYF01010500.1:391705-405160 GCA_006410515.1 Procapra przewalskii | reverse complement strand
CTCCCTGCGCTTTGTAGGTTCCCACTAGCTATCTGTCTGACACATCAATAATTATCTCAGGTGAAACATTCACAAATTTATTTTGTGTAGTGGGGGAGCTGGGCAAGAAAAGAGGTAAGTTAGGGGTTAGGGACAGAGAATGTAACAGCCGATTCCTGAGCCTCCTCCCTCAGGCCAAGGAGCAAGGAGGCCTGACGGTGTCACCTGTGGCTTGAATGCTCAGCAGTAAAGATGGGGAAAATGGCAAATTCTTTTTCCTAAGGACAAAGCTGAATGAAAGGTGGAAATTAGCTATCTGTTAGTGTTGAAAGATGCCAGCTGGACAGAAGGAGAGAGTCCAGATCAATTAAGCACAGCTGAAGAGTGAACTCACTGTGCCATGCAGAGCCTGGTCCCTTCCCAGAACGCCTGCGCCACCCCCGCTTCCTGTCCTTTGCTTTGGATGCAGTTGTTCGCTTCAGGAACACTCAGCTGCTGACCAGCCGAGGCAGACGTTGCCCACCCTGCCTCCTTCTGTCAGGTGGCCTCCACCTCTGTGTCTTTGCCACATTTGCATCTGCCGTGAAAAGTCGCATGTGGTGAAACTCCTGGTCCTGGGCGCGGGAGTGAAGACGGCCATTATCTACGGGATGACACCTTCACTTGCGCTCAGTGTTGTGGTTTAGTGGGAGGCCTTTCTCAGTGGGGGTTTGGTATCCCCTGCACAAAGCCAGGCAGCCGTGACGCCAGGTTCAGCGCGCTGTGCCGGTCACAGAGTGGCAAGTGTGAGACCCACAATAATTGAAGAGTGATGTGTGTCTCTACGGCAGAGGCTGAGCTCGCTGTTGAAAGGGGTTCGTGTTCATATCACACAGGAATAACCTCAGAGCTTCTTTCCCCATCTCTCTCCAATTACCCAACAAGCTGTTGGGAAATTTCTCTTCTCTACCTTTGAACACTGTCTCCAAACTCAATTCCTGTTCAATCAAGTACCTTCTGTTATCTTTTGATCTCTTCAACTGTCTATCAGATGCTCTTCTCTCATTGTGACTTTCAGAGTGTTTTTAATTCTCCTTTCTATGCCTTACCTGGGTCAACAAAACCAAATGCCAAGCATCTGTCAAACAATGAGGGCTTGCTTGACACTTTAAAAATGATTTTAAAGATGTAAGCTTAACAGATCCACAATTTTCCTTTATAAAATACACACAGAGTGTATACACACAGGCACCCAATAACAATAAGGCACTCTGTTCTCCTTGAAGGAAAAGGAACATCAGTTCTTAGGTCAAATTTTTAAAAGTATGTCTATAGAGGATTAGTATTTTGGTGTCTCAGGGCAGGGTAAAGCATTTCAGCAAATCCCCTGGGAAGAGTGACCTCATTCTATAGATAGCCTACTCTCTGAGTGAGCTTTGAAACATTCTGACTGGTGCTGCCAAAGTCAGGGGGTTTTCCCTTTCTTATGACCGAATGGCATTAATCTCCAGGCAGAGAGAGTGGCACATCTTCAGGATTCTCTCAGAAAGGATGCTTTTCCCCACTCTTCAGTGAGTTAGCACTGGCCTCAAGGGTAGGTGTTCAGTTGGCTTTTGGGACAGACCAGAGACTTGTCCAATGGAGAAGAGAACACAAGTGCTTTGGGTGCTTGGGCCACGGATTTATCTTCTGGATAGCAGAAGATGGTACTGTCACTGGGCTTACCACCCTGCCTCTTCTGTAACTGTTGCCAAAGTGACTAAAGAAAATTTTCAAATAGCCCACAAAAGTTATAGCAAACCTAGACAGTGTTTTAAAAAGCAAAGACATCACTTTGCCAACAAAAGTCCATATAGTCAAGGCTATGGTCTTTCCATTAGTCATACACAAATGTGAGAGTTTGACCATAAAGAAGGCAGAGTGCCAAACAACTGATGTTTTTGAATTGTGATGCTGGAGAAGACTCTTAAGAGTCCCTTGTACAGCAAGGAGATCAAACAAGTCAATCTTAAAGGAAATCAACCCTGAATATTCACCGGAAGCTCTAATGCTGGAGCTCCAATACTTTGGCCACCCTCTGCAAACCAGTGACTCATTGGAAGAGACACTGATGCTGGAAAACATTGAAGACATAAGGAGAAGAGGGGGACAGAGAATGAGGTGGTTGGCTGGCATCACCAATTCAATGAGTGTGAACTTGGGCAAACCCCAGAAGATGATGGGAGACAGTGAGGCCTGGTGTGCTGTGGTCCATGGGGTAACAAAAAGTCAGACATGACTTGGTAACTGAACAACAATTCACCAATGATTGCTAAAAACAGGGAGAACAAGTACTTGGACTCAGGACCCCTGTTGTATGAGAATCATGAGAGATTGGTCACAGGTGTGGAATGGATGAGTGCAATGAGTCAGTCTGAGTGGAAAGGGGGTGAGTGTGTCACTAAGAACTGAGGAATCCAATCTGTTGAACGGAGGTTAATTAAAATGTGAATCTGGCAAGTCCTCACATTTTAGACAGCCTGAAAACTTTTTAAATGTTGCCACTTTAATATGTCCTTGTGTTTTTACTGATTTCTTGTACTGAAATACCATCTGTTAAATGAACAGTGATAATGAAGTAGAAGAAAGCTTCCTAAACTTTTTCTATTAAATCTGTGTTAGAAACTGTGAAAGCTTATTTTATTTATTTTTCGGCTCTTGCCTCTGATTTCCAGGCCAATAACCCTTGGTTTTGCCTGAAACCAATATTTCCAGCTTTATTGTGGTCACTATAAGCAGTGTTTTAATGTCCCCTGTGATGTTGCAAATGTTAACTCCAAGTCACTCTTTTCTTGTGAAAACCGTGTGTTGTGTTTGGTGCTAAAAACAAAAAGTGGCTTTAAGAGTCTGATATGGATGTCCTCCCATATTTTAGCATTTTAAATCTACCGACAGTGAGCTTAGCTTTGGCAGAACACACCATCACCTTTATGGATCTTTCAAGAGTGGCTAATGATGACTTGTTTTGAGATGATTTTTCCTAGTATCACAGTTTATAAAAATATATATTAAAATAATGTTATAAACACATTAAAATCATAATGTTTGCTGCCAATCTATTACAGAGAAGGAGATTTCTGATGCTCTGCTTTTCTGCAACCTGACAAAACAGAGTAATAAGGGTGCATTTGATAGAGTGAGTTTGCTGGAGCAGTGCATCTTTTGTCTGTGGGAGGCTGCACCTGGCAGAAATACAAGGGATTTAAACCTGATAGAATCTGATTGTATTAGGTGCATAGACATCCCAAGGAAGTTAATATGTTGGGGTTTCAATATAAAGTGCAGGAGATCAGCCAGATGCTGAGGAAGTGAGATAGGAGCCAAATGAACCCCGTAAAGACAGGTGGCTGTGCTCCAGAATGCACCTGCCCGAAGGGTTGGTCTAGAGCAAGCGTCCTGCCCTTGGTGGCCTCCGCTGCCCCACCAACACACACCCTGTCTCCCTTGACCCTGATTACCCAGAGACCACCTACTCCTGGCAGTCCAATTTGATTCCATCTCAGATGTGATGATGGGTCTCAGTGGATTCCCTCCACCTGAATTCTCTCGCTAGTCTGTGAACTGGCGTTTGGGAGCAAACAGTGTAATGTTGCCATGTGCAATCTGTATCCATGTCTCTATTCCTAGGCAGACTGTAAGCATTAGAGGGAGGCTGCATGCTACCTCTTCAGTGTCCACCCCTAGAAAGCCCTGAGCCTGTGTCCAGCACATCCTCATTACCTGAGCTACAGATTCCCACGTGCCTGCTAGAGAGAAGGGAAGGACATCAGAAGGAGATGACCTGAGCTAACTAACTGAAATCTCCCTGCAGAAGGGGCTGTTGACCTAGTCATACAATTCGTTTGCTCACATTTGAGTTTGCACCAATTTTCAGGGAATGTAGAGAAAACAGGAAGTGGAGGTGGTGATGGGAAGCCAACAGGGAAGAATCCTGGATAGACCCCCCCCCCCTTCATCCTGGTGACTTTTCTTATGAAAGAACTCTCTGTCCTAAATATGATTTATAAGCTGCTGTAGACTCACTGCTATGTGAATGCATAGTTTCTTCTTTTTAGCCAAAGCAAGTAGCTGTTAGGTATCTATTTCCTGTAACAGTTATTGCTACCCTTAATCTTTCCAATAAGTTTTACAGCGGAAGGCATAAGTCTACCCAATAGCAGATAAGACAGACTCTAAAAGAAATATATAGATATTTATATTTAAAATGATGCAATTTTCAGCTGGGTTGTATTATCTTCTGAAAAAAAAATGTATCTCAATTTATTTGACCACTCCATTTACACACTACTGTGCATTAATTTAAGAAATAACAAATAATCTGTTCTATAAGGTAAACAAATGAAATTTAGAATATTTAACCAAGCTTTTCAGTTCTTTTGTCATTTTGAGAATGCCAGATTTTGAAAGTAAGCAAAATGCCCTTCAATTGGTAAATTAATGACAAAATTGGTACATTCAAACTATGGAATAAAATTCAAAAATATTATTTTTACAAAATGAGAAATAACGCCACCACAAGACAAAGAGAAAATTTAAATGCATATTGCTAAGTGAAAGAAGCCAATCTGAAAAAGGCTACATGATGTATGATTCCAGGTCTATGACATTCTACAAAAGGTAAAACTGGAGACAGTGAAAAGACTGCTGATTGCCAGGGCTTCACATGGAAGGAGAGAGGGAGGAATGGATAGCATTTTTAGGGTAATGAAACTCTTCTGCGGGATACTGTAAGGTAGGTACATGCCATCATACTTTTGTCAGAACCCAATGAACGTACAACATAAAAAGTGAGCCCTAATGTAAAGTGCAGACTTTATTTAATAATAAAGCATCTGTCAATGTTGGCTCATCAGTTGTAGCAAATGTATTAAAACCAGAGTAATGCAAGATGTTACCAATAGAAGGTGGGGAAGGGATGGGGGAGAGAGCAAGTGAGAACTACTGTACTTTCTGCTCACTTTTTCTGTAGACCTGAAATTGCTCAAGAAACCTGATATCTATTAGAAAATAAAGATAGAAGAGTGGTTTTTAAATTTTTATATTATATGCAATAGGCTGCATCTTTAGCTATTTTTTTAACCCCTAAGATAATTGAATATCATAAGAGCTAAAGGTGGTACTGGCTTGTTCAGATAGATTAAAATTCAAGTATAAAAATGGACATTACAGTGAACATGCTAAAGAGTCATGTTACCAGATGACAGTAAGCAGTAAGCATGTTATCAAAAGCAGTAAGCATGTTATCAAAAGCAGTAAGCCCAGAGACATGGCTGATGACTATTGTCTGCAAATATGCTCAGCACACCCAGAATCTCAAATCACCCTCTCTGCATACACCAACCCTTGCCGGCCATCCCTAAGCTAACCTCTCCTTCCCTCCAGCTTGCCTAAGCTGTGAATGGACTTCTGTCTGGGGCAGCAGGGAGCCGATAAATGTCTACTGTATCATCTGAGAGTGACCAGTCAACATATTTTCAAAAATGATCCTGCCATAGCATTTTGAAAGACTGGTGTGTGTATGAAAAAAATTAAGAAAATAGATGCATTAATAAAAAGAGTAAAAGATTATTGAAACTAATTTTATATTATTTATGAAGCATTTGGTTTATGCCAGGCACTAATAAAATGATATATAAGAAATTATACGATATTTAGGGCCTTCCCTGGTAGCTCAGACAGTAAAGAATCTGCCTGCAATGAAGGAAACCTGGGTTCAATCCCTGGGTTGGGAAGATCCCCTGGAAGAGGGCATGAAAACTCATTCCAGAATTCTTGCGTGGAGAATTCCCATGGACAGAGAAGCCTGGCAGGCTACAGTACATGAGGTCTCAAAGAGCTGGACATGACTGAGCGACTAAGCACGGCACATACATTCCATTAACAAACATCTTTTTTATTTCTTCTTTATTTCTTTCTAGATTATCTTCTTTATTTCTCATTATAAAATGTAGCCACTCAGTCACGTGTGACTCTTTGTAACCCCATGGACTCTAGCCCACCAGGCTCCTCTAACCATGGAATTCTCCAGGCAAGGATACTAATGTGGGTTGCCTTTCTCTTCTCCAGGGAATCTTCCTGACCCAGGGATCGAATCCAAGTCTCCTGCATTGCAGGCAGATTCTTTACCATCAGAGCCACCAGGAAGGTCCATTTCTCATTATAACTCTAGAAAATAAGAGCTCTTCTTATCCATATTTTCTGACGAGGACCCTGAGGTTTTCAAACTTAATGAGATTTCCCATCGTGAGACAGTTAGAGAAAGGCTCAGCCAGAATTCTGATCAGAGCCCAAGCTCTTAAAGCAGAGGCCACACTGCCTCATCAAGCCTGAGTTCAGGAAGCTGTGTTTCAATGCATAACTTTGTTCTCATAAATGAAACAGCAAGGAAATAAGTCTAGAGAGAGCTAGGGAAAGAGAGACGGAAATCGACTTCATTTTACTTGAAAAGTTGTGTGACCAAACACGGGGTCCCACTGCCCGCAGCTCCAAAGTCAATAAAGAGGCCAGGTTGCAGGAAAGGAAAGTTTGCTTTATTTTGGAGGCCAGCAACGAAGGAGGAGGGAGTAAAGGCAGGCTCCTGTCCAAAGGCCAACCCCGCCCACTAACAATCAGCACCATGAACTTTTATGGGCTGAGGGAGGGGCTACATGCAGAAGCAGCACAGCCAGCTCTTGTTCATTTTGAAATTTTATTTGATTGAAGGATAATTGCTTTATAGAATTTTCTTGTTTTCTGTCAAACCTCAACATGAATCAGCCATAGATATATATATACCCCCTCCCTTTTGAACTCTCCCCATCCCACCATATGTATAATACATAGCCAGTGGGAATTTGCTGTATGTTTCAGGAAACTCACGCAGTCAGCTCTGACAGTCATCTGGAAATGGGTCATCAGTGCGCTGATCTGCATCATCCTGACTGTTTTAAGTGCAGTGAATCTTCAATTCCAAATGGTTTGTTCCCATTTCCTTGAAGCCAGCTCTCAGAACTGTGGCGGCTCATGTAGGTGGCCATAGCCTGGCCGTCATGGAGTTCCACCTGGCGAGCCTTTCAGTATCTACAAGACAGCTCAAAGCACATGGCTCAGGACATTATCTATAAGGCCACGAGACGGAAATAAAGGTCCTTGAAAGGGAAGTCGCTCAGTCGTGTCCGACTCTTTGCGACCCCGTGGACTGTAGCCCACCAGGCTCCTCCCTCCATGGGATTCTCCAGGCAAGAGTACTGGAGTGGGGTGCCATTTCCTTCTCCAGGGGATCTTCCCAACCCAGGGATTGAACCCGGGTCTCCTGCATTCCAGGCAGACGCTCTAACCTCTGAGCCACCAGGGAAGCATGGTTAAAGGTCCTTAACCATGCTCAGTGACTAAGCTATTACTATTTGGTCTCGTTTGACTGTTTTCCTTTGTTTCTGCATGGTCTCACTTTTCTGATTAAACTTATTCTTTGGCTAAAGCTTTTCCATAGACAAAAGGTAGGCAGAGGGTATGGAGAGGCAAAGTTCTGCTCTATTTCCATGATATCGTTTTGCCACATTTTGGTAAAATCCTGTGTTCCCTTTACTTCCCCATCTTCATTCTACCTTAACTGACGCTAGCTTTCGCTATTAAAAGCCTTGGTTTATAGCATTTGCCAATTTCTGTGGTGTAAATACTTCCACCATGGTTGATTTCAAGCTCCCAATATGACATATCTGAACACAGAGGGCCAGGTATGCACCACTGGGTCTTGTAAACTGGCTCCGACACCACTGTTCACACTTCATAAGAATGGACACTTAGTTGCTGAGAAGTGACAAAGTCCACTATCTGGAGCATAGTGTTTTATGCTCTGTGATATTCTTGGTGCATTGAGCTTGTATCTGAACTACCTTGTGCATGAAGTCCCTTCAGTCATATCTGACTCTTTGAGACCCTATGGACCATAGCCCACCAAGCTCCTCTGTCCATGGGATTCTCCAGGCAAGAATGCTGGAGTAGGTTGCCATGCCCTCCTCCAGGGGATCTCTTCAACCCAGGGATCAAACCCGCATCTTTTATGTCCCCTGCATTGGCAGGTGCATTCTTTACCTCTGACGCCACTTGGGAAGCCCTAAAATTTCCTGTGTGTATGTGAAAGTCACTCAGTTGTGTCTGACTCTTTGTAACCCCATGGACTGTAGCCTGCCAGGCTCCTCTGTCCATGGAATTCTCCAGGCAAGAATACTGGAGCAGCTGCCCATTCCCTTTTACAAGGGATCTTCCCAACCTAGGGATAGAATCCAGGTCTCCTGCATTGCAGGCAGATTCTTTACCATCTGAGTAACCAGGGAAGCCCTCTCAAACTACCTAGATGGAAACAATTTCCCCTGGTAGATTTTGTGGTATTCCAGTCAAAACCTAGCAGGGCTGTGAGTAGTTTCTCAGGTGGTGTTCTGATTCCACAGGCCTGGGATTGCAAACAGTGAGTCTATTCAGATACAGAAGCCAGAGGTAGATCTTTGATACTGTGATAGTGTGGCTGGGTGATTTGCTGAATTAATTCTCCTGTGGACCAGTTAGGCATCTATTCTTCAAAAGGAATCAGTAATGAAAAGAGGAAATAAGAATGGTCACTCCTGGACTCTGTGTCCTGGCACAAATCTCTGTGGCAACTCTCATCTCTGTGTTCTGGCATTCAGGGCCAAACCCACCAAGATAAGCACGGGAAGCCTGGGCATCTGCAGGGAGGCATGGCAGGCTCTGTGGGCTGCAGGAAACTCATTCAGGCTCTCCTCCATGCTACAGTGAACATCCAAACACGTGTTCCTCACCTGGCTGGACACTTCCAGGACTGTGAATGTTGCCACACTCTCCCCAAACTCATCACATGAGTAATAAACCGCTTCACAGTCTCTGGATGTGAGTGTGACACCATCAGTATTGACACACAAACCAGTATTGAGTGAGGGATTGATCCCTCCCTTAACTAGATAGCCACAAAACACTAAATCTAAGACTGCTTACTAATACCTGCAGATCAGAAGATCTACAGAGTCTGTCCAATCACAGATGTGCACCCAGGCTTTCTGATGGGTTTCTATGTGGGGTATAAGGGAAGACTGAGCCTGGGAGCTGCCAGGGGTCAAGCATCAGAATGGAATCACTGCATGTAGGTATGAAAATAGTCAAGCAGTTTGGTTTCAACATAACATGCAGAAGAGTGTGGGTCAGGCATAAACAAAGGATGGCCATGCATGCTGGGTGCAAGTTCATTATACTTTCTCATCTCAATATGTTTGAAATTTGATATAAATTTATCTTACCTTTTATTATTTGTATTGAAGTATAGTTGATTTACAATGTAGTATTAGTTTCAGGTCTACAGGAAAGATACTCAGTTATACATATGTATGTGTCTACTCTTTTTTCCTCTTACAGTTTATTACAAGATATTGAGTAATATACAGTAGTTTCTACTGTTCTATACAGTAGTTTCTTGTTGTTTATTTCATATATAGGAGTGTGCATATTTAGATCCCAAACTCCTGATTTCTCCTTGTCCCACCCCTTCCCCCTTGGCAGCTGTAAGTTTATTTTCCACTTCTGTAAGTCAGTTTCTATTTTGTGAATAAGTTTCATTTGCATCATTTTCCCTTAGACTCCACATGTAAGCAAGATTGTATGATATTTGTCTGTTTGACTTCATTTAGTATGACAACCTCTATGTCCATCCACTTTGCTGCAGATGGCATTATTTCATTCTTTTGGTGGCTGAGTAACATTCCATTGTAAGTATGTACCACATTTCTTTATCAATTTGTCTGTTGATAGACCTGTGAAGCGGAGTATTTCCTGCCATATCAATAAACAAGGATGTTAACCGCCAATAGCTATTCCAGTCCTTCAAATGTAAATTGCCCCCCAAAAGCAATACCTATAATCAGGCTGCTCACAGGCTGCCACCTCTCCCTACAGTGAGTGGGGAACTAAGGATGCGAAAAATCAGATTGCAGGATTCTGGCCCCAGATAGCTGAAATGTATATGAAATGAATGATTTCAGTGAGGCCAGACTCTTACATCTTCCCATACATAGAAAAACTCTAAAATCCTTAACTTGAGATAACTGGTTTTCCCTAATTAACAATAATCTTTTGATGTTCACACTACCCGCCCCTTGTTAAAAACTTCTATATAATGTGATTCCTCCCCTTGCTTTCTCAGAACAGTTCTTTCCAGGTTACTTGAGATGCTGTTTCCCAGGCTTGAGGTCCTAAAAATTCCCAGCAAATAAAATATAACTCTCAACTTCAAGGTCGTGGCTATTTTTTCAGTCAAGAGATGCTTTGTCTCTTGTTGTTTCCATGTCTTGGCTATTGTAAATAGTGCTGCAATAAGAACTGGTATCTGTGTACTTTTCATATTACGGTTTTCTCCAGATACATGCCTGGGACTAGGATTGCTGGATCGTGTGGTGATTCTATTTTTCTGAGAATCCTCCATATTCTCTTCCATAGCGGTTGCCCCAGTTTACATTCCCACCAACAGTATATGAATGTTCCCTTTCCTCCACGTCCTCACTGACATCTGTTATTCGTGTTCTTTATGATGATGGCTATTCAGACTGTTGGGAGACAGTACCATATTTTAATTTTAATTTGCTTTTCTCCAGTAATTAGCAATCTTGAGCACGCCATTAGCTTTTTTTAAAAGTCTGGTTCAGTCTAATATAAAAATCTTCAACTTCTCATCCAATTTAAGCTGCTCACTTGACTCAGGAATCTGAGGTGTGGAATGGGGCATGATCGGTTTCTCTTGCATTTCTACTCATTTCTTAATCCTCCTCTCTGTGTCTCCAGGCTGCTTCAGGGCTGTGCTGAGAGCTGGTGAGAAGATGAGGGGATTCAGAAGGTGGTGATCCAGCCCAGTGCTCTCCACGGGGTGAGGGTGCCCTAATCATCTCTGGGTGAGGGTCCCCTGCAGCCCTAATTCCTAGACTCATGTTTCTGGTTGCAACACCCACCCCATCTTCACCCCCTTTAACTCTGTGTCCCAAGTCTCCTTCTGCCAGGGCTGCCTCGGCCCTGGAGGGAGCCCTCTGAGTGTAAGGGAGCTGGAAATATGGTGCCTTCCCAGGAGAGACCCCTTCCTAATATGCTGTTTTTGCTCCTCTCTGAAGGACCTAGATAGCAGTATCTGATGCACCTTTCCTGAGTTGTTTTATAGATGTGAAAACCTCCCACCAAATGGAAGATGTTAATTACTTGACAACCATGAGCACATAGCCCCAGGCCTCCTGGAGCCTAAGGACTACTAATATGAACGCCTGTGACACTAGCCTATTTCCTCACCCTCAGCCAGTCAGAGAACTGTGCATGAGCTGATCACAGACTCTGCAACCTCCTCCCTCACCAGGCTTTTAAAAAGGTTTTGCCAAAACCCTTCAGGGAGGCCGGGGCTTCTGGGGGTCGTGAACCACCAGTCTCCTTGCATTGCCTTGCAATAAACTTTTATCTGCTCCACACTGTATTTTGGTCTATTTGGTGTCACAGTGCATAAGGCACAAGAATTTGTGCTAACAATAAAATGGAAAACTGAATTCTTGTTTGCAGAGCCAAAGAATGAACTTTGCATGCAACACTCATGGTAGAAACCAACAGGATTTATTTCAGAGAGAAACAAAGTACAAAACTCTCAGCATAGACACTGAGAGTCGGTGAAGTGCTCCCCAAAAGGGGGGACTGGAGCAATGGCTGCACGGTGCAGTAGCAGCCAAGAGGAGATACACGAAGTCCAAGGTCAGGAGCAGCAGCTGTGAGGAGATACTCCACATCCAATGTAAAGAACAGCAGCTGTGCTTTGCTGAAACAGCCGTGAAGAGATACCCCACGTCCAAGGTAAGAGAAACCCAAGTAAGATGGTAGACACTAAGAGAGGGCATCAGAGGGCAGACAGACTGAAAGCACAATCACAGATAACTGGCCAATCTGATCACATGGACCACAGCCTTGTCTAACTCAATAAAACTAAGCTATGCCATGTGGGGCCACCCCAGATAGACGGGTCTTGGTGGAGGGGTCTGACAGAATGTGGTCTACTGGAGAAGGGAATGGCAAACCACTTAAGTATTCTTGCCTTGAGAACCCAATGAACAGTATGAAAAGGCAAAAATATAGGACACTGAAAGAGGAACTCCCCAGGTCGGTAGGTGCCCAGTATGCTACTAGAGATCAGTGGAGAAATAACTCCAGAAACAATGAAAGGATGGAGCCAAAGCAAAAACAATACCCAGTTGTGGATGTGACTGGTGATAGAAGCAAGGTCTGATACTGTAAAGAGCAATATTGCATAGGAACCTGGAATGTTAGGTCCATGAATCAAGGCAAATTTGAAGTGGTCAAACAAGAGATGGCAAGAGTGAATGTCGACATTCTAGGAATCAGCAAACTAAAATGGACTGGAATGAGTGAATTTAACTCAGACGACCATTATATCTACTACTGTGGGCAGGAATCCCTCAGAAGAAATGGAGTGCCCATCATAGTCAACAAAAGAGCCCAAAATGCAGTACTTGGATGCAGTCTCCAAAATGATAGAATGATCTCTGTTGGTTTCCAAGCCAAACCATTCATTATCACTGTAATCCAAGTCTATGCCCCAACTAGTAATGCTGAAGAAGTTGAAAGGCTCTATGAAGACCTACAAGACCTTTTAGAACTAACACCCCAAAATGATGTCCTTTTCATTATAAGGGACTGGAATGCTAAAGTAGGAAATCAAGAAACACCTGGAGTAATGGGGAAATTTGGGCTTGGAGTACAGAAGGAAGCAGGGAAAAGGCTAATAGAGTTTTGCCAAGAGAATGCACTGGTCATAGCAAACACCCTCTTCCAACAACACAAGAGAAGACTCTACACATGGACATAACCAGATGGTCAACACCGAAATCAGATTGATTATATTCTTTGCAGCCAAAATTGGAAAAGCTCTTTACAGTCAGCAAAAACAAGACTGGGAGCTGACTGTGGCTCAGATCATGAACTCTTTACTGCCAAAACAAACTTAAATTGAAGAAAGTGGGGAAGACCATTAGACAATTCAGGTATGACCTAAATAAAATCCCTTATGATTATACAGTGGAAGTGAGAAATATATTTAAGGGACTAGATCTGATAGACAGATCTGATAGCCTGATGAACTATGGATGGAGGTTTGTGAAACTGTACTGGAGTCAGGGATCAAGACCATCTCCAAGAAAAAGAAATGCAAAAAAGCAAAATGGCTGATGAGGCCTTACAAATAGCTGTGAAAAGAAGAGAAGTGAAAAGCAAAGGAGAAAAGGAAAGATATACTCTTTTGAATGAAGAGTTCTAAATAATAGCAAGGAGAGATAAGAGAGCCTTCCTCAGTGATCAATGCTAAGAAACAGAGGAAAACAATAGAGTGGGAAAGACTAGAAATCTCTTCAAGAAAATTAGAGATACCAGGGGACTATTTCA
>SJYF01010500.1:372131-385137 GCA_006410515.1 Procapra przewalskii | reverse complement strand
AGATTCTGTTTTCCCTCAAGTGAGGGCTGTGCCATCACCTGCTTACTGGACAGCTGACAGGAGATAAAGCCTGTGAAGAGCCTGAACCTCGAGATCCTGGTGAGGGTGGCCCTGAGCTTCAGACTGGTCTGCCCTAGTTCTGTTCTGCTGCAGACAGGGAGCTCAAGAGCATTTCACCTGCCCAGGTCACCTGTTGAGGCCCCATTCCTTCCTCTAGAAGATGTGCAGTTCCTTCCAGCTTTAACAATGTGAGATTCAGTCACATTTAGGGGGATTAAACCAGACTCCTGGCACTGGTTTTTCTAAGGCTGCTTTTGACTGAAGCATATGTAATGCTAAATATAATTTTCAACTGCATTGCTGTCTCTGTTTATGGCTCCTTTGACTAAGCCAAGATGAGCCCCTTTGGTTCAAAGCTAGACAGCAGGGTGTGCTGAGCACATTCACACAACACTGCCTGTAACTTTGGGCTTCCTGGAATTGTCCATGGAAAAGCAAAAGACATCTTAAGCTGGGCTATAGTCAGAATACCATTCAGATATTCTCATTGCGGGCAGGAGGAGGAGGGGCTGGCAGAGGATAGAATGGTTGCATGGCATCATTGACTCGACTCAGTGGACATGGGTTTGAGCCAACTTAGGGAGATGGTGATGAATAGGGAAGCCTGGCGTGCTGCAGTCTGTGGGGTCACAAAGAGTCAGACACGACTGAGCGACCAAACAGCAACAGCAACAGTCAGACTAACTAGATAAATTGCAAAGACCAGGGCTGCTGTTAACTGAGTGAGATGAATGAATGTTTGGGCTGGAGTGCCCTATCTATTTACCCAGGTCCTGTCAACTGAACGGCAGGCAATCTCCACCTCCATCTCTTCCTAATCTCCTCTTAGGAACGGACCAGCTGTCTTTGGTCTCCTCTGAACATTCAGAGGGGGACGCGTACAGGCAGAGGCCAACATGGGACGTGGAAGTCTCCACTGGTTCCTAATGACCCTCTGATCATGTGATGCTGAGCAGCATGGATGCCCTGCACCTTCTCCTTTGTGGGCAAGCACCTACTCAGTGAGGAACAGGGTCTAGCTTCAAAGCCCTGCAGGGGTCACCAGAGCAGGACGTGCTGTGGGATGGTGGTAGCCCAGCTGCACAGGAAAGGGATCTTGGGGCGGGGGAGCAGGCATCATGGAGAGGCGTTTCTAGTTTTGGTTTAATTGCAGGCTGAAAATCTGTCTTCTTATGGCTTGTACTCAGAGACTTTTAAGGTGCACCTGGGCCAGGAGTGATGAAGAAATAATGGAAATTTGTTTGAAGACTTAAATGCAGTCTGCAGAGAAGGACCTGCCTTTGATACAGGCAATTCAGAGGATAATAGTAATAGTGGAGAGTGGAACTATTTATAGTTTTTTTTTAAGTGGAAAGTTCCTGTTCTTACATCTGTTTGTAAAGAAGTCATAGTATTTTTAATCACTGTTCTGTAAATAGGTTACCTTTTTGCAGTGGAAACAAACAAAATTTACAACAAAGCAAACCTGATCGTCTACTCTATAGGGTGAAAGACAGCCAGCTCTGGAGCCTTGTGGTCAAGGAGCCCCCTGCAGGTCACCACTGGCCTGGAGCTTTCTGGGGACGGTACCAATATACCCAGTTAAGGAGCACAGTGATGGTGTACTGTGCACGGTCTATGGCAGCCTAAGTATACTAGTAAGCAGAGCTGCCCATCAGTGCTGCGCACTCATTAAACCACAGGGCCACTGTGGCTCTGAGGAGGAGGAGGAGGTGGGCTCGCAGGTATCTGCCCAGCTGCCGATCGGCAGCTCATGGTTGCCTAGTGACTGGCGAGGCTGTGTCTGGACCATCAAGTCTAGAGGCTTCTCCCAGCACAGAGTCTTCTACTTAGGGGGAGTATGGATTGGTGTGTGGTGATGAATTTACAGATATAGAAAAGCCCCTAAGACATACAAAGCAAAGACCGCATCCTTTTTTAAAAAAGCTGTTATTTAGGCAGTCCTAACATGGCTGAGGAATAGGACGGGGAGACCACTTTCTCCCCCACAAGTTCATCAAAAGATCATTTGAACGCTGGGCAAATTTCACTAAAAAGCGTCTGAACGTGGGTGGAGGACACTAGGCACCCAGAAAGCCAGGAGATTCTCTTTGAAAGGAGGTAGGACAAAATATAAAAGATAAAATGAGAGACAAACGAGGTAGGGACAGAGACCTGTCCCAGGGAGGGAGTCGTGAATGAGGAGAAGTTTCCAAACACCAGGAAACCCCTGACAGGTGGGTCTGTGGGGACTTTTGGAATCTCAGAGGGCAACGTAACCAGAAGGGAAGGGTAAAAAAAAGCTGTTATATAATGAGTTTTGTGGAAAGAAATCACGTTTTTCTCCTCTCCCGGCCCTGACAAACCTGGGTTGAAGGGCAGTGCGTGGAAAGGTGAGGAGACTTGACAGGTGGAATGTGCCTGTCCACGCTAGACAGGGAAGCCAAACAGAAAGGTTTCTGTGAATTGTAGTTGGTAAACAGGGAATGAGAACTCCAGTGCGGTAATTCTTAGTTTTCAGAGCACTTCCTCAAATGATTCTTGGCGCGTACCACCTCCTTTCACAGATGCGGAGAGTACGTCAACAACTCGTGCAAATCCCACAGTGATTTGCTGGCGGCTGTGGAGAGACCGCCGGCTCAACGGGTAGAGTCCTTTCTCTTCTGCTGGGGAGCACCTTTCTGGCTTCTCTGGTTGGGGAGCACCTTTCTGGCTTCTCTAATCTCTCAATGGAGAGAGGTTAGATTTTGAAATGATACTCCAGTGACATTCAAATTTGAGCAGCTCCTTAAGCCTTTAAGGAAACCTTCTTTACATAATAAAATCAAGAATTACTATGATGTCTTGATAATAAAAGCTCATTGAACACATTATATGTTGGGAATCAAGCTCAGTATATTTGCATGTGTTGCTTAATGGAATTCTCACAGTGACTCTTTTCAGGAAAGAAATATTGTTTGTCCCAAATCATTTCATTTAGTTTTTTAAAAAAATTTTATTGAAGTATAGTTGATTTACAACATTATGTCAGTTTCTTCTGTACAGCAAAGTGATTCAGTTATATGTATATATATATATTCTTTTTTCATATTCTTTTCCATTATGGTTTATCAATGGATATTGAATATAGTTCCTTGTGCTATACAGTAGGACCTGGTTGTTTATCCATCCTATACATGCTGCTGCTGCTGCTAAGTTGCGTCAGTTGTGTCCAACTCTATGTGACCCCATAGATGGCAGCCCACCAGGCTCCCCCATCCTTGGGATTCTCCAGGCAAGAACACTGGAGTGGGTTGTCATTTCCTTCTCCAATGCATGAAAGTGGAAAGTGAAAGTGAAGTCGCTCAGCCATGTCCGACTCTTTGCGACCCCATGGACTGCAGCCTACCAGGCTCCTCTGTCCATGGGATTTTCCAGGCAAGCGTACTGGAGTGGGGTGCCACTTCCTTCTCCACATATACATAATATTGCACATCTGCTAATCCCAAACTCTTAAATCATCCCTTCCCCAATCCCTTCCCTCTTGGTAACTGCAAGTCTGCTCTTTATGCCTGGGAGTCTGTTTCTGTTCTGTAGTTGAGTTGATGTATAGTTTAGATTCCACGTGTAAGTGATATCATGTGGGATTTGTCTTTGTCTGGCTTACTTTACTTAGCGTGATAATCTCTAGGTCCATCCATTTGATGGTCCATCAACATTGCTGCAGATGTGTTTGTCCCAATTTGGGAATGAGAGATCTAAAGCACAGTGGTTTAAGCTTCTTGTAAAATGTATAAAGCTAGTGATTTGTGCAGTATGCCTTTGCCCATATTGTGCCTTGTCTGTAATGGTGCCGGGTTAGTGAACACACATCACCTGCTCCCAAGTTGAATCTGAGCTCACGCCCTCTTACCAAGGACGGCTTCACTACAGTCTAAGACTGCATCCTTCCCTTCGAAGAAGGCAACCCAAGAGGCCCCATGTGACCTGTCCTGAGGCCATGAACGGTCTGGTGCAGCAGCTAAGAACACTGTTTTGTGTCAGATGCACCTGAGTACAAACATGCCCAGGAAGTCTCTAGTTAGGAAGCACATCTAAGCTACTCATTTAACCTTGCTGAGGTTGTCTCCTTTTATAAACATGTGTGCAGCCCTGCCTACTTCATAGAGTTGGTGGGGACATGAACATTCACTCCAATAACCATAGAAAGTCCTGGTAACTAGTGAGCCTTCAGTATGACATTTGTCTTGCTTCTGTTTCACTGAGATTTTTCTGAAAACCTCATTGTTTGGCTGTGTCTGCTGCCCCTTCTCTCAGAGGTAGAGGGGGTAATTCATTCAAATTACGATTGACGACTTGCTGTGCTAGGCACTCAGAACAGAGAAATAAACATCATCCTTGATCTTCAGGAAATTACTTGACTGGTCAGAGGAGTTGACTCAAAATATTTACAGTCAAATGTGATAATGAAGGCTGGAACAGTGTTCTTGGGAGCACAGAGGGAAAACTAATTCTATCTGGGGGCAGTAAGAAGAGCTCACAGATGTGCAATAAGCAAGACAAATAAATGGCAGATCCAAATTCTGACCCTCTCCAAGAGAAGATGGCAAGACAGCGTCTCTGAGGTCCTCTCCGAGCATCATGCCAAGAGAGGGCAAAACTGTGATCTGAGGCTGCTCCGGTCTGTGTGTTCCCAGGTTCCCACAGAGAAATGTGATGACTCACGTCTGCTAATACGCTGGCTCTCCTTAGAGCACCTAAGTCCGGACTTAAGGTTTCTTTATTTTTTTATTACTTCTGAGAAGGCACCTTCCCTCCCAGGTCAGCGTTCCCATCCTAATGAGCTCTTCTGGGGCAAAAGATGAGTATGATCTCTTTCACTGGGCATCATTTGCTTTTGTCACTCAAGATACATGTCTTTTGCATGAAATCGGTTCTCAGTTCAACTCATCAGTCAAGAACCTGGGATGCCCCAATCTCTTCCACAGCAGTTTCCTTGGCAACGAGAGTCCAGTCACTTCAGTTCAGTTCAGTCACTCAGTCGCGTCTGACTCTTTGCAACCCCATGGACTGCAGCATGCCAAGCCTCCCCGTCCATCACCAACTCCCGGAGCTTGCTCAAACTCATGTCCATGGAGTCAGTGATGCCAACCATCACTCTCATCCAACCATCTCATCCTCTGTCGTCCCCTTCATCTCCTGCCTTCAATCTTTCCCAGGGTCAGGGTCTTTTCCAGTGAGTCAGCTCTTCACATCATGTGGCCAAAGTACTGGAGTTTCAGTTTCAATATCAGTCCTTCCAATGAACACCCAGGACTGATCTCCTTTAGGATGGACTGGTTGGATCTCCTTGCAGTCCAAGGGACTCTCAAGAGTCTTCTCCAACACCACAATTCAAAAGCATCAATTCTTCTGTGCTCAGCTTTCTTCACAGTCCAACTCTTGCATCCATACATGATCACTGGAAAAACCATAGCCTTGACTAGACGGATCTTTCTTAGAGAAGTAATGTCTCTGCTTTGTAAAATGCTGTCTAGGTTGGTCATAACTTTTCATCCAAGGAGCAAGCGTCTTCTAATTTCATGGCTGCAGTCACCATCTGCAGTGAGAGCTGGCCAAGCCACAGTGGAATCAAGTGAAACCCTGCGGGGGTATGGCCATGCTCTCTGCGTTGGAAGAGTGAGAGACCACCCTGGAGACGTGCTTGGCTGCAAAACCGCCAGCCCAGCTGCCATCACCTTGTGTCTGCTGAGATCCTTCCATCTGGACACCTTAGAGCAGGAAGGCTTTCAGAGAGGAGCACCATCATTATCCACATTGTTCCGCAGGGCTTCTCCAGTGGGCTCCTTTGGCCTCATCTTTTCTTTATTTTCTTTCCTTCCTTCCTTTCTTCCTTCTTTCTTTCTTTCTCTCCTTTAATTTTAGCAACTCCCTTGACCCTGTCTCCCAGTTACTTTTAGTTGCCCGTGAAAATGCCACACTGAAGTGCTGGGGTGAAGAGCACACAATATTCTCTGCTTCCCCGTCAGCACCCATCGATCTTCCATGGTGATCAAAGCTGAGCCCACTGGCGTCCAAGCCAGGCGTAACAGCTGCTGTTCACGCTCTGGCTGATGAATGAATGTCAGTGATGAGGGTGCCCCCAACACTGCCCACGCCTGGGGAACCTTTAAGGAACAGCTGCTAATGATGAGAAAAAGTTTCACCACCGTAGTCTATGAAACTTAGCAAATAGGGGCCAGCAAGGCAGGGCTTCCCCAGCCCTCGTGTCTGTAGGAATCACCCAGGGAGCTTGTTAGACAGCCGGTTGGTTCTGAGGTCCACAGTCTAGAGTGGAGCCCCGCTTTTCTGGCAAGTTCCTTGGGGTTGCCACAGCTGCTGGCTCCAGGCTGGACTCCAGGGTCTGTGTTCATATGACCACACATGTTCCTATTCATGCTGTGCAAGCGGACGAGACAGCAAAGCTTGTCTCTCATGCTGCAGTGTTGTCAACAAAGCCTCTTCATATAGTGCCTCTTAGATGGCAAAGTACGTAGAATCAGCCCAATTTTTCTGCCCAGGGACTCAGAACTAATGAAATTCCAGATCCAATTTTTCATACTTTTGGCTGCAAAAGGCTAATTTAAATGGAGTATTTCTGTCACTGTTGGTCACAGCATATTGGTCACTATTATAGTATTTGTTTACAATTTTGTTTGTATATAAATGAGGAAATCATTATCATGGCTGCCATTAAACACACACACAATATTGAAGAGCTCTAAATCTAAGTGGGATTAGGTTACAGAAAGTTAGTTCATGCAGCATAGCTCAGCCACAGGGACACCTCTAAGGAGAGGAATTGCTTTACTTTTCCAAGTTCCACATTCAGAGTCAAGTGAACTTTTCTGCTTTGGCACAGAGTTTTCTGGTTGAGGTCCAGATCGATTGAAATCCCACAGTTCTGACAGACGTCAGAGAATTTACCTGCCTGCAAACTGTGGAAGGTTGAATGGTGCCCCTCCCCATCCCTCAAGATAAAGGTCCACCCAGAGCCTCAGAATACGACCTGATTTGGAAGAAAGGTTCTGTAACTTTAACATAGGTCAGGATCTCAAGATGAGATTGATCCTGATTAGGGTGGCCCTAAATCTAATGGTGATTGTTCTTCTAGGAGACAGAAAGGGAGAAGATCAGAGTGACCCAGGGAGAAATGCATGTGGAGATGGAGGCAGAGGATGGCCGATGCTGCCACGAGCCAAGGATGTCTAGAGGCATCAGGAGCTGGAAGAGGCAGGATGGAGTCTCCCCTACAGCCTTTGCGGGGTGAGTGGTCCGGCCCACACTTGATATCTGATTTCTGGCCTCCAGAACTGTACAAAACCCCCACATTTTTGTTACTTTAGGCCATCGAGACGGCTGCAATGCTCTGTGGCAGTCTTAGAAATCCAATGCACAGCCCCACGATTAAAGTGGTCCAGCCTTGGGGACCTCCCCCTGGGCCGTTGCTACCCTGTCCTGGTGTCCCAGGCTCTGGGCCTCAGCTTGGAGGTCCACGTGGTGGCCACCGGTGAGGCCAGGGGCCCCAGCCTTGGGAACGAGGCAACTTACAGTTTCATACATGGAAATGATAGAGATTCTCTGACTAGACATGTTTACTGTGCCCTCCAGGGAAGGTGAGTCATGACTCAGATTACTTCTTTAAAAAAGAAAAACAAAAAACAAAACTTGGTTCTGCTGCAACATACTCTTTGACTTCAATATTTTAAAAAATATATTGACATATAGTTGATTTACAATATTGAGTTGGTTTAAAGCGTTCAGCATTTTGTTTTTTTTTTCTCTTGATGGAGATGAAGATGAAAAAGCTTCGGGCATGTTTATCATCATCGGTTATTTTTACTTTCGGATATTTTTTTATACCTCCAAAAAGGCCCTTTCCTGGCAAGTTTTGTCCTTAACCGTAAGATCTAGTTCATCTAGGTCCAAATATTCCTCTTAAGACCTACACGTCTCAGGTGCTCAGACAAGGCCCGCCTGCGCCAGCGGCCTCCCCAAGCTGCGCGCAGCGCCACTGCCATCTCGTGGCCAAGATGCGCCACAACACCCACTGGCTTGGCTCCCGCTGCGACCCACAGAGGCTCCAGACTGGGCACTGAAATTCCTGTTTATAATCTGGAGTTTTTGGCTTGAGGAGGGCAGGGTGCTGTTTGAAACTGAATGCTAAGAAGAATGTCTGCCTGCCTGTTATTAAGGCACCGGGAATTCACAACTGAGGAGCAGCCTCCCTGGAGATGAAAACACACCACCGGAGGTACTAGTTTGAATTTCCAATCCTTTTCTTAATCCCCACCAGCCGCTGCTGCCACGGTAGCCAGCAGGCTGGCACCTGGGCTGCGAAGAGGGTGAGGGCTGGAGGCTCGCTAATATCGCCTCTCCTCCAGGAGTCAGATGACATTTGGTACAGAGACAGCACCTCACCCTTAATGGGTGGAAGTTTGGTTTATATTTGTTTCTTTAACTCTCCAACAACTAGGCTTTGGATGGCCTGAACTTCTAGAAAACGGGATTTCAGTGGCTCAGTAATACTTGGTGTGTGGCCTGCCAGTCGATGGGAAGAATCCTTCTCTCTCGGTCTCTACCTAACTTAACGACAGGCAGGTGGAACTTTCCTGAGCAACCTGTTTCCGCATTCCCTGCTCCATACTGAACACGAGTACTGTCAGGCAGGAGAGAGCCCAGAGCTCTGGATGGAGCAAGGGTGAAGGTTCTGCAGCCTTCCACCTTTTCTGCCAATACCTGCAGACAAGCTCAGAGACTTCCTTCACTCTCTAGAGCATCATGTGAAAAGCTCTTGTCAGAGAAGGGGTCCCATGGACAGGGAGAACAGACTGCTGGCTGCCCAGGGGTAGAGGAGGGGTGAGGTGAGGATCAGGGAGCTAGGGTGGGCAGATGGAAGCTAGTGTACACAGAATGGATAAGCAAAAAGGTCCTACTATATTGCGCAGGGGAATATGTTCAATATCCTGTGATAGAACATAATGGAAAAGGATATTTTAAAAAGGTTATATATATTTAAAACGGAATCACTTTGGTGTAACAGTTTTGCCAAGAGAACACACTGGTTATCGCAAACATCCTTTCCAAAAACACAAGAGATGACACATGAACATCCGAAATCAGACTGATTATATTCTTTGCAGCCAAAGATGGAGAAGCTCTATACAGTCAGAAAAAAACAAGACCGGGAGCTGACTGTGGCTCAGATCATGAAAAATTATTGAAAAATTCAGACTTAAATTGAAAAAAGTAGGGAAAAGCACTATGTCATTCAAGTATTACCTAAATAAAATCCCTTACAACTATACAGTAGAAGTGGCAAAAGATTCAAGGGATTAGATCGGATAGACAGGGTGCCTGAAGAACTACAGACAGAGGTTTGTAACACTGTACAGAGGCGGTGATCAAGACCATCCCCAAGAAAAAGAAATGCAAAATGGTTGTCTGAAGAGGCTTTACAAATGGCTGAGAAAAGAAGAGAAGCAAAAAGCAAAGGAGAAAAGGAAATATATACCCATCTGAATGCAGAGTTCCAAAGAATAGCAAGGAGAGATAAGAAAGTCTTCCTAAGTGAACGATGCTGAATAGCAGCAATTCTGTTCAATTCAGTTCAGTCGCTCAGTCGTGTCCAACTCTTTGCAACCCCATGAATTGCAGCACACCAGGCCTCCCTGTCCATCACCAACTCCCAGAATTCACTCAGACTCATGTCCATAGAATCAGTGATGCCATCCAGCCATCTCATCCTCTGTCATCCCCTTCTCCTCCTGCCCCCAATCCCTCCCAGCATCAGAGTCTTTTCCAATGAGTCAACTCTTCGCATGAGGTGGCCAAAGTCCTGGAGTTTCAGCTTTAGCATCATTCCTCCCAAAGAAATCCCAGGGCTGATCTTCAGAATGGACTGGTTGGATCTCCTTGCAGTCCAATTAACACATTATAAATCAACAATACTTCCGTAAAATAAAAACTGAAAAAGAGAAAATTCCGAAGAAGATGGGAGGAAGAATTTCTACAGCATTGCTTCAAGGATATCAATTTACCAGTGCAATCAAATGAATCAGAGATCAAAATGCCTGAAAAATATTGACCAGATTTACCCCTAGGAAGGATGACGGAACACAAGGTTCTGCTCCCAGGCCTTTCTTCTCCCAGCGTCTGTGCAGAGTGAGCACCGCCTAGCCCTGCATCAGCCAAGGGCGGGGCCGGCCTCGTGGGAGAGCACGGCCTTGTGCAGTCACGTGGGGCCACACACAGGGCTGCAAGGACTGGCTTAATGCTCTGCTGTTGCTGACATGAAATCCTTAATGAAGTCTTTAAACAAGGGCCCCTGCATTTTTACTTTGCCCAAGCCTTTCAAAATACTCAGCAGGGAATAAGAGTTTGTTACAAACTCCCAAACTTGCCTGGGAGTTTGTTAGAAATCTATAATTTAATGTCCCATCTTAGACTTCTAAATTTGAATTTGGGAGATGATTAAATTGGAGAAGAGAGAAAGAAAGAAAAGGGAAATTATCGTATAATCCAGGGAAAAAACTTCTCTAGGTACATTTCTTTAGAATCTCAGTGACCTGTCAGAAGATTTTGAACAACTCAGTTCTAAGATCAGAGTAGAAAGTGGAACTGACCAGTGACCTTTGACTCTGGTGTGAGTCTGAAGGCTGATGAGCCGCTGCCCTATCCCGGACTGAGGCCGGAATCCCGTCATCAGGAGCAAGTTCCTTTTTGTCTCCTCACTTGTCCTAGGAAGCTTCCCCTCAGTTTCTCTTTCTGCTCTCAAAACTCCTCTCTCTGTCTCTGGACATGTACACTGCTTGATATCATCAGAGAGTTTACAGATTTACAGAACAGATTGGAAGAGACTTTGACCTTAGGCTTCATTGCTTTCAGAACAAGAAATCCCCAGGCTCCAATGGGCCAACTGCTACAGAAAGTGGTGCTGGGTCTATAGAATTTTAATCACTTTATAATCTAAAATTATACTGTCGCAATAATTACGAAAATCATTTAAATAGGAATTTGGGGATCTTGGTGTCATTGGGCACTTCATCTTGATTATCCTTGCAGTGTTAGTGAGCTGGATTCTTCCATTGCCAGTGTACTAGTGGAGATGTTAAGTCTGCAGGTGGTTAGATCATCCTCACATGCTGCTTGGCACAGGACCTAGTAGGCCCAAGCAAACTGCCTTTGCCCAGGAGAGCTTATTCTTAAGAACACAACTTACCAGAACAGATGCAAATACTGAAAACCTGATTAGCTGTGGATCCTGTTGCTTGGATCCTACTGAGGGAAAGAGTCTTCTGTGTATGTGTGCTTTTGTGTCTGACTCTTGCAACCCCCGTGCACTGTAGCCCATCAGGCTCCTCTGTCCATGAGATACTCCAGGCAAGAATACTGGAGTGGGTTACCATTTCCTCCTCTAGGGGATCTTCCCAACCCAAGGATCTTACCTGTGTCTCTTACATCTCTCACATTGGTAGGCGGGTTCTTTACCACTGAGCCCCTGTTGTTGTTGATCAGTCACTAAGTTGTGTCTGAAAGAGAATCTTGGGACCAGTGATTCCCTAGCTGGGTGTTTCTCAAAAAAGTGAAGCATGTGTCATGGGATGGTAACTGTGTCCTCAGAACATCTTGTGCCATTTTCCCTGTTGAAACCAGGAGGAACGAACTCAAACCTAGACTCTAGTGTGGGTGCAGAGCCTGCCGTGACCTCCAAGTAGCCACTCATCCTGGGACAGAACCGTCGAGTTGCTCATCAGAGCCCTAGCTCTCCTTCTGTTTCCCGGCACTCACATCCTCTCCTGCCGTTGGGTGAGACTATGTGAGAGTCCTAGCAAATAGAATGGAAGTGGAAGCCGTGAGCCCCCTCAGACCCACACCTGCCCCCCACTGCTTTCCCCACTCAGATTGTGCAATAGGGCTAATTTCAAGGGAGGCTTCAATATCCCAGGTGAAAGATTCCTAGGTATCCATCAACCTGGGTCCCCACACACTGTGACCTCTCCCAGTATTGTTGCCCAGGAGAGAGTACATTTCTGTTGCATATTTGGGGTCCATTCTTTGGCATAGTTACCCTCCCCCCAACTAATACATTTACCAAAATGTATCAAGCACCAAGTATGAGGTCAGGCAGGTAGACACAGCTAGTTAAGGGAGCTCTGTGGGAGAAGTGGGGGACAATTATAAACCCCTCTGTGTTTTCAGAGAGGAGGCTGGGGACACTGCCTGACCTGACCTGCTCACCTGCAGCCTCTTTCTTCTCTGCATTTTATCCTCAGGGGACTCCTTTCTATTTGTAGTATGTGCCAGGTTTCTCACCTGTCTCTGAGTTTTGCAAGCATTTCCTCTGCTTACAATATCTCACTCTTCTCTCGGTGTGGGGTCTCAACTGAAACTTTACTTCTTCAAGAAACTTTTCTAGTCCAGCAAACAAAAACAGGCAAAATACCCATTTCATATTTTTATATAATTTTATATATTGTATATCATTTTCCTTTATACATTAATTATACTTAGCCATTTTATATGTGAGCTATTCTTTGATTGTGACCTTAGTTCCCCACTAGACTGTAAGTTCCTTTAGGGCGGCGCTCTGCTACACTTTCTTTAACATCATGTTGTTGGTTACTTGAAAACTATCTAGTTTAAAATAAATTCCCAGTAAATCTGAGTGGATAAGACTCTTAACTTTCTCCAACTCCTTGTGGGCTTTATTCATCTATTATTTCTCACTGCCTTTATCATCAATATTAAGAATGAATCAAAGAGGACAAGATGGCAGAGGAGTAGGTGGACGTGGAGTGCATCTCTCTCCATGGATGCATCAGGAATACACCTTCAGACACAGAAGTGCATGCAGAACACCAGCTGAGAGCAGACAGGAGGACCTGACCAGTGGAAAAGAATATATAGAACCACAGAAAACTCGGTAGGATGAAGGAACTAGGAGGGG
>SJYF01010500.1:346739-364707 GCA_006410515.1 Procapra przewalskii | reverse complement strand
GTATGCAGATCAGGAAGCAACAGGTAGAACTGGACATGGAACAACAGACTGGTTCCAAATAGGAAAAGGAGTACTTGAAAGCTGTATATTGTCACCCTGCTTATTTAACTTTTATGCAGTGTACATCAGGAGAAATGCTGGACTGGAAGAAACACAAGCTGGAATCAAGATTGCTGGGAGAAATATCAATAAACTCAGATATACAGATGACACCACCCTTATGGCGAAAGTGAAGAGGACCTAAAAAGCCTCTTGATGAAAGTGAAAGTGGAGAGTGACAAAGTTGGCTTAAAGCTCAACATTCAGAAAACTAAGATCATGGCATCTGGTCCCATCACGTCATGGGAAATAGATGGGGAAACAGTGGAGACAGTGTCAGACTTTATTTCTTTGGGCTCCAAAATCACTGCAGATGGTGACTGCAGACATGAAATTAAAAGACGCTTACTCCTTGGAAGACAAGTTATGACCAACCTAGATAGCATATTGAAAAGTGGAGACATTACTTTGCCAACAAAAGTCCTTCTAGTTAAGGCTGTGGTTTTTCCAGTAGTCGTGTATGGATATGAGAGTTGGACTGTGAAGAAGCCTGAGTGCTGAAGAATTGATGCTTTTGAACTGTGATGTTGGAGAAGACTCTTGAGAGTCCCTTGGACTGCAAGGAGATCCAACCAGTCCATTCTGAAGGAGATCAGCCCTGGGATTTCATTGGAAGAAATAATGCTAAAACTGAAACTCCAGTACTTTGGCCACCTCGTGTGAAGAGTTGATTCATTGGAAAAGACTCTGATGCTGGGAGGGTTTGGGGGCAGGAGGAGAAGGGGACGACAGAGGATGAGATGGCTGAAAGGCATCACTGACTTGATGGATGTGTCGAGTGAACTCCAGGAGTTGGTGATGGAGAGGGAGGCCTGGCGGGCTGCGATTCATGGGGTCACAAGGAGTTGGACACGACTGAGTGACTAAACTGAACTGAACTGAACTGAACTGATGAAGACTTACAAGACTGTCTAGAACTAACACCCTAAAAAATGTCCTTTTCATTATAGGGGACTGGAATGCAAAAGTAGAAAGTCAAGAAACACCTGGGGTAACAGGCAAATTTGGCCTTGGAGTACAGAATGAAGCAGGGCAAAAGCTAATCTAGTTTTGCTAAGAGAATGCACTGGTCATAGCCAACACCCTCTTCCAACAATGCAAGAGAAGACTTTACACATGGATATCACCAGATGGCCAACACTGAAATCAGACTGATTGTATTCTTTTTAGCCAAAGATGTAGAAGCTCTATACAGTCAGCAAAATCAAGACCAGGAGCTAACTATGGCTCAGATCATGAACTCCTTACTGCCAAATTCAGACTTAAATTAAAGAAAGTTGGGAAAAACCACTGGAACACTCAGGTATGACCTAAATCCAATTCCTAATGCGTATACAGTGGAATTGAGGAATAAATTTAAAGGACTAGATCTGATAGAGTGCCTGATGAACTATGGATGGAGGTTCATGACATTGTCAGGGAGCAACATCATCTCCAAGAAAAAGAAATGCAAAAAATCAAAATGGCTTCTGAGGAAGCCCTACAAATAGCTTAGAAAAGAAGAGAAGCAAAAGCAAAGGAGAAGAGAAAAAATATACTCATTTGAATGCAGAGTTCCAAAGAATAGAAAGGAGAGACTAGAAAGCCTTCCTCAGTGATCAGTGCAAAGAAATAGAGGAAAACAAAAGAATGGGAAAGACCAGAGATCTCTTCAAGAAAATTAGAGATACCAAGGGAACATTTCAGGCAAAGATGGGCTCAATAAAGGATAGAAATGATATGGACCTAACAGAAGCAGAAGATATTAAGAATAAGTGGCAAGAATACACAGAAGAGTTGTACAAAAAAGAACCTCAAGACCTAGATAATCATGGTGATGTGATCACTCACCTAGGGCCAGACAGCATGAAACTCAAAGTCAAGTGGGCTTTAGGAAGCATCACTAAGAACAAAGATAGTTGAGGTGATGGAATTCCAGTTGAGTTATTTCAAATCCTAAAAGATGATGCTGTGAAAGTGCTACACTCAATATGCCAGCAAATTTGGAATACTCAGCAGTAGCCACAGAACTGGAAAAGGTCAGTTTTCATTCCAATCCCTAAGAAAGGCAATGCCAAAGAATGCTCAAACTACTGCACAATTGCACTCATCTCACAAATTAGTAAAGTAATGCTCAAAATTCTCCAAGACAGGCTTCAACAATACATGAATCTTGAACTTCCAGATGTTCAAGTTGAATTTAGAAAAGACAGAGGAACCAGAGATCAAATTGCCAGCATCCACTGGATCACTGAAAAAACAAGAGAGTTCCAGAAAAATATGTTTTTTTTTAATTGACTATGCCAAAGCCTTTGCCTGTGTGGATTGCAATAAATTGTGGAAAATTCTGAAAGGGATGGGAATACCAGACCACCTGACTTGTCTCTTGAGAAACTTGTATGCAGTTCAGGAAGCAACAGTTAGAACTGGACATGGAACAATGGACTGGTTCAAAATAGGAAAAGGAGTGTGTCAAGGCTGTATATTGTCACCCTGCTTATTTAACTTATATGCAGAATACATCATGAGAAACGCTGAGCTGGATGAGGCACAAGCTGGAATCAAGATTGCTGTGAGAAATATCAGTAACCTCAGATATGCCGATGACACCACCCTATGGTAGAAAGTGTAGAGGAACTAAAAAGCCTCTTGATGAAAGTGAAAGAGGAGAGTATAAAAGTTGGCTTAAAGCTCAACATTCAGAAAACTAAGATCATGGCATTCAGTCCCACCACTTCATGGCAAATAGATGGGGAAACAGAGGCAGGCTTTATTTTGGGGAGCTCCAAAGTCACTGCAGATGGTGATTGCAGCCATGAAATTAAAAGACGTTTACTCCTTGGAAGGAAAGTTATGACCAACCTAGACAGCTTATTAAAAAGAAGAGACATTATTTTGCCAACAAAGGTCCGTCTTGTTAAGGCTATGGTTTTTCCAGTGCTCATATATGGATGTGAGAGTTGGACTATAAAGAAAGCTGAGCACCGAAGAATTGATGCTGTTGAACTGTAGTGTTGGAGAAGACTCTTGAGAGTCCCTTGGACTGCAAGGAGACCCAACCAGTCCATCATAAAGGAAATCAGTGATGATATTCATTGGAAGGACTGAAGTTGATGCTGAAACTCTAATACTTTGGCAACCTGATATGAAGAACTGACTCTTTGAAAAGACCATGATGCTGGGAAAGATTGAAGGTGAGAGAAGAAGGGGATGACAGAGGATGAGATGGTTGGATGGCATCACTGACTCTATGGACATGAGTTTGAGTAAACTCCAGGAGTTGGAGATGGCCAAGGAGACCTGGCATGCTGCAGTCCATGGGTTCTAAAGAGTTGGACCCAACTTAGACACTGAACTGAACAGACATAAAAGGAGAAATTGACAGTAACACAATAATAGTAGGAGACTTTAGCACCCCACTCACCCCAATGGACAGATCATCAAAACAGAAAATTAAAAGGAAACACAAGTGATACATTAGATGTGATGGATCTCACTGATATCTTCAGAACATTCCATTCAAATGCAGAAGAATATACTTTCTTCTCCAGCACACATGGAACATTCTCCAGGATAGACCACATCTTGTATCACAAATCAAACCTCAGTAAATCTAAGAAAATTAGAATTGTGTAAAGCATCTTCTCCAAACACTATTAGAGTAGATGTCAATTACAAGAAAAAAATGGTAAGAAATACAAACATATGGAGATTAAACATCATGTTTTTAAATAACCAACAGGATAGTGGAGACATCAAAAGGGAAATCAAAAAAATTCTAGAAACAAATAACAATGGAAACACAATAATTCAAAACTTATTTGATGCAGCAATAGCCATTCTAACAAGGAAGTTTATAACAATACAATCCTAACTCAAGAAATGAGAAAAATGTCAGAGACAACCTAACTTTACACCTAAAATAACTGGAAAAATAAGAATTAAAAAAACCCAAAAATTTTAAAGGAAATAAGTTATAAAGATCTGAGCAAAAATAAATGAAAAAGAAATTAAAGAAACAATAGTAAAGATTAATAAAATTAAAAGTTCATTTTTTGAGAAGATAAACAAAATTTACAAGCCTTTAGCCAGATTCATCAGGAAAAAAGAGAAGAATCAAATCAACAAAATTAGAAATGAAAAAGGAGGGGTTACAACAGACAATGCAGAAATACAAAGGATTATGAGATTATTATGAACAACTATATGGCAATGAAATGGATAACCTGGAAAAAGTGGACAGATTTTTAGAAAAGTTCAGTCTTCCAAGACTGAATCAGGAAGAAATAGAAATTATGAACAACCCAATTACAAGTACTGAAACTGAAGCTGTGATTAAAAATCTCCCAAAAAACAAAAGCCCAGGATCAGGTGGTTTTACAGGAGAATTCTATCAAACATTTAGAGAAGAACTAATGCAGATCTTTCTAAAACTCTTTCAAAAAACTGCAGAGGAAAGAACACTTCCAAACTTATTCTATAAGGTCACCATCACCCTAATACCAAAACCTAACAAAGACAACACCAAAAAAGAAAACTGCTGGCAAATATCACTGATGCAAAAATATATGCAAAAATCCTCAACAAAATTTTACCAATCAGAATTCAGCAACACGTCCAAAAGCGCACACACCATGATCAAGTTGGGTTTATTCCAGGGATGCAAGGATTCTTAATATATGCAAATAAATCAGTGTGATATGCCATATTAACAAATGGAATGATAAAAATCATGTGATCATCTCAATAGATACAGGGAAAGACTTTGAGAAAATTCAGCACACATTTATGATCAAAACTCTTCAAAAAATGGGCATAGAGGTAACCTCCCTGAACATAGTAAAGACCATATATGATAAGCCTACAGCAAACATTATTCTCAGTGGTGAAAACCTCAAAGCATTCTCCCTAAGATCAAGAACAAGACCAGGGTGTCCACTTTCATCATTATTATTAAACATAGTTCTGGAAGTCCTAGTTACAGCAATCAGAGAAGAAAAATAAATAAATGGAATCCAGAGGGGAAAAGAAGAAGTAAGCCTCTCACTGTTTGGAGATGACAAGATATTGTACATAGAAAACTCTAAAGATAATATCAAAAAATTGCTAGAGCTAATCAGTTAATTTAGAAAATTTGCATAATCAATACACAGAAATCACTTGCATTTCTATGTACTAACAATGAAAAATCAGAAAGAGAAATTAAGGACTCAGTCTGATTCACCATTGCAACAAAAAGAATTAATATCTAAGAATACATTTACCTAAGGAGACAAAAGAACTATACACAGAAAATTATAAGACACTAATGAAGAAAATCAAAGATGACATAAACAGATGGAAAGATATTCCATGTTCCTGGGTAGGAAGAATCAATATTGTGAAAATGACTACATTACCAAACACAAGCTACAGATTCCATGTGATCCCTATCAAATTACCAATGGCAGTTTTCACAGAATTAGAATAAAATATTTCATAATTCATTCCATGGACAGAAAAACCTGGTAGGCTACAGTCCACAAGGTTGCAACAAGTGAGACACGACTGAGCAAATTCCCTTTCACCTTCATGGAAACACAAAAGACCCCAAATAGCCAAAGCAGTCTTGAGAAAGAAGAATAGAGCTGGAGGAATCAACCTTCCTGACTTTAAGTTATACTACAAAGCTACAGTCATCAAGACAGTATGGTTCTGGCACAAAGACAGAAATGTAGACCAATGGAACAAGACAGAAAGCCCAGAAAGAAACCCATGCACCTATGGGTACCTTAACTTTGACAAAGGAGGCAAGAATATGCAATGGGGCAAAGACAGCCTCTTCAATGAATGGTGCTGGGAACATTGAACAGCTACATGTAAAAGAATGAAATTAGAACACATCCTAATACCATACAAAAAGATAAACTCAAAATGGATTAAAGACCTAAATGTAAGACCAGAAACTATACAACTCTTAAAGGAAAACAAGGGCAGAACAGTTAATGACATAAATCAAAGCAAGATCCTCTATGACCCATCTCCTAGAGTAACAGAAATTAAAACAAAAGTAAGCAAATGGAACCTAATTAAACTCAAAAGGTTTTTCACAGCAAGGGAAACTATAAGCGAGGTGAAAAGACAACCCTCAGAATGGGAGAAAATAATGATAGATGAAACAATTCACAAAAGATTAATTTCCAAAATGTACAAGCAGCTCATGCAAATTTAATACCAGGAAAACAAACAACCCAATCAAAAAGTGGGAAAAATATCTAAACAGACATTTCACCAAGGAAGACATTACAGTTGGCTAATAAATACATGAAATGATGCTCAACATTGTTCATTATTAAAGAAATGCAAATCAAAACTACAGTGAGATATCACCTCACGCCAGTCAGAATGGCCATCATCAAAAAGTTTACAAAGAATAAATGCTGGAGAGGGTGTAGAGAAAAGGAAACACTCTTATACTGTTCAGGGGAATGTAAATTGATATAGCCACTATGAAAGATGGTATTTAGGTTCCTTAAAAAACTGGGAATAAAATCACCATATGATCTAGCAATCCCAGTCCTAGGCATATACACTGAGGAAACCAAAATTGAAAGAGACACATATATCCCGTTGCTAATTACAGCACTATTTACAATAGCTAGAACATGGAAGCAACCTAGATGTGCGTTGACAGATGAATGGATAAAGAAGTGTGGTACATATACACAATGGAATGTTATTCAGCCATAAGAAGGAACGCCTTTGAGTCAGTTCTAATGAGGTGGATGAACCTAGAACCTATTATACAGAGTGAAGTGAGTCAGAAAGAGAAAGATAAATATCGTATTCTAACACATATATAAAAAATCTAGAAAATTGGTCCTGAAGAGTTTATTTACAGGACAACAATGGAGAAACAGACATAGAGAATAGACTTATGGACATGGGGAAAGGAGAGGAGAGGGTGAGATGTATGGAAACAGTAACATGGAAACTTACATTAGCATATGTAAAATAGATAGCCAACGGGAATTTGCTGTATCACTCTGGAAACTCAAACAGGGGCTCTGTATCAACCTAGAGGGGTGGGATGGGGAGGGAGATGGGAGGGAGGTTCAAAAGGGTGGGGATATATGTATACCTATGGCTGATTCATGTTGAGGTTTGACAGAAAACAACAAAATTCTGTAAAGCAATTATCCTTCAATTAAAAAAGCATCTATTTCACATCTACAAAAAAAAATGAATCAAATATCAGAAATTCAGAAAATGTCATGCCTAACAGAAAAAGGGTGACTTTGGGAATATGTGATTACATTTTTCCTTTAGACATGTTCTTCTTAAGATGCTGAGACATTAAAAAGTTATAGTGCAAAGAGTCTGAAACTCAGACCTATTAACTGTAGAAATGGCCATGCTAAGATGAAAATAGAAGCTTTAGTTGAAACTTGGGAGTAGATTAGAGAGTGGAAGGGGAGTAGAAAGAAAAAAGGTCATAATTTTGTGAAATAAACAACCTTAAGGATTGTTATAGATTCTTTGTGTTATTCAACTTTGTGCCTTCATAGGCAACACACCCCCTTTACATAGTAGCTGCTGATGAGAAGAACCAGGAAAGGATGGTGTAATAGGTTTCCCTGTAATTGCTGTTGTTCAGTGACTAAGTGATGTCTGACTCTGCAACCCCATGGACTGAAGCATACCAGGCTTCCCTATTCTTCACTATCTCCTGGAGTTTGCTCAAACTCATGTCCATTGAGTCAGTGATGCCATCCAACCATCTCTTCCTCTGTCACCCATTCTCTTGCAGTCAGTTTTCCCCAGCATCAGGGTTTTTTCCAATGACTTGACACTTTGCATCAGGTGGTCAAAGTTTTGGAGCTTCAGTCTCAGCATCAGTCCTTCCAATGAATATTCAGGACTGATTTCCTTTAGGTTTGACTGGTTTGATCTCTTTGCTGTCCAAGGGACTCTCAAGAGTCTTCTCCAACACCAAAATTTGAAAGCACCAATTCTTAGGCACTCGGCCTTTTTTATGGTCCAACATTCCCATCTGTACATAGTGAAGTCACTGAGTTGTGTCCACCTCTTTGCAACCCCATGGACTGTAGACTGCCAGGCTCCACTGTCTATGGGATTTTCCAGGCAAGAATACTGGAGTGGGTTGCCATTTCCTTCTCCAGGAGATCTTCCTGACCCAGGGATCACTAATCTCCCACATTGCAGACAGACTCTTTACCATCAGAACCATCACATGACTAATGGAAAAACCATAGCTTTGACTAGACAGACTTGTTGGCAAAGTGGTATCTATGCTTTTTAATACATCGCCTAGGTTTGTCATAGATTTTATTCCAAGGAGCAAGTGTCTTTTAATTTTGTGGCTGTAGTCACCATCCACAGTGATTTTAGAGCCCAAGAAAATGAAATCTGTCACTGTTTCCACTTTTTCACCATCTATTTGCCATGAAGTGATGGGACCAGATGCCATGATCTTAGTTCTTTGAATGTTGAGCTTTAAGCCAACTTTTTTACTCTCCTCTTTCACTTTCATCAAGAGGCTCTTTAGTTCTTATTCACTTTCTGCCGTAAGGGTGGTGTCATTTGCATATCTGAGGTCATTGATATTTCTCCTAACACTCTTGATTCCAGGCCAGTATTTCACGTATGCACTCTGCATAGAAGTTAAATAAGCAGGGTGACATTATACAGCCTTGATGTGCTCCTTTCCCAATTTTGAACCAGTACGTTGTTCCATGTTGATTTCTAACTGTTGCTTCCTGTCTTGCCTACAAGTTTCTTAGGTAAGGTGGTCTGATATTCATCTCTTTCAGAATTTTCCACAGTTTGTTGTGATCTACACAGTCAAAAGTTTTAGCTTGGTCAATGAAGCAGAAGTAGATGTTTTTCTATGATCCAGTGGATGTTGGCAATTTGACCTCTGGTTCCTCTGCCTTTTCTAAATCCAGCTTGTACATCTGGAAGGTCTTGTTTCATGTGTTACTCAAGCCTGTAATGAGGCTGTATAACAAATAACTTCAAAGTCTTTGTGGCTACCAAAAACATTTTTTATTGTGCACAGATCTGGAGCAGCTCTGCTTCAGTCTGGTAGGTGGATGCAGGTCTGCTCTACACAACTTTCATTCAAAGACCAGGTTGAATGAACAGTGCCAACCTGCAGGGAGCCCTTCCCATGAAGAATTGCATTTGCTGCACAAATTGCATTTGCGGCACTAATTCTTCCTGTTAGGTACTAACCAACTAACTCATCAACCAGCACAGGAGCAAATCGTCTGTACGGAAGCAACCTAAATGTTCATCAATAGATGAATACACACATACAGATACAGACCTATATGTACTACTTGGCCATGAAAAAGGAATGAGATGATGCCATTTGTAGCATCATCAATATGCCAGCAAAATTGGAAAACTCAGCAGTGGCCACAGGACTGGAAAAAGTAAGTTTTAATTCCACTCCCAAAGAAAGGCAATGCCAAAGAATGCTCAAACTGTCGCACAATTTCAGTCATCTAACAACTAGTAAAGTAGTGCTCAAAATTCTCCAAGCCAGGCTTCAGCAATACGTGAACCGTGAACTCCCTGATGTTCAAGCTGGTTTTAGAAAAGGCAGAGGAACCAGAGATCAAATTGCCAACATCTGCTGGATCATGGAGAAAACAAGAGATTTCCAGAAAAACATCTATTTCTGCTTTATTGACTATGCCAAAGCCTGACTGGGTGGATCACAATAAACTGTGGAAAATTCTGAAAGAGATGGGAATACCAGACCACCTAACCTGCCTCTTGAGAAATCTGTACACAGGTCAAGAAGCAACACTTAGAACTGGACATGGAACAACAGACTGGTTCCAAATAGGAAAAGGAGTCCATCAAGGCTGTATATTGTCACCCTGCTTATTTAACCTCAATGCAGAGTACATCAGGAGAAACGCTGGACTGGAAGAAACACAAGCTGGAATCCAAATTACTTGGAGAAATATCAGTAACCTCATATATGCAGATGACACCACCCTTATGGCAGAAAGTGAAGAGGAACTCAAAAGCCTCTTGATGAAAGTGAAAGAGGAAAGCAAAAATGTTGGCTTAAAGCTCAGCATTCAGAAAACGAAGGTCATGGCATCTGGCCCCATCACTTCATGGGAAATAGATGGGGAAACAGTGGCAACAGTGTCAGACTTTATTTTTTGGGGGCTCCAAAATCACTGCAAATTGTGACTGCAGCCATGAAATTAAAAGACGCTTACTTCTTGGAAGAAAAGTTATGACCAACCTAGATAGCATATTCAAAAGCAGAGCCATTACTTTGCCAACTAAGGTCCGTCTAGTCAAGGCTATGGATTTTCCAGTGGTCATGTCTGGATGTTAGAGTTGGACTGTAAAGAAGGCTGAGCACCGAAGAACTGATGCTTTTGAACTGTGGTGTTAGAGAAGACTCTTGAGGGTCCCTTGGACTGCAAGGAGATCCAGACAGTCCATTCTGAAGATCAACCCTGGGATTTATTTGGAAGGAATGATGCTAAAGCTGAAATTCCAGTACTTTGGCCACCTCATGTGAAAAGTTGACTCACTGGAAAAAAACTTTGATGGTAGGAGGGATTGGGGGCAGGAGGAGAAGGGGACGACAGAGGATGAGATGGCTGGATGGCATCACAGACTCGATGGATGTGAGTCTGAGTGAACTCCAGGAGATGGTGATGGACAGACAGGGAGGCCTGGCATGCTGCGATTCATGGGGTTGCAAAGAGTCGGACATGACTGAGCGACTGAACTGAACTGAACTGAATAGACCTAGAAATTATCATAATGAGTGAAGTAAATCTGATGGAGAAAGAAAAATACCATATGATATCACTTACATGTGGAATATAAAACATGGCACAGATGAATGTATCTACAAAGCAGAAACAGACTCACAGACATAGAGAAAAAACTTGTAGTTACCAAGTGAGGGGGCAGTACATTGATTGGGAAATTGGGATTAGCAGATATAAGCTATTAAATATAGGACAGATAAACAGAAAAATCCCACTATATAGCACAGGGAAATATATTCAATATCCTGAGATAAAACATAATGGATAAGAATATCAAAAAGAATATATCTATATCTAAATATTTATGGCTTCTCTGTAGCTAAGACAGTAAAGAATCTGCCTGCAATGCAGGAGAGCTGGGTTTGATCCCTGGCTCAAGAAGATCCCTAGGGGAAGGAAATGGCAACCCACTCTAGTATTCTTGCCTCGAGAATCCCATGGACAGAGGAGCCTCACGGGCTACAGTCCATGGGGTCACAAAGAGTCAGATATGACTGAGCAATAAATACCACTACTACTATATCTGTATCTTTATATCTATATATGTAAAATTGAATCATTTTTCTATACAGCAGAAATTAACACAACATCGTAAATCAACTGTACTTCAATAAAATGCATTAAAAAAATAAGCTAGTCACCTGGTCAATCCCAAGTCAGTGGCAAAGGGATGTAGATTCTCATCCTGCTATATTGTGAGGGGCTGCAAAACAACATGGCAACAGGTCTCAGTGTGTGATCCTTTCAGAAGGAGGGAGGAATTGGACACATAATCCAGTCTTCAAGGTGAAGGATGAGAACAATAAGTAGAGGAGAGAAAAACTTCCAAGAAGGAAGTTCTCAATAGGAGATGCAGAGGAGGGGTCAATAACTATGCTGAGAAAATGCCGTTGGATGTGTCTGCATTTCAGCAAAGTGGTAGGGGCACAAACCACCAACCACAGGGATAGAATGGTCATATTTACACAGTAAAAATACAGGATGCCAAGTTGACTTTGAATGGCTGATAAAACTAATTTTAAGATGATTTTTAATTACTCATTGTTTATATGAAATTCAAATGAATGTGGTATGTTGTGTTTTGATTTGGAAGCCTTCCATTGGGGTGATGAATGAACAGTAGGTGAGGTATTGGAGGCAGGACTGAAAAGACCATTTTAGGGAGGGATAAACTGATGGATGTAGGTAGTAGTGAAAGGTTCTCCTGATGATGAAGAACTAATCCACAATGTAAGAGATAATCTCACACACACATGTGGTGTGTGTGTGTGTGTGTGTGTACATGAATATTTAACATTTTGGAAGATGATGGGAGAAAGGAACAAACTTAAATTGTAATTGTATACTGTGACTTCAGAGAATCTCTTTGTGGTGATTCAAAGAGAACAAAAGAGCCAAAACCATGACTTCTAAGACTTTGTCCCAAGATAGGAGCTTACAGTAAACCTGCATGAGACCAACTACTAAACACGCCATCACATGGCTCCCGTGATTTTCTCACATCAGCTTTGCACTCAGATATGAAGACTTGGCGTCTCTTGTGCCCCACTGAGAAGTATTGGAGGGGAATCAGGGTGGCAGTACAAGTCAAATGTGGGGGCTGCAGAGTGGAGGGATGACCTCTGGGAGCTTCTGGGGAGAGGGCACTCTACATCTCAATGACGATCATTGAGTATGCTTTGTAAGCAAATAAGGGAGTGCCTGGGATGACTCTGGGAAGACCCAACAGCAGCATGGGTGGATTCAATCCTAAGATGCAAGATTGTGTGACTGATGAAAAACTGTAAAAACTACAGTTATTACATCGTTCCTGGGGACAGATGGGGAGGGGTACCCAAGACAGTGTTGCCTTGAAAGGACCAGTCTGGGGCTCAGTCAAAGACTACTTTGTTCATTCCTTTACCCTTGCCTTGAGAGATGGATTTGGGTTGGAATTCTTCCCCATTCTGTGGACTTGTTGTATGTAAAGGTTGAGCTCAGCTGTGAGCACTGAAGGAAGATGCCAAGTGCTGAGCAGGCAGGTTCTGAAGATAGCAAGACCTTGGTGGGTATTCCAGCTCCATCACTAAACCTGCACTGCAACTTTGACCTGCAGGTTAGCTGCTCCATGCTGCAGATCCTTTATGGGATGTAGGAGTCATAAGAGTACTTAACTCACAGGCTATTGGGAAAATTAACTGCAACCCATAGCCCTTTGCATGCAAATCAAACATGTATCATTGCAATTATTTCTTTAGGTAATGATTACTCTCAGTAGACATGGGGTTCCTTGAAGATAGCATCTGTTTTGCTTTTATATCCCAAGTACTTAATATATAGTACCCAAAAAAGTTCTTAACACTGTTGGTTAAGTAAAATCAGATCACATATTTCAGGCTGAGATTTCCAGAAATTAACTTATCAGAGTCAGCAAGAAATCCTGAAGATTTAGCAAAATGGTCACCCTTCTAGTTAATTCCGCTCCACCACGCAGGCCCTGAAATCACAACACCATGCAATCCTATATGACTTGAAGATTGATTTCTGCTTCTTTGCCTGTCCAGACAAAGAATTCTTGAACCACATTCAGCTGCATCCTCTTTCAGTGGCAGAAGTGCCCTCTCCCACCCCCAGTGATATGCTGTAGGACCATTAGACAGCTGTGCTCTGACAGTTTGTCGTGAAATGAACTGATCAGTTATTTTTGTCTCCTGTTGACCCAGCCTCACAGATAATTTCTTGTCTGGTAGACCAAACAACTGGCTGACTTAGTAGGGTAAAATTCAGTCAACTGTTTAAACCACTCTAAACAACTGATTGTCTCCAATTTGATTTTGATTTAGTTGTATTTACTTTGATTTACAAAGTTAAAGCCAGCGTGTTCTGTAAAGTTTTAAGGGTTCCTAGAAGGTGGAGACTAGATCGCAGCAACTATCTTACAGCAATGCAACATGAAATTAAGGCTCAGCAAGTGTCATGAGGGTGACGATGAAATATATGGAACTGAACGTGACTCTGTGGGGTCCTGGGCACAAAAGCCTTTCTGCATCCCTGGTTAATGGTAGGAAATAACCTTCATTCAGCCTCCATGACTTTTCCAGAGCTCCAAACATCGGGTTCAAACAATTACTAATCAGGGAAGGGAGGGGATGTGGAGACAAGGGAGGAGCAGTCAGGAAACAATAGTGCAGCTTTGGGGCAGGGTCCTGATTCAGCCTCATGTGATACACATAACAGTATCTTTGAGCTGTCTTGCAGATACTGAAACTCCCACCAAATAGGAGAAATTAACTTTATGCTGCCCACAAGCACAAAGACATCAGACCAGTTGGAACTGGAAGGCTGATAATCATGACTCCCTCTTCCCTCACAACCAACGAATCAGAACACTGTCCATAAGCTGATCATGCCCTGCTCCTTGAACACTTGAATACTCCTCAGTACCCCCTGCAGGACGGGACACACAGTTTTGAGGTCATTAGCCCACTGTGTCCCTCTTTGTCCAGTAAAGCAATAAAGATATGTTTTCGTCTTCACTCAAAACTCTTATCTTCAAATTTTAATTCAGTGTTAGCGTACAGAGGCCAGGTTTGGCATCATATATGAACACACTTTTGGGGAAGAAAAGAAAATATCATAAAGTTGAAGTAATAAAGCCAACAAATTTTATTTAACATACTACTTTTGGAGACTCAGCTATTATCTTTGAAGATATATTTATTCTCTAAGATTCTGTTGGAGATGATATAACATATTGCTTGGTTTAAGTTGACCAACCCAGAGGCAAGTTTCTATGAGTCAGTCAGGGGTCCAGAAGGAACCAATGGAAAGAGGAACCAGATGCTTTGGTAACAGGTGCAGGAATTGATATTTTGACGTATTACACTCTTGAAATGATTTGGCAGTTGGACAAGAGCACACTTAAAGAGCAGCAGAAAAACAATCTTCCGTTTGACTCTGAGATTTATTGTTTTCAGTAGTGCCAGTTTTCAGAAGTAAACTCATGTGCTCACTTAGGCTGACAGAGTAAAAAATTGATGCAAAGTACCCTTTGGGCTGGAGATGAAGACACACATTTGTGCAGTGACAAGTCAAGTGCCCCAGCAGATGACGAATCCCACCTCCCTTCCCGCAATCCAGCTCCCATCTTGTCCAGTGGAACCCACAATGAATATCTGGTACAACACAGAACACAGATGGCTGCAGACTGACATGAAAAGTAAATTTTATTAAACATGTTTACATACATGAGTTGGAAGTTCATTTAAAAGCACAGGGAAGTGTTAAGACAAGTGGTCAAATAGAAAGATACTACCCAATTAGAATCGGTTGATTGTTGGCCACTAAGACAGAACAGTATCTAGCAGAAGTACACCAATGCTTCAGTCCTTCCTGCTCAGCATGGTGACCCGTGGTCAATCTGTGCCCTGGGAACAATGGGCAGGTCATTCTGGCGTGTGTAAATAATAAATAATTCACTTGGTGCAGGCAGTATGTCTATGGATTAAAACCTATGTGTACACAGTGTCTACATGTGTTACAGCCCCACAGGAGGAATCTACACCAAAATATTTATTAGAAGGAATTTGGTCCATACTACATCACATTTTCCAGAGGGTAAAAAATAAAGTCCATCTATAGACATTTCACCTCAGACTCACAGATGGAGTCTGGCTAAAACTTGCAAAATGTCTATAACAAAAATGGATGGCTTAGATTTCTTGGTTATTTCAGTAGAGTAATTAACAAGCAAACTGTACAAGTACATGCAACATACAAGCTGGCCTATGTGGAACTAACATACATTATGAAATAACCTTTTGTTTCTTTTCTTTTTTCCTTTCTTTTTTTTTTCTTTATCCTTTTTTTTTTTTAATAAAACGTGCATGCAGCTTTGAACAGTTCCAAGTCATGCTGCTCTATTTGTGGAGTCGCAAAAGTGGAGGGACTCATAAAAGGAGGGAGAAGGTCTTGATGCACCTGCAGAGTCCGCAGTTGTTAGCACAGATACAGAAGGTCACAAGGGAATTCAAGGCCAAGAAAAACTCAGATGAAGAAAATGCAAATTGAATTGGACTTCGTTTTATTTCCCCCACCCCAAAGTAAGTTACTTTGCATTAAAAAAACAAGCGTTGTGCTTGCATCAATTCCAAAGAAATGTAAACTAAAATTTGATAAAAATCATTAGTGTGGAATATTTCAAATGAAATTTCCAGTGGAATATTAATAGCCCATACCATGTTCTTGCCAGGACGGGTACTAAGTCTACACTTCTAGTCACCACTTGGGGAAGTCAAACATATGGTTTGTACACATGAGCATATACTTGCTTTTATTTTGGATGTCAGGAAGGAAAAGGCCTTACAAGGAGTGTTTCCAAGGTACAACGATGCATCTAGGTTAGTTCCCAGCATTCGCTGCAGACTCAGTTCTGCAAAAGTCCTCCATGCAAAATAATGGAAAACATAAATTAATGTTTTAGAACACAAACAGACATGAGCTCCACTCAGAATAGTGATTCTGTGATTATTTGTTTTTGGAAGATAACTTTCATTTTCTGGGTTTCTACACATAAGAACTTGAAGAATCATTAAGCAAAAGTCAGTGAAGCCCTGCACTGGCCTCACTTTGTCTCATGGTGCACACTCTGCAGAGATGCTACAGAGACTGCTTCAGCCCTTTTTTTTTTATTGGTGCTTTTGGAAAAAGAAAGGAAGGGTCTCTGTAAACATCATGAGCCCTGTCATGACACAGCTGAAAACAAGTAGAAACAACAAATGCAGTGAAAACCGAATTAAATCAAAACAAATCTGAAATCAACTGAAATCAACAAACAACACACAAACAAAACTTAAACACCAGGGAAATAACACTCCTTGTGGTTTGTGCAAAAAACACATAAAATACAGCTTTTCACAAGAGTGACAGTTTCCAGTTTGCTCAGTTTGATGTGTGCATGTGCGTGTGTGTGTGAATTTGCAGTTTCCTTTCTTTCATTTGTTAGAAGCATCAGTGATTCTCTAGCACTTTGACTCTTCCTGTATTTGATAGACTGCTTTGTTCTGTCATGTGAAGCCAGGTTTTAAACAACGATTGGGACATATTATTGAAAAACGACTACAGGCAAAACACAGGTTGATTGTCTGTCTCCAACAATGCTCATGAAATATCTGGTTCAGATTATTATCCTGAAGGTAGAGTCTTACTGGTGTGAGTTCATTAGGACCGGATGCAGGGGGGCCCGGTGGAACTTTCCAGAGATGACTGGGAAGCCCGGCGGGTCAGAGGGGTGAGCGTGGGGTCAACCAGTGATGACGGTGGGAACAGCTTGTACCAGCCAATGACCATGCTGGAAAGATCGAGTTCCTCCAACAGGATCTGAGCCACCCCCATGAAGCATTTGTGGTCCATTCTGCCATAGTCTCCCCAGACAATCACCTGCAGAAACAGAGAGGTGTAGTGAAGTTGAGCTCCTTTCCTTCACACGTGAAGGGTTGAGAGCAAACTGGTCTGTAAAACCGAGCCAGATAGGGAAGGAGGTGAAGTGAACATAACTAAGACCAAGGAGACTTAGTAATCAAAAATATTCAGGTACTTTGAGATACTTCATCATGATTTTTTGATTTGATGGAATACATATAGTATTTCCCTAGTCCATGAGGGTATTGTCTATATAAACCATGTTAAAAACAAACAGGCAAGCTTATTTATTTATCAATTCAAAACTTTCTTTAGCAACTATTATCTAGTGAGCAATATGCAGGACCACAGAGATATACAAATTAAATTTTGTGCAAGCTAGGAGGGCAAGATAACCCAACTTCTGGTACCATGGCATGTGTGCATGGTGGAATGTGCAAAAAGAATGAGAATATTCATTACATTTCTTTTATATTATAGACTTGTTACCGAAGGAACAGGCTGAAAAAGAATTATAAGCTGACACCTTTTGAGGACTTGCCTGACAGTTTTGACTTGATCAGAAGATTAATAAGTCAGTGAACTAACAGAACAATCTGACATCGAAACCAGTTTGTTTGGTGACAGGTAAGATTCCCATTACACTTATTCCAGGCTCTGTGGAGGCTCCTGAA
>SJYF01010500.1:332692-345261 GCA_006410515.1 Procapra przewalskii | reverse complement strand
AAACACCAATACAGTATACTGACACATATATATGGAATTTAGAAAGATGGTAATGATGACCCTGTATGCGAGACAGCAAAAGAGACACAGATGTATAGAACGGACTTTTGGACTGTGAGGGAGAGGGGGAGGGTGGGATGATTTGGGAGAATGGCACTGAAACATGTATACTATCATGTAAGAAACGAAGCACCAGCCTATGTTTGATACAGGATACAGGATGCTTGGGGCTGGTGCACGGGGATGATCCAGAGGGATGATATGGGGAGGGAGATGGGAGGGGGATTCAGGATTGAGAGCTCATGTACACCCGTGGTGGATTCATGTCAATGTATGGCAAAACCAATACAGTATTATAAAGTAAAATAAAGTAAAATTAAAAAAAAGAAAGAAAGAAAATAAATATCTTGTTCTCCACTGGGACTAAGAGATATTTTACAACTACATATTACTTATATTGTAAATCGACAATTTGGAATTTATTATCTTTCTGTTTGCCCACCTCTTCAATGTTGGTGTGGACAATAGGCCTGTTACAATGAAAAGACAAACCAGCTATGACTGACCTGAAGGACTTTACCCTGTGGACTTTCATCAAAAACCAGGGACTGTTGGTACAAAGGGTCAAGTGTCTTTCGTGCAATTCTTGTCTTCTTCTTCGCTATGCAGGCCCCATTCTCCAAAAGATACACTTTGACATAAGGAGCTGAACAAAGGTAAGATAAACAGATAAAAAGTTAATCCTTCAAATTAAATTGATTTTATTAGCAAATGCTTCCTTAGAGAAGTAGAGATGCTTACTAAAAGCTTTCCATTGATTATTTAAATCATTTAAAGTTTTCAGTGCTCCATGAATGCTACTCCTTAAAACCCATATGTTACTACTAACATAATTTTTCTCATTTCAAGTGTGCAAAGTTATCTTAAGATTCTGACTTCTTTGGCTTATGGCTGGCAATACAGCATAGGCTTATATTTTAAAGCTCATTTTCTATCTATTAGAAGCTTATCCTTGTTACGATTAGAACTGAATTTTTATGCTGCCTCTGTACATGGGCAGACAAAAATAATTGACATGAGCTAAGAAGCCATCATAACTAAATTTGTCTTAACACAACAAGACTCTTCCTAATACTTTCAGCAGAATGATTGTGCAAGGAAAACCCAGATCCACTGTTATACAATCAAAGGACAGATAATGCAACACGGAGCATTTGAAATTCAAATACAACACGTTTTGAGCTTCTGCCCATGGAAGACTCTCACGTGAACAGTTAATTCTGCGTCTTACCAGGTGTGGATTTGGAGCCGGGTTTCTGCGTGAGGCTTCGTGCTCTAATCACTTCAACTTCTAACTGGCCCTTTTTATCCTCCATTCCTATCTGTATATCACCTGCCAGCAGAAGCAAAATGTGTCAACTTCTTTGTAGTCACATTCAGTTTTTTTTTAAAAAAAGGTCATAACAGACTCCAAATTATGATCCTTGATCTTCATAAAAAAACTAATACTTAGAGCCCCCAACCCTACTTTTTTTCCCTTAACTCCAAATCAGGTTTTAAATGTTTCTCTTCACTCATTCAACTTATGAAAGTCTCGTACTGGTGTATAAATTGCTTAACTGTAACAACACTTAAGTAGTTAAGAAATTCTGTACCCGAAGGTTTCTTATCCTTAATGTTGAGTATATGAAATACTTAATACAAAGTACAATTATCTGCATTTCCATTATTTAGCAAAAACCTCCATTAATATCTTGATAAATACCCTAGCAATTTCATAATTTGTTAGTTCCTTCCTTCATTCCTATCTTTCTTTCTCTCTCTGGCTATGAGCCTATCTCATTTATCATCTATTAATCCATCTCTCTCTCTCCATCACTCTATCTATACATCTATCTACCATCCACCTCTATCTATTTATCTAACAACTTTCATGACCATACACCCTCAATTTACTGACTGTATGAACCATGNTATGAACCATGGAATGGGAATGTTATTACTTATTTAACCAGATCCCTGTGGATAGAAATATAGCTTATCTATATTGTTGTTATTAAACAACACTAGAAAGAACAGCTTTATGAAGAATTTTTACACCCATGGTCAATTATTTCTTAAACATAAATTCCCAGATTTGTAATCATTAGGTCTAATTGAAGGGACATTCAATCATTTCATGCATACTGCCAACTATCCTTCAGAAAGGTACACTGTGGTCAGAAAAAAATCTGTCTTCCCATTTCCACAGCCCACTAATAACATTAAGAGCAATATGTCTACTTTTTTGCCAGTCTGATGTTCCGGAAGTTATAATTAGCATTTCTTTGGTTATTAGGGAGGTTGAACATATTTGTAAATATTTTCAATTTTTATTTCTTCTTTTGTATTGTCTGTTCATGCCCTTTATCCATTTTTAGAAGATGTCAAACTTTTTCTGAATGATATGATTCTTCATCCTCCAAAATATTAAATATATTTATTTCTCAGTTGGTTTCAGTTGGTTGAATCAGCTCCATTTTCTCAGCTGTGAGAAAAAATTCAGTTGTGAATTCTTATTTGCCTCATCCACTGATCAATGTTGTGGTTCTGGATTGTTCATTAATTTTATAATAATTCTTGTTCTAAACGTTAGCTCCTGGGGACTCTCAGGCTTTTTCCTTTTAATCACACACACACACACACTTTAAAGAGTCAAATTGTTCTCTAAGCCTTGTTATTAGTATAAAATATTCCTAGTCTCTCGCTCAACTTCTTCACTTTCAAAGTCACTGCTTTCAAAATTTGCCATATTTTAACTTATTTATTTTTATTTTTTTACTTTTTGGCATTTGCACCCCTATCTCTAAATATCATATTCATAAGATACCTCCCTTTTTTCAGTCATAGATATTATTATTGACCTCTAATTTTGCTTTCTCTGTCTTCCTGTCCCCTGTAAACACTTGACATTTTCTGTCATGCTGTTCCCCCAATATTAATATTTATATTACGATTATGCAATATTGCAGTTAAGTACAATGGAATATTGTGATTACTTCTCATTTCTTGGACACTTCCTTTTCTCTATGCCCACTAAGTGTGTTTTAAAAAGTACTTGCTTACATTTTTATGTATTTTTATGCTAATTCAACCCCTCACTCTGTCCTGCTTGTCTAGTTCGACTACAAAATCAAACACACTGGGTTTTCTATAGATTTAGCTTAAGAATCTGACAGGCTGCAATTTGGACCGGTTGCTTTTAAAGTGGTAGCTGTTTTCTTAGATTTTCCTTCGCTACCATTCTGGGCATCCCATCCATTTCTCTCGTACAAAAGCATTAATTTACTGAATTTCATGTTCCTCCTTTTTAGTTCACAAGTTTTAAGTTTCCTTAGTTCATTTTGTTGAAGCTTGTCCTCCAGTAGGTTTCTGAATGATGCTGGGTATAAGGAAAATGTTTTGAGGCCCTTTGTGTCTGCATATGTTAGTTCTAGCCTCAGATTTACTGGATGACTCGGCTGGCTATTGTACTCCATGTTGGAAATAAATTGTTAATCAGAATTTTGAAGACAATGCTCGTCTTCTGGATTCCACTATTATTACTGAAGAGTCCAGTGGGAATCAGATTTTTAATAGTTTGGATACAATTATTTTTCCTCTTAGGAAAGCTGTGGGATTTTCTATCAATATCTGGTACTGTAAAATGACATAATGTTTTTGTGTTTGAAATATTCTCATGATTTTGCTGACTACTCTGTGGGTCTTTTGAAGCTAGAATCTCATGTCTTTCAGGAAGATATTTACTGCACATGTTACATATAATTTTCTCCATTTATCACCTTTTATAATCTTAATTTATGGCATTTTTGCTAGTAGACGTTTTTTTTTTATTTATTTAGCTTTGGTTTGGAAGTTCTTTCTCACTCCAAGAGCATAGAAACATTAAGTGTTTTCAATATTTGTTAGTATCTTTCTTCACTTCCTGTTTCTCTTTTGCAATTGACTCCAAAATACTACTTTTTTGAGTTCTGAAGTAGGGAAGCAATTTCATTAATTTTTTTGCATAATAATACACTCACACCAACATTCTTGATTGACTAATCTATTGATTTTTCCATGCTATAACATGCTACCCTTCTCCTACATTTGGATATACTGTAGACATTACATTGACAGAATTTTGATAATTCAAAGATAGGTGACTAACTTTATTCATTTTACATCACGTGTCAAGTTGTTGCTGTTGTTTAGTCGTGTTCGACTCTGAGACCCCATGAACAGCACACCAGACTTCCCTGTCCTTCACTATCTCCCTGAGTATGTTCAAACTCATATCCATTGAGTTAGTAATGTCATCCAACCATCTCATCCTCTGTTACCCCTTCTCTTGCCCTCAATCTTTCCCAGAATCAGGATCTTTTCCAGTGATCTTTTCAGGATCTTTTCACATCAGATGGCCAAAGTATTGGACCTTCAGCTTCAGCACCAGTCCTTCCAATGAATATTCAGGGTTGATTTCCTTTAGGATGGACTGGTTTGATCTCCTAGATATCCAAGGGACTCTCACGAGTCTTCTCCAGCACCACAGTTTGAAGGCATTAATTTTTGGGGCTCAGTTTTCTGGAAATTTTTTTATGTTCCAACTCTCACATTCATACATGACTACTGGAAAAACCATAGCTTTGACTATACAGACCTTTGTCGGCAAAGTTAGGAAAATGCATTAGAAATATGTATCAAGTTAGAAAAATGCATTAGAACTTAGACTAGCCATTTGAAACCAGCAACACTTGAGATAAAGTGTTCCTCTCACTTGTATTATCAATGCTATTATGCTACTTTGAATAATCTTGTCAACCATGAAACACTCATTTTCTTTCAGGAAAAATTATTCTTACCCATTGCAGGGGTAGCAAGGGTCTGGCGGCCAACAAGCTGGGCTGGTCCCAATCCATCAAGAAAATCACTGAATTGACTATCTGCGCCTAGTCTCACTCCAGGAAATATTAAGCTATTGGCAAAAGGACAAAAATAAAAACATTTAAATCTCCTAGAACTCTTTTCATTACTTTCCATTAGACTATAGTTCTGAACATGATTCAGACAGTACATGGGTAATTGGTTTACTTACCGATTCTTTGCATTTCCTCTGAACCAAGCATATGAGGCTCAGTGCTGAATGAGAAAAAATCTACCCTATCAATTTACAGAATATTCAGCAGAGTTCCCTGTGCTACACAGTAGGTACTTGTGGGTTATCCACTTTAAACACAGCAGAGTGTACATGTCGATCCTGAACTCCCAGTATACCTCTCCGTCCCATTCACCTGAAACTAACACAATATTGCTAATCAACTCTACTCCAATATAAAATAAAAAAGAAGACCTGATGCTGAAGAGGGCTTAATTAAAGTGTTTAATGCAGTAAGTTTTGGGCACATTTTACAATACAAATCCCTACATAAGATATAAGATGTGATATTTTATGCCATGACCTACTTAATTAATTGCTCACAAGCATTAAGTAACATCAAAGTGCTAAATTTTAAGAAACATTTTAATAATTTCTTAAATAAATAATATTTGCAATATTCAGTTCAGTTCAGTCACTCAGTCGTGTCTGACTCTTTGCAACCCAGTGGACTGCAGCACGCCAGGCCTCCCTGTCCATCATCAACTCTCAGAGTTTGCTCAAAGTCATGTCCATTTAGTTGGTGATGCCATCCAACCATCTCATCCTCTGTCATTCCCTTCTCCTCCAGCCTTCAATCTACGCAGCATCAGGGTCTTTGTCAGGAGTCAGTTCTTTGCGTCAGCTGGTTTAGGTATTGGAATTTCAGTTTCAGCATCAGTCCTCCTAATGAATATTCAAAACTGATTTCCATTAGGATTGATTGCTTTGATCTCCTTGCAGTCCAAGGGACTCTCAAGAGTGTTCTCCAACACCACAGTTCAAAGACATCATTTCTTTGGCACTCAGCTTTCTTTATAAGTCTAACTCTCGCATCCATACATGACTACTGGAAAAACCATAACTTTGACTAGACAGACTTTTGTTGGCAAAGTAATGTCTCTGCTTTTTAATATGCTGTCTAGGTTGGTCATAACTTCTCTTCCAAGGAACAAGCATCTTTTAATTTCATGGCTGCATTCACCATCTATTTGCCATGAAGTGATGGGACCAGATGCAATGATCTTAGTTTTCAGCATGTTAAGCTTTAAGCCAACATTTTCACTCTCCTCTTTTACTTTCATCAACAGGTTCTTTAGTTCCTCTTTGCTTTCTGCCATAAGGGTGGTATCAACTGCGTATCTGAGGTTACTGATATTTCTCCCAGAAATCTTGATTCCAGCTTGCGCTTCATCCAGCCCAGCATTTCACAGGATGTACTCTGTACAGAAGTTAAATAAATAAATAAGCAAGGTCACAGTATATAGCCTTGATGTACTCCTTTCCCGATTTGGAATCAGTCTCTTGTTCTATGTCCAGTTCTAACTGTTGCTTCCTGACCTACATACAGATTGCTCAAGAGGCAGGTAAGGCAGTCTGGTATTCCCATCTCGTTCAGAATTTTCCACAGTTTGTTGTAATCCACACAGCCAAAGACTTTGGCATAGTCAATAAAGCAGAAATAGATGTTTTTCTGGAACTCTCTTGCTTTTTCGATGATCCAGTGGATGTTGGCAATTTGATCTCTGGGTCCTCTGTTTTCTAAACCCAGCTTGAACACTTGGAAGTTCATGGTTCATGTACTGCTGAAGCCTGGCTTGGAGAATTTTGAGCATTACTTTGCTAGCATGTGAGGTAAGTAAAATTGTGTGGTAATTTGGGCATTCTTTGGCATTGCCTTTCTTTGGAATTGGAACGAAAGCTGACCTTTTCCAGCCCTGTGGCCACTGCTGACTTTTCCAAATTTGCTGGCATATTGAGTGCAGCACTTTCACAGCATCATCTTTCAGGATTTGAAACAGCTCCACTGGAATTCCATCACCTCCACCAGCTTTGTTCGTAGTGATGCTTCCCCATGCTCACTTGGCTCTGCTTTCCAGGATGTGGCTCTAGCTGAGTGATCACAGCATCGTGGTTATCTGGCTCATGAAGATCTTTTTTGTACAGTTCTGTGTATTCATGCCACCTTTTCTTAATATCTTCTGCTTCTCTTAGGTCCATAGCATTTCTGTCCTTTATTGTGCCCATCTTTGCATGAAATGTTTTCTTGGTATCTCTAATTTGTAATATTGAATAAATATTATTTGAAAACAGATTATTACAAGTCAAAATGCTTAATTTTTTCAGTTTTGAGTGAATTAACATCTTGAATAAATTAATATGTCATATTATATGAGATTTGTATTTAAATTAAATGCAAGTACGTTGGCTGGAGTTTGTCTGTTTCTCACCATGTCTGCCTGAAGCCCCAGGCTATATCTTTGCCCAGAGCAGGGACTGTGCTCTTGTTACCTGATGTGTCCAGGATAACAAGAACCAGGCTGTTCACATAGTTAAACTTCGCTATGTAATTTTTTGGAATAAACAGTTTTGTATAAGGGTTGATCTTTTCCAATGCGGTAATGAAGGACAGGGAAGCCTGGCATGCTGCAGTCCATGGAGATGCAAAGAGTTAAACTCGACTGAGCGAGTGAACAGCAACCATGTGCTTTCATACATATTACTTTTTCATAATCAAAGGGACTAGACAGAGCATCAATTATTATTATATCAAGAGACCATAAAATAAATCTGTGAGACGTTAAGTGGCTTATCCATGGTGGAAGTATTACTAGACTTGCCAATTTAAAAAAATTTATTGGCGTATAGTTGATTTACAATGTTGTGTTAGTTTCTGCTGGAGAGCAAAGTGAATCAGTTATATGTATCTGGATATATACCTGTGTCCACCCTTTTTAATCTCCTTTTCCCCTATAGGCCATTACAGAGAGTTGAGTAGAGTTCTTTGTGGTATACTGTAGGTTCCTATTAGTTATTGATTATCTATCTTTCTCTATATATATAGTAGTGTGTATTTGTTAATCCCAATCTACACTTGTTGATTTTTATATCAGAAAACAGTGTCTCCAGTTTTTTATTTGCTCATTGCTTCATAATACTTCAATAAATATTGGTATTTTTCAGCAAACTTAACTCCAAAACTTCATGCCTTCTGATTTTTGTTCCTGGCTGTATCTTGCTGGGAGAATACACACCCATCATTGGATCAAATAAAGGGACTCATACCTTCAGGAATGGGAAATGATATCATGAACATTAACTTGGCAGAAGATATTTTATTTTCTGAACCTAATTAAAAATGCCAGTAAAATAAAATAATTAATAACAAATGGGTAAAAGATATTTGCATGGTAATACATAATTATAGAAAACCTGTACACAGTCAATCCCCAAGTAACCCACTGCAGGATAATACTTAATTATTTGTCAGATCTATCACCTCAGTAACCTGTCAACTATCAAACTATCAATCAGTAAAACCATTATTTCAGTTTCACCAGAAAAATTCTCAAGCGTAAGAAAAATGCAGAATTTTTTCTGTAAAAAAAAATCATACCAAGTAAACAAAAACAAAAATCTAGTTATATTTTTTCCCAATTAATTAATTTCAAGATTAATGAAAACTCTTTCATCAGAAAAATGACTAAGTAGGTAGATCCTGGGCATTTTTCCTAAGGTGAAAATAAAATTGTGATGCTTTAAAAAGAAGAAAAATAAGCTGCTATTATAAGAATGTTAGACTTCCAACAACTTGAATCTCAAAATAGTTTGGAGAAAAGCAGGAATATGGACAATTAGTTTCATACATCTACGTTCTAATTCAGATTTTGGCAACTGGGCTAGACGATGAATTTCCCATCTGAAGGAAGCCATTAAATGTGGCATTTCTACCATAAGCCTCTGGTCACGGACTTTTCTGAGTCTTTCTGGATAATAAAAAATCAGTTCATTCATGTTAAACCGCCATTTCCTCATCCCTTTGAGAGGTCTGAGTGACCAGGCCAGAGGTGTGTCTGTATCCTAAGAGGTCAGGCTGTTTTAAAGTGGACGGTTGAACTCCCGGTTGTACAAAGTATCTGCAGGATAACGAGAGCCTCGTTACCCTCCCTGTGACTCAGGACCCTCGGCTCCAGGCCTCATGCACGTGCTGACCCACTTACTTTCCCTCGGAGCTGTAGCTGTTGATGCTGCCGTCCGTGGACTCCCGGCTTGGCTGCCTCACCATCTTCCTCATCTCAGCTGCCATTCCTGTCTCGGTGCTTCTCTGGATGGTGCTTTTCAACTTCTTGTGGCCTGACTCTGGCAGGAGAGAGTGAAAGCAACTCTAAGTTTTTTGTGTTTTTTTTTTCAGACAGTTCCCCTGGATATGGACTCTGCAAGTACAGTCATTAATTATGCATATACTTCAAGTTTTATTCACAAAAATAATGTCTGAGAAAATACCCTGATGAATTAATCTCTTTGCTACAGGATTCTCTGGCTAAGGAGGCAGCAGAGGAAGGCAGACCACTGCCCAGTTTCAGAGACCACCTGACTCCCAATGAGCCAAAATGTATCCGTGCATTATGGCTGCTCAAGTTGTCAGCTTCAGCGAAAAACTGGATTTTGCACTGTACTGTTCTGTGGAAGCCAGCAGGTTTCTTCTAATCTGGAAGGTTCCAACTACATGGAGACATGTCTGAATGACTGGGAATGTCCTCTACAGAAGAGGCACTTGGAACCCAGCATGGAAAATACCACTGTTTTGGTACAGCCAGCTATCCACAATCCTCATAAAAGGAAAAAAAAAAAAAAGCAGCATTTTATTCAATGTTTTCTGTAACACTTTAACATACAGGATCTCATCTGAGATGGCACAGAGGTTATCCACATAGGGCTCATTACTGGTGATGTTTCCAGTTGTTAGAGGTGGAATACATTTTTAGAGGTTGAAATGCCAGTGAAAGGGTAGGAATCTGTTTGATCTTATTGTTCATAACTTGCCCTCTACAAAGCACTGTGTGCTCCTACCAAGCTCACATGGACGCAGCTCTTCCCCACCTACGGCTCTAGATTTTCCACCCGCGTCCTTCTGCTTTCTGTCTCACCCACTGGACTCAGGGCAGCGACTTCCCCTGTGGCCATGACGGCTGCCGTTAGCTTAGTCTGGGTGTTTATGTGTGTCCTGTGGCTCCTTCTTGGATGTTGCTCCTGTATGAAGTCACCATGTAAAGCAACATTTCATCCCTGCATGCCTATCAGCACCACATGACCTGAGGGCAAGGGGCAAGCCCCCACGGCATGTTACCCAAGTGAGCCAGCTAGAATTCTGACAAATGTTTACTCCAGGCAGCCCGAGGCAATAAACAAGGGTAAAACACCAAATTCTACCGAAAATAATGAGGTTCATAGCTAGAATAATGAAAGCAAACTTTTACATGTAAATGGCAGGGGGGATGCTGGGAACTAGAGAGAAATGGTTAAGAGGATCAGCCACAAGGATCTTTTCATTAAGGTGTTCATTTATCCACTCAGTCAGCATTTCTTCCATCCATTCACCCTTCCTTTTATTTATCCATCCATTTATCCATTCATTCCTCCATTTATCCATCCTTTTCCATCCATCCATCCATCCATCCATCCTTCCTTCCTTCCCTCCATCCTTCCATGCATGCATCCAACCATCTTTAGCCCCATCCACGCATCTCTGCTTCCCTCCTTTATTCTATCCATCCATCCTTCCCTCTTTCCAACCATCTTTCCTTCATCCTTCCCTCCATCCATTCTTCCTTCCCTCCCTCTTTCCATCCCTTCCTCCATCCATCCCTCCATCCAACAAATATTTACTAAACACCAACCAGGCATCCCACACTGTTCTAGGTTCTGGGTAAACACTGCCAAATGACAAATTTCCTGTCATCATGGAGCTTACATACATGTATGTATTATACAAAAAAGGCAATTAACAAGTCAACAAATATGTAACATGTCTGGTAATAACTGTTATGGATAAAAACAGGCAAGAGAAGGAGATGGAGATTGACAGAGCTGAGCAGCGGCTTCATAAAAAAGGGGTTAGGGTCTCATCAAACATCGGTTTGGAGGATGTGAGGGGATCGGACGGTGGCCCCAAAAGCTTGGTTGATCCTGGTGGTTGTGCTGGGGAGGCTGTGAGTGATGGCGGTCTGCTCATCAGCCCCCCGTCCACAGGTTTCCTCTGTGACGTTTCCAGTGCTGATGCTGACTCCAGCCAGGAGGCTCTGTGTGCCTGGCTGTCCAGATGGCGGAGGTACTACCAGAGCCTGGCTTCTCCCGCCTCTCCTAACACCTACTACAGGTGCTTGCAGTGATACATGTGTTTGATGAATGAAAAGAAAACATTTAAAAGTTAAGAGTTCTTTATCAATTTGTACTTTTCCAAGTTTTTCTCAAAGAGAAGTATGCCTACAGGACGTCCCCAAATCCTTACAGCAGTATTAAATCTGCATAGCTTCCAAAATAAATCTAAGTGCTACACACTTTGCAAAAACGTCATGTAAGAGGTCGGTTATTGAACTTTCTTTTATACTTACTTAATTTTGTGAATTTGGGTAATATATTTTTTATTTTAGAGTTTTTGTTTCAAGCCCATTAAAGATGGCAATCATGGACCGATAGCTTGTCTTACTCCTGTTAAGAAATATTCAACACAGAGTTTTGATGCACTCACTATACAACTGTATAAAAGCCCAGTAACAGCTGGATAAGCAATTCTAGCTCTGAATCTTTCTGATTTATATTCAAAGGGCTCTCATATTATCTGGAATGTAAAGGTTGGAAGGATCAGAGTTTTACAGATGTGGAAACTGTATATAAGAGTACAATTCATGCAACAAGTAACTGTCCAGCATTTGAACTGGTCCTCACCAGTGATACAGCAGTGAATGCAACCAACAGTGACCTCTGCCCGTTGGAGCTTACATTCTAGTGGGAATGATGGCTTCTTCAGTACCCCGCTCATTAGCCTTGAAGCTAGATGAGAAACTTGATTTTCTGAACCTCAGTCTTGTGATCATTCCATTATACCACAGTTTAGGAAAACACAGAGTCTGATCCGACTGACTTTGTAAACAAAACAAAGGTTTGGCTACAGATATTTTCATGTATGCTTTTTCATATGGGCTTACAAATTCATTTGAAAACATGGAAAAAATCACACTTATTCTATACAAATGTATATAATTATCTGTATTCATCCCTCTGTGCCATTTTGGAGTCAGAAATGGCAACCCATTCCAGTATTCTTGCCTGGAAAATCTCATGGACAGAGGACCCCAGTGGGTTGCAGTCCATGGGGTCGCAAAATCAGACATGGCTGAGCTACTGAGCATGCATACTATAATTACAGAATAAATATGTTACATATATGATATTTTTAATACCAATATAAGGTATTAAACCACTAAATATTACAAAATATTGTTATGCCTATTAAAGATACCATCAGTATTTAATAATTACTTGTATCCACTGAAGAATCATCAACCCGAAAAAGACATGAAGTCTACTGGCAAATGATGTCATGAGACCTTTGACCTGAAACCCTGTCCCAAGTACT
>SJYF01010500.1:310074-332685 GCA_006410515.1 Procapra przewalskii | reverse complement strand
CCAAGTACTATACAAAGAACAAAAGGATTAGAAAACTAGTATATTTTAATATTCTACATTCACAGACATGTAAAAGTTAGTAAAATCCATAATGTTGGGGGGGGCAATACTTTACCCATGCTTTGGAAAAATAGACATGCTCTCATAGAATATTCCAAAATGTGTCCTACTTATATATGAATTTTCACGTTTTGCAACATTTTGGAATGTTGCATTTAGAAACAACCTATGGATGTATTAGTTCATTCTGCAAATGCTTGTTAAGCGTCAAAGGCCTATAATCTGATAGCATTCTAGGTGTCAAAGTCACGCAAGCAATAGGAGAGGACATCCAGTAAACAGCTAAAGCAAGTCAGGCAACATGATTCTGGACAAATAACATGCATCGCTTATATGCAGAATGTGAAAAATGAGACGAATGAACTTACTTACAAACAAACTCACAGACATAGAAGACAAATTCATGGTTGCCAAAGGCGAAAGGGCAAGGGGAGAGAGGAATCAGGAGTTTGAGATTAATACATACAATACTATATATTAATAAAACTAATAATTAATAAGGATCTGTGGAACACTGCTCAATGTTGAGCAGCATGGAGAGGAGGGGAGTTTGGGGGAGAATGGATACATGTATATCTATCACCGAGTCCCTTGGCTGTTCACCTGAAATGATCACAACATTGTCAATCAGCTATATACCAACACAAAATAAAAAGCTAAAAATAACCTGCTGTATAGTATTGGGAACTGGATTCAATATCTTGCATATTGTGTTCAAACTATTGTATACTGTATCATATATCTTATATACTGTATCATATATCTCAATCTTGTAAGAACCTATTCTTTACCAAAAGGAAAGGAATCTGAAGAATAGATAAACAGATAACTCAATCACTTAGCTATACACCTGAGATTAATATGACATTGTAAATCAACTATTTCAACTTAAAAGTAAATAAAGATAATATAAATGGAAAAATAATGACTTCAGATTTTGAATCAGTTCAGTTGCTCAGTCATGTCTGACTCTCTGCGACCCCATTGACTGTACCATGCCAGGCTTCCCTGTCCATCACCACTTCCTGGAGCTTGCTCAAACTTATGTCCATCAAGTCAGTGATGCCATTCAACCATCTCATCTTCTGTCATTCCCTTCTCCTCCTGACTTCAATCTTTCCCAGCATAAGGGTCTTTTCCAATGAGTCAGTTCTTCGCATCAGGTGGCCAAAATCTTGGACTTTCAGCTTCAGTATCAGTTCTTCCAAAGAATACTCGGGACTGATTTCCTTTAAGATGGACTGGTTGGATCTCCTTGTAGTCCAAGGGACTCTCAAGAGTCTTCTCCAACACTACAGTTCTTTGGTGCTCAGTTGTTGTTGTTGTTGTTGTTTTTATGATGGTGATCCAATAAAATTTTTTATTTAGAAAAAGAGGCAGCAAGATGGATTTAGCCTGTGTGCTACAGATTGCCCCATGGACCTGACAAAATCATATTCTGTGAAGTAGATCAAAAGTAGTATTAGGCTCTCACATCCATACATGAACACTGGAAAAACCATAGCTTTGACTAGATGGACCTCTGCTGGCAAAGTAATGTCAGTTCTTTTTAATATACTGTCTAGGTTTATCAAAGCTTTTCTTCCAAGGAACAAGCATCTTTTAACTTCATGGCTGCAGTCACCACCTGCAGTGATTTTGGAGCCCAAGAAAATAAAGTCTGTCACTGTTTCCATTGTTTCCCCATCTATTTGCCATGAAATGATGCAATGATCTCAGTTTTTTGAATGTTGATTTTTAAGCCAGATTTTTCACTCTCCTCTTTCACTTTCATCAAGAGACTCATTAGTTCCTCTTTGCTTCTGCCATAAGGGTGCATATTTGAGGTTATTGTATTTCTCATGACAATCTTAATTCCAGCTAGTGCTTTTTCCAGCCCGGTATTTTGCATGATGTATACTGCGTATAGCTAAATAAGCAGGGTGACAATATACAGCCTTGACGTACTCCTTTCCCGATTTGGAACCAGTCTGTTGTTCCATGTCCGGTTCTAACTGCTGCTTCTTGATCAGCATACAGATTTCTCAGGAGGCAGTTAAGGTGGTCTGGTATTCCCATCTCTTTAAGAAATTTCCACAGTTTGTTGTGATACACACAGTCAAAGGCTTTGGTGTAGTCAATAAAGCAGATGTTTTCCTTGAACTCCCCTGCTTTTTCTGTGATCCAACTGATGTTGCCAATTTGATCTCTGGTTCCTCTGCATTTTCTAAATCCAGCCTGAACCTCTGGAAGTTCATGGTTCATGTACTGTTGAAGCCTGGCTTGGAGAATTTTGAGCATTACTTTGCTAGTGTGTGAGATGATTGCAGTTGTGTGGTAGTTTGAATATTCTTTGGCATTGCCTTTCTTTGGGATTGGAATGAAAACTGACTTTTTCCAGTCCCATGTCCACTGCTAAGTTTTCCAACTTTGCTGGCATATTGAGTGCAGCATTTTCACAGCATCATCTCAGGATTTGAAATAGCTCAACTGGAATTCCATCTGAATATCATCTGGATACTAGATAGCTTCACAGCAAATGAAGAAGAGCCTGTCTGTACTGAGAGAGTTCCTTTTGACCAGCTGGGCAGGGCAGGTGACTTGTAGACAACGAGGCTGCCATGCAAGGGTCTGGGGGAAGGCCAGTCCAGGCAGAGGAGCAAGTGGCAGACCCCAAGGAGGGCCAGGCCTGCCCTGGTGGGTCTGAGACTACGCACAAGGAGAGGAGGAGACGCAGAGGCTCAGGCTCTGCTGGGCACCTGCCTGGACTCTGTGCTTGAGTGTTGGGGAACCCAGGGCAGGGTCTTGTTCTGATCTCCCCTCTCACAGGGTCACTGAGCCACTGTGTGGGGCTGGGCTCCTGGAGTAGAAGTGAAGAAGGTGGGGAAGCTCTCCTCCCTGAGGAGGGAAATGGAGGCCATGTTCACAGAGCAGCAGGGCAGATCAATGGGGAGAGGCTTTGGGCTTCTCTTGCAGTGTAGCAGACATGCGTCCTGTTCCTCCATGTGCAAGTGGCTCAGAAAAACAGGAGGAATCAGGAACTTTCAGGTTTTCAGTTAGGATCACCAGTTGGAGGGGCTTCCCTGGTAGCTCAGTAATGCAGAATCTGCCTGCCAATACAGTAGATGTGGATTTGATCCCTGGGTCGGGAAGATCCCCTGGATAAGGAAATGACAACCCACTCTGGTCTTCTTACCTGGGAAATCCCATGGACGGAGGAGCCTGGTGGATCACAGTCCATGGGTCACAAAGAGTCAGACACGACTGCGTGACTAAACAACAACAGCTAGTGGGGGACAGTGCCACTTATGGGGAGGGAGCTCGTGGGTGCTAGAAATTCTGGGTTCTCCAGGGGACGACAGAGGAGCTCATGCAGTAGCTGTGTGGAGAATAAAGTAGGAAGAAGGTGTAGGATCAGGACCAGAGGGTCAGGTCACGTCCAGAGAGGTGGGAGGTGGGCAGACAGGCAGGACACACTGGCAGGCAGATGGGATGGAGACCTAGTGTACCCATTTGACCTCCAGGGAGCACAGGGGATACACAGGGGAGTTGGGGTGGAGCCCACGATGCTTTCACGCTTGAAGGTCTAGAAGAATATCAAGGCAGTTGGGGGTCTCCACGGGAAGACCTTTTCAGGAGAAAAAGGGGTAAGGGTCATGGTGCTGAAATCAGAAGAATAAGTTATTTCAGGAAGTAAGATAATTAACTGCTGATTACTACTTAGAATTTTAGTAAGAAGCAGACCTGTAGAGTGGATGACAGGGCCGCCTCCATGGCAGCACTGATTTCGAGGGGAGCTGGGGACCATTCAGAAGAGGGAGCCAGAGATGAGGAGGCAGAGAGGCTCCAGGACCATTTCCAAAAGGTTTGCAGTGACTGAAAGAGTATTCAGAGAGTCACATGATGAGGGCAGGTTGTCTATTTTTAAAGATGTTAGAGATGTATGCAGCTGGGACTCCATAAATGCACAGGGTGAGCCACAACAGTTTCAGTATCACAGGTTGGAGACGTGGATAAAGATAAATAATGTCCAAAAAAATCACCGTCCAATCAATGCAGTATCTAACTATCAAATGAAAAGTCAATTCCATTCACAACCGGAAATATCAATAAAAGAATATAACTTAATGGATTAAACAATTTGAATTCAAAAGATAAGTATAATGTCTTTCTTATCAGCTCATAGAAAGAACAGAGGAAGTGCTTTGGTTTGGTTATCTTGAAAGCAACAACTGAGCTCAGTGATACGATTCATTTTGTTTATATGTACAGTGACAAAATTCGGTAGTTTTTAAACAGAAAAGTTGTTGTGGTTAATGTGATCTGTTTTGTTTATTCATTCCTTTATTAACTTATTCAAGGAAATTTTCCCTGAATGTTTCGGGCCAGTGCTGTGTATATACACTTGGAAAGGAAAGAGCCCCTGATTCCAGTCAGCTCACTGCCTTGGAGGAGGGACGGGCAAGTACTGATCCTAAAGGGTCAGTGCAACACAGAGGATTTATTTATATGTATTGAGCTTCAGGTTTTTATCTAATGTAATGCTACTAACACAGAGAGAAGAAGACAGAGCAAGAAAGAGAACAGTTTAGACAGTGAGGGGTCTGCTGCTTGCCCGGCCACTAAATGAGCAGTAACCTGGCAGAACGGGGAAGTGAGAAACGCAAAACTTGTCTTAGTTCACTTCTGTCAGTTCCTCATGAGAATTCTGAGTCTCTGTGTGTCTGTGTATGCTAGGCACTCAGTCATGTCCCACTCTGTGTGACCCCATGGACTGTAGCCCACCAGGCCTCTCTGTTTGTGGGATTCTCTAGGCAAGAATACTGGAGTGGGTTGCCATTCCCTTCCCCAGGGGATCTTCCTGACTCTGAATCAGGGATCAAACCTGGGTCTTCTGCATTTCAGGAGGGTTGTTTTTTTTTTTTAAACTGTCTGAGCCACTAGGAGGCCCTCTAGAGTTTATGATGACCTCTAATAAAATACACTGCCTAAATGCAAACCAATCACTTTATCTAGTGTGTAAACAGAGCAGCAGCAAAGCAGTCTAACTGATGAGACTGGACTCCCTGAGACACTACAGGCTGATACCCAAGGGATTTTCAAAGGCATGTTTAACTCTGTGCAGATGGTGAAGAGGCATTTGCATTTCATGCCAAGAGAACATCATATGCAAAGGTCTCAAGTAAGGAGGAGCCTGGTCTCTTGAAGTGGGTACATTTCTGAGTTGACTCAGGTTCACCTCAAGTTGACACTGTGAGTGGTGAGTGCAGAGAGGGAGTTCTCTTCGTGGCCTCTGACCTGGCGCTCTCCAGATGCATGGTTACGTAGCCCCTGGGTGGCTGTGGCTGCTGTGTTAGTACTGATGCTGTTCTTCTTGGTCCCCCAGGGCCACACAGAACCGTGCACACTCTGCATTGTGCACAACACACATGGATCTCTAGTGATCATTTTTCACAAGAAAAGACCCAGCAGTTCTCCGGTTGCTGTCAGACGCTTCCAATGTTGTGGCAACCACACAGTCGGAAAACATTTATTAGGCAGTCTGTTCCAACGGTGCCACAGTGAGTTTCTGGGTATTTTTAAACAAACAAAAATGTTCCTTTTGTGCTGGGCCAAGGTTCTTGAATATACCTCACCCCACTCCAGATAAGTACAACTCGTAAAAGTTTCATAAGTCTGAAGAGTATTTTTAGAACATGGCACGAAAGTTCTTGCACTTTTATGGTTTCCCTCATTCATTCTCCATTTTAATCCTACAAGCCATAAAGTTTACGGTTTTCCCATTTTCCAAAGAGGTTTATAATGAACGATACACAATGGTCAAAAAACTAAAAATAGAATTGTTAGAATATTTTTTGTGAGATGGACGGAATAAGTTCCCTTAATAATATTTTCAGAATTCTTTCAGTCTTTCCAAGTGATGTAGTGATGCTTTCTTCTTTGTTTGTTTTAAACATGCAGGATCTTAGTTCCCTGAGCAGGGAGTGAACTCACGTCACCTGCACTGGGAGCTCAGAGTCCTAAGCACTGAACAACCAGGGAAAGCCCCTGGCCATGCTTTCTTATTTCACTGCAGTAACCTGAAGGAGGTTATGGTGCTTCCTCTGCTGCTGTGTGCTCTGCAAACATGGCTTTAGAAGGTCTATGCTGACTTCAGACCTCTGCTTTTCAGCCTAACCATGACTAAAAATGGCTCCCTGGTGAGAAGCTGGCATCCCACTGACTGCCTGGAACGCCTGCAGTCAGACCATCTCGGCCCCCTCACACACAGTTTTCCAGGAAAATGTTTGCTACTGAGACCTCAGAGCTTCCCAGGTAGCACAGTGTTAAAGAATCTGCCTGCCAATGAGAGAATGTGGGTTCAATCCCTGGGTCGGGAAGATCCCCTGGAGGAGGAAATGGGTAGCCACCCACCCCATTATTCTTGCCTGAGAAATCCCATGGACAGAGGAGCCCGGCAGGCTACAGTTCATGGAGTCCCCAAAGAGTCGGACACGACCTAAGCGACTAAACAACAAGAATAACAACAACTGTCACGTCTTGACAAGATGGTGAAAATGTGAGAAAGTTCAAGATAGTCTATTAAATAGCCATCTATGGGGCCACACAGAGTCGGACACGACTGAAGTGACTTAGCAGCAGCAGCAGCAGATTAAACTTAATAATGTGGTCCCCAAATATTCAGGTAAAGAGGTTTAAGGTTACTGAAACACACCGCCTGCCCTGCATCCTGTTTTGGCCAAAGCCGTCAGGGAGGAGGCAACCACATGCTGGACATCTGGCTTGAGTCCAGGTCTCTGTGTTTCCAGAGTATGGCCTGGACTAAACAGGGTTCCCTCCATCACCCTTCCACAGTTCACAGGTTGAAGTCCTAACCATCACCCATCCACAGTCCACAGGTTGAGGTCCTAACCATCACCCTTCCACAGTTCACAGGTTGAGGTCCTAACCATCACCCATCCACCGTTCACAGGTTGAAGTCCTAACCATCACCCATCCACCGTTCACAGGTTGAAGTCCTAACCATCACCCATCCACCATTCACAGGTTGAAGTCCTAACCATCACCCATCCACAGTCCATAGGTTGAAGTCCTAACCATCACCCATCCACAGTCCACAGGTTGAAGTCCTAACCCCTAAAACTTAGGATAAGACTACTGGGAGATAGGGCCTATACATGGTGATTAACTTAAAAGAAGCCCCCTAAGGAGACCCTAACCCATCTGACTGGTGTCCTCACAAGAAGAGGAGATGAGGATGCAGAGTGGCCACGGCATGGAGAGGCAGTAAGACAGCATCCACCTCCAAGCCAAGGACAGATGCTTCAGAGGAACCACACCTGCCCATACTGTGATCGTGGACGCCCAGCGCCTAGAACGGTGAGAGGACAAACTGCTATTCCAACCACCCAGTCAGTGATATCTTGTCATGCAGACTGGGCAAACCAATATACCTAGGGAGTGGATACTATATACGGTCATCTTCTTGTTTAATAAAGGTGATGCATACAAGTTAAAGCACCTGGGGATCAATGATCACCTACATGTTCTGAGGATGAGATGAAGCCCCCAGTCCTGGGATGGACTTATTTCAGCTTGACTTGATTAAAAAGTGCTCTAAAGTATGTCATGGAGATATCTAAAGTGTTTAAAACAACTCAATGTTCAGAAAATAAGGCCTCAGGTATATCTGCAACCAGACAAGGGATTAACTTCCAAAGCATACAAATAGCTCAAACAGCTAAAAATAAAAAAATCAGAAAACAGAAGATCTAACTAGAAACTTCTCCAAGGAAGACATACAGTTGGCCAAAAAGCACTTGTAAATATGCTCAACCTCACTAATTATTAGCGAAGTGCAAATGAAAACTACAGTGAGGTGCCACCTCACATCAGTCAGGATGGCCATCATTTAAAAGTTCACAAGCAATAAATGCAGGAGAGGGAGTGCAGAGAAGGGAACCTTTCTACACTGTTGATGGGAATGCAAGTGGGTGCAGCCACTGTGGAAATAGAATGAAGGTGCTTCAAAAACTAAAAACAGAGCCACCATATGATCCAGCAATTCCACTCTTGGGCACACATCCAGAGAAAACCATACTTTGAAAAGATATAGGCATCCTAAGTTCATTGCAGCACTATTTACGATAGCCAAGACATGGAAACAACGTAAATGTCCATCAACAGATGAATGGATAAAGAAGCTGTGATATATATATGTGCTTGGATGTGTTCTAAATTGCTTCATTTGTGTCTGACTCTTTGTGACCCTATGGACTAGTCTTCAGGGCTCCTGTGTCCATGGGATTCTCCAGGCAAGAATACTGGAGTAGGTTGCCTTTACCTCCTCCAGGAGATCTTCCCCACCCAGAGATTGAACCTGAATTTCCTGTGCTACCGGCCAATTCCTTACCCACTGAGCAGCGGAGAGCCCATAATATATATACAAGGGATATATATACTCAGCCCTAAAAAAGAATGAAATAATGCCATTTTTTTTTGCAGCAACATGGATGAATCTAGGGATTATCATACTAAATGAAGTATGTCAGGGACAAATATTTTATGATATCACTTATATATGGAATCTAAAAAAATGATACAAATGAAGTTATATACAAAACAGCAACAGATTCACAGACACAGACAACAGACTTATGGTTATCAAGGGGGAAAGTTGGGGAGGGATAAATTAGGAAGATGAGATTAACATACAAACACTACTATATCCTTGGGTTGGGAAGATCTCCTGGAGAAGGAAATGGCAACCCATTGCAGTATTCTTGCCTGGAAAATCCCATGGACAGAGAAGCCTAGTGGGCTACAGTCTATCGGGATGCAAACAGACATGACTTAGCGACTAAACAGTAGCAAAAAATAGCATGTATAAAATAGATAAACAATAAGGACCTATTGCACAGAACAGGGAATTCTATTCCAATATTCTGTAACAATCTAAATTGGAAAAGAATCTGAAAAAGAACAGATATATGTATATGTATAACTGAATCAGTTTGCAGTACACCTGAAAGTAACACAATATTATAAATCAAGTATACGCCAATATAAAAGAAAATTATTTTTAAAATTAACAAATATACTAAATATACTTCTAGCCAAAATAAATAAATAAACAAACAAAAACCCACTCAATGTTCAGAAAATCAGGCCTCAGATATATTTTCCCGGGAGTAAAACATACCACATTTATGTCACATATATATTTTTTAACTCTTCTTTGTTCTAAATTAACACCTTAGTTGAAACTGTATTTCACTTACTGAGTGTAAACTTAGAATATCTCCTTAACTATATGATATTCTGACTGTAAAAATAAAACAATACTTCAGGCTGAAACCTACAAAAAAAGAAAATGTTTTATTGCACATTTTAGGTTTTCTCTTTTTTTAAAAAAAATGTTTAAACCAAGTTATTACCATTTAGATGGGACCACCAGACCATCTTACCTGTCTCCTGAGAAACCTGTATGAAGGTCAGGAAGCAACAGTTGGAACCTTGTATGGAATAACTGACTGGTTCAAGATTGAGAAAGCAGTAAGACAGGGCTGTCTGCTGCACCTTGTTCGTTTAATCTATACACTGAGCACATCATGAGAAATGTGGGGCTGGATGAGTTACAAGCTGGAATCAAGATAGGTGGGAGAAACATCAACCCCAGGTATACAGATGGTACCATTCTAATGGCAGAAAGTAAAGATGGACTAAAGAGCCTTTTGACAAGGGTAAAAGAGGAGAGTGAAAGAGCTGGCTTAAAAACTCAGTATTAAAAAAGCTAAGATCTGGCATCTGGCCCTATTAAACTGAAAGTGAAGTCACTCAGTCGTGTCTAACTCTTTGCAATCCCATTGACTGCAGCCTACCAGGATCCTCCGCCCATGGGATTTTCCAGGCAAGAGTACTGGAGTAGGGTGCCATTTCCTTCTCCAGGGGATCTTCCTGACCCAGGGATCGAACCCAGGTCTGGCCCCATTACTTCCTGGCAAATAGAAGGGAAAAAAAATGGAAGTAGTAACTGATTTCCTCTTTGAGGGATCTCAAATCACTGCGGATGGTGACTGCAGCCATGGAATCATAAGACGTTTGCTTCTTGGCAGGAAAGCAATGATAAATCTATACGGTGTTGAAAAGCAGAGACAATACTCTGCCAAAAAAGGTCCATATAGTCAAGGCTGTGGTCTTCCCAATGGTCACGTAAGGTTGTAAGAGCTATACCATAAAGAAGGCAAAGCACCAAAGAATTGAATCCTTTGAACTGTGGTGCTGGAGAAGATTCCTGAGAGTCCCTTGGACTGAAAGGAGATTAAGCCAGCCAATCTTGAGGGAAATCAACCCTGAATACTCATTGGAAGGACTGATGCTGAAGCTGAAACTCCAGTATTTTGGTCATCTGATGCAAAAAGCTGACTCACTAGAAAAGTCCTTTATGCTGGGAAAGATTGAGGGGCAGAAGGAAAAGTGGAGGTCAAAGGCTGAGATGGCTGGATGGCATCACTGATACAATGGACATGAACTTGGGCAAACTTTGGGAGATGGTGAGGGACAGGGAGGCCTGGCGTGCTGCAGTCCATGGGGTCACAGAGTCAGGACACAATCGGGCAACTGAGCAACAACAATTACTATTCAGGGAATCTTTCATTTTTTCCAATTTGAAAAGGCAGCCTAATACACTCAGTGTTGGCTGGATAGGAAATGGTTTGAGGGCCTTTCGTGGGATAGGAGCCTGTGGATTCAGGTCCCAGCTCCACCTGTGTTAGTTTTGAGTCTGCAGGTGGCTCACTTCGTCTCTCTTTGCCTCACTTTCCTTGTCTCTGAAAAGGGAGCTTGTCTCAAGCAGGAATGAAAAGATCGTGGTTCTGAACTTACCTGCTGCCACACTGTGAGATCTCAAAGTGTTTTGCATAGATTGGGTCTCCAAGTAGAATAACACTAATTCCCCATGCTCAACTCAAAGCACGTCTTTCTGTACCTTTCACATATTTAGCTCAAAATGCTCTTCGGAATCAAGTGGCAACAGATCACAGAGACTTTCATGCCCTGAGTATCCATCCTTACCCTTTTCTCTAGTGATAGAACTTCCCTCATCCTCCCAGCTAAGGGCTGACCACATTGCCCGTCTCATCTCCACTGTGAATGGCATAGGGATGTGACAGTGGGTGCTGCAGCAGCCACTTTGGACCCCAGGATGCAAGCATGTGTTGAAGCTGGCAGAGCCTGGGTCCCTGATGTGTTGCAGTCATTATGCCAGCTCCAGATGAGATGGTCTACCTGCACTACCATGTGAGGGTCTAGACTAAGCCACTCTATCTGTGAGTGTCTTGTTACAGTAGCCTAATCTGTACCATGGTACATAGGATCATAAATAAAATCTAGTGTGGATCTAAAAAATATAAGAGCATTTTTGTGAAGAGTACACTCAATTCTCTGACTTTAGATCTGAGAATTGAGTTACCGAATTGATTGGCAATACTTTCCTATTTAGAAAATAGAAGGCTCCTCTTCTAACAGCAGAGTTAGAAATTTTTCTTCTCTGTGTTGTCTCAGAGAAAATGGGATTAGAAGGGGAGACTCTAGCAATAACTGATTCAATACATAGAGGGGTCCTTTCTGAGTTATAAGTCCTCCGTTTCTAACTGTTATATGACATCAGGTATGTGGATCTTTTCCTGTTTAACACTCTGTGACGTGCACATAGGAAGTTCTTCATTACTGTGCAGCAGTGACCTGCTGTGCTGGTCATTATGGGAAGAAAACAGTTTGAGATCACAAATTACATGAGTACTTTTCTTTTCAGATTCTATAAAACAAAGTAGGTTCTCTGCTTCTTGCTACATACACCCCTTCAAACCAACTGGACGGGCTTTCATCAAAATCAGGATAGCCTGATTTGAAACATGAGCTATATAGCACAAGTGGAGTTCTTTTTAGGGATTTCAGAGACCAGCAGGGTGACTTTAAAGAGATGGGCAGGAGTTCTTGACAGAGTCTGAGTCAGGGGTACACTAATCTGGGAGAGACTTGTACTGTGTAACCAGTCACCCGTGACCAAGAGGGACCCACATTGAAACTCGAGGTCACAGCATCAGGCACCCAAAATAGTGAGTGATGGGGACAATCACACAGTCTCCTCTTTGGGGAGCCAGTCTAGCCTGAACCGGCCCCTGAGCAGGAATTAACTGTATTCAGGCTTATGACCTTCCCAATCCACACTGGAGACCAAGCAGCATGTGTGACTGTGCATCTCTGTACAGACAGAGAGCGCTATCATCACAGAATCACCCACAAGGTAATTACTGAAAGGATGGGATGAACACTGTCCAGAGAAACAGGACGAATGAAATGGGCCTGACCAACTTTTAAAGGCCAAGTTCATGTGAAGAGGACTCTGAGATTCCCTCCTGTCTCTTTGCTTAGGCACATTAATCACGCTGGCGTTACCCATCATTCCCAAACAGATGGGGTGTATATAAAGAGTCTGTACGTAAAACAAAATTTGACAAAGATCACACTGCAAAATGAGTTAATCCATTCAGTTAATAAGAATGTATGATACTCCAGGCATCTCTGGATCATCTCTGGATGGAAGGTCATCTCTGGAGGACCATTAAATCCTCCTCTCCTGCATTCCGGGACCTGGCTCAGTCCCTCCTGTGACCACACTCTTGTACAGAGGATGAAGCCTCTTCCTCCCCAGGGCCAGGAGGGCATCCAGAGGGTTTGCCCACCTAGAGCCTGTGGGCTGGCTTCTATACGAAGCCTCTAAGATCCTTGGAGCTAGAATTCCCCATCCAGAGGCCCCAATCTCACATCCAGGGCCAGCCTGTATGTCTTTCTCTCCCCTAACAATGAACAGCACCACCACCGTGCACACCCCAAGTCCAGGTGCGAGCAGGCAGGACCCCTTGAAGTGCTTTGCAGAGCCAGCAGCTGGGAACAGAAGGTGGGGGTGTGTCACGGTCAAGCATAGAGCTCCCAACAGTCAGAATTCTAAGTTGAAACTTGGCCTCTTCGGGGATGGCAAACATTTTTTGTCAAGGTAGGAAACTAACCCTTCTATTTAGCAGTGAGCAGTTTTTAGCTTGGTTTGTAACTGTTAAGCGCCATCAGGCATGTGGGCTTCTGTTGTTTTGAACAGGCGCAAGTCTAGTATTTCTCATGGATGAAACTATCTCATGCTTTATAATATAAGGAAAACCCTATTTTGATCCACTTGAAGGATTATCATTAGAAAAAATATCTACTGGGTTTTTTTTTTTTTTGAGCTTTGATCAGACTTTGGAAAACTTATGATCGATTCTGATGATAAACACCCTGGGAAGGACAGTGTGGCCACAGCTTCCTGCTCTCTTTCAAGGTTTTACTAAACTTTCCATCAATTCAGGAGACTTGGAGATCAAGAAAGAAGCTGACAGGCAGTCACTACAGTCAGTGATCATGGGTGTGTGTCTGAAGGCTCGCTGTTCTGTCCCTCTGGCTGGTGGTCTCCATAATGTTGAGATCCTGGGGCCACAAAACCTACAGGTCCAGAGAGAACACTCCACATGGAAACTCACAGCACGAGAGCAGGGCAGCAGAGCCTACACTTTGCAGAACAAAATAGAACATGCCAGCACCTACTGTAATGTCTGATTTATAATCCTCAAGTAATTGGATGCTACTCTACAGGTTTTTAATAGTATGCCAAAGCATTATTTGCTAAGATCTGATAAGCAAAGAATTCAAAGAAAACTGGGGTACTGGGATCAATATTTTTGAAGCTATAAAATTTTCATCCTTAAGTCCAAACTTTTTAAGAGAAAGTTAACTCAGAGGTGTCAGCAGCCATCTCTTTTCTTTTGCATTTATAAAATTACAAGGTAAGAAATACAGGTGTTCAAAGAGACATCTTTACTACTGGTAGCTTTTAAAAATAATCCAGTTTCCATTTTACTAATAAGGACATTGAGAACGTCATTTGTTCATGGGATATTTTCAATGCAGTGGCAAAGAAGACAAATAAATTAACTGGCAAACTTCCAGTGGATCAGTAGCCAGGAAATACTGCAGGGATCTCATACAAATGGCAACTTAGTTACAAAACTCCATCCTCATTACCCTATCCTACCCAAGCCTTATCTGACTACCCCATAGACTTGCATCCAAACATCAGAAATTTTATGTCACTACACAGGAAGCAAAATCCACCATGAGAGAACATGAGCTGCTTGAGGTAGCTGTAATCTTCTGCCATACTATTATCTGGAAATGTTTCAGTCTGTTATATCATAAAGTGAAAAAAGCGTTAGCTGTTCAGTTGTGTCAGACTCTTTGTGATCTCACGGAGAGTAGCTTGCCAGGCTCCTCTATCCAAGGGATTCTCCAGGCAAGAACACTGGAGTGGGCTGCCATTCCCTTCTCCAGGAGATCTTTCCAACCTAGGGGTCAAACCCAGGTCTTCCTCATTATAGGCAGATTCTTTACCATCAGAGCTACCAGGTAGGCCCCTCTTATGTCATAACTGGAGGTTTATTTAGATTTCTGTTTACTCACTGTATCATTACCTTAAATTCTAACACCTATTTTAGAGGATGGGAATAAAAATTTTTTTTAAAGTAGTTCTATCTACTAACTGAATGATCATAAAGGTAATTTACGTTTTAAGAGGTAAAATATACCAATATTACAAATAGGCATAGGAGGAGTTAGTTGATTGAAGAGAAAAATCTTCAGATTCCAAGTGGAAAGAAAAGGGTGAATTACTCAGCAGGAACAGGCAGAGGGAGGCTGAGGAAGAGAAAGCAACTTTCCTGGGGTAAAAAAAAAAAAAAAAGACCACAAGAGTGAGGGTGGCTGTCTTCACAGTGGATTCGGAGCAGCTGGCCTTTGTAAAGCAAACCACTCCGGCTGGCAGGGAGATCAAACTGAGCCTTGGAGAATGAGCCAAACAGGCAGCAAATGGGCAAGCTAAGTAAACAGTGGTAATTGCAGGCCTGGCCACACAGGTCTTGGGAGTAATTTGGGGTTTGGCTGTGCCCAGTGATGAGAGTCTATGAGTGATAGGAACACTATGTGCACACAAATAGGTTCACACGGGTCACTGGGAACCTGCTGGCTGTTCTTCACCGACTGTGGTTAGAATCTATTAAATACCGTAGGACATCACTTATGCGTGGACTCTAAAATACAACACAAGTGGACTTCTCTACAAAACAGAAACAGACTCACAGACATAGTGAACAGACTTGTGCTTGCTATTGGGTAAAGGAGGGGTGGATTGGTAGTTTGGGATTAGCAGATACAAACTATTACACATAGGATGAATAAACAACAGAGTCTTACTATATAGCACAGGGAACTATATTCAATATCCTGGGATAAGCCATAACTGAAAAGAATATGAAAAATTATATATATATATATATATATATATATATATATATACACACACACACATATAACACACAACTGAGTCACTTGGCTATACAGTAGAAATTAACACAACACTGTAAATACAAAACATAAGTGTTAAATAAAACCTAAAATTTCACATCCAAAGAGCAAAAGAAACCCTTAGGAAATTAAAAAGCAAACAAAAAAATGGCAAACAAGAATATTAAAAATGTGAGGTCTTTCATTTTCACCTTTCTACCTTCCTTCTGCCTTCCCTGGTGGCTCAGATGGTAAAGCGTCTGCCTGCAATATGGGAGACCCAGATTCGATCCCTGGGTTAAGAAGGTCTTCTGGAGGAGGAAATGGCAGCCCACTCCAGTATTCCTGCCTGGAGAATCCCAGGGACAGAGGAGCCTGGAAGGCTACAGTCCATGGGGTCGCAAAGAGTCGGACACAACTGAGCGACTTCACTTTACTTCACTTCACCTTCCATCTTTAGAAAATCAGATGAACAGAATTTTCAATATAAAAGAAAAGCCTAAAACGTGTACTGGTGAAGGGAAACTGTAACGACCAAGACTCACCAATTCACAGCACAGCATCATATGTATCTTAGGGCATCTAAGAAATTAACTGAGCTGGGTCAAGCACATTATTTAAAGATTCTGTTGCCAAAAAATAAATGTTCCTGAGCAGATACTTAAGCATTAACAGAATGAAAATGTGAACCAAATGAGGGATAGGAGTTATGCACATGTTATTGATACTAATTTGACATTCTTAGTGAAGTCAGTCACTCTATCTCTAATTTTCCAGTTATTATTATTCTCAAGGTATTGTCCTAACTTGACGGTACAATAAAAGAATGAAGGTCCTGAGAGTTTGAGTGAGAGAAGCATTAGGTGTTAATGACACAAAAATGTTCTGACTTTGGTTCAGCCGCAGGCTATAGATTGAATGGGCCTCCCATACCCTCAGTTAATATACTGAAACCTGCATGGTGGTGGTACTTGGAGCCAGGGCTTTGGGCAGGTGATTAGGTAATGAGGGTGAAGCCCTCATGAATGAGGTTAGTGCCCTTATAACAGAGACCCCCAAATACATGCCTGCTCCTTCTACCATGTGGGGTTACAGAAAAAGATGGCCATCTGTGAACCAGGGAGCAAACTGTGCTGGTGCCCTGACCCTGGGCTTCCAGCCTCCAGAAGCAAGTTTCTATCACTTACAATCCACTTGGTTTATGGCATTTTTGTCACAGCAGCCCCGGTTGACTGAGACATTACACCCTGTCAGGTGGAGACAGATAAACAGGACCAAGATTGCAGAGCTAGTAACTCTTTTCCTGGAGGGAAAACAACTGGACACAGTTGAAAACAAACCTGACATTTTCCTCACTAGGCCAGAAGTAAATTTATAATATTAAATACTTTTCTTACTATACTTTGAGGCTTCTGTGATAAGAAAGTAGTAAGATAATTTCATGCTGGCAATAATTATTTTATGTTCAAATAAGGATTAAAAGAATACAAAAATTAAACACGGAGCTGAAATCCCAAGATGAATACAATTAGGTGAATTCAACTGGTGCATTTTAGAATAGAATAGATCTGAAATTTAGCACCAGAACTTTAAAAATGAGTGATCTCATCCAAATTCTTTATTTAAAGGGTCAGGACATAAATCCTGAGCTAGTGGCCACAGGGCTTCTAAAGCCACAGTGAAGATCAGAGCCTCAAACTTCCTGCTCCAAACTCTGGCCTCTACTGTAGATGAAATTTCGATTTCCATTTTGTAAATAAAAGAAGAAGAAGACGAAGAATCTGATTATGCAAGCAGTGAGGCCCTGAGTGGATTGTTTCAGGAAGAACAGACATCGTCACACTCCATTTATTCACACTTGAACAGACCAAGTCCATCCTCCAGAGATTCGAGCATCCCTGCTACAATAAATGATATCTTACAGTTGGTGCCACCTGGAGGCAGCCATGTATGGTGTCCTTTAATGAACAAGGACCCACATCACTGTGCTTTAGATACGCTCTAGAGACACGGCTCTTAGTTCTGCAGTTCTCCTTAAGCCAGGAAGATTTTGTCTGCAAATTTAAATCTGAAATTCTACAGTAAAAGGCTCTTGATAATGCTTCTCGAAATTACCCCTAAAATAGAACAAAAGGAGAGAAATACTGTATGTCCCTGGTACCTAAATTTTTGAAAAGTTGATTTCAGCTGAATTTCTCTGCAAACAAGTTCACATTTTTTTGAAAGATGCTAAGCAGTCAAGTTCTAAATCAATCTGAGGAAAGAAAAACATTTTTATAGATTTTACAGATCAGGAAAACATCTACTTTTTGCTTCTCTGGTGGCTAAGATGGTAAAGAAACTGCCTGCAATGCAGACGACCCAGCTTCTATCCCTGGGTCAGGAAGATCCCCTGGAGAAGGGAATGGCAACCCACTCCAGTACTCCTGCCTGGAGAATTCCATGGACAGAGGAGCCTGGCAGGCTACAGTCCATGGGGTCACAAAGAGTCAGACATGACTGAGCAACTAACACACACTTTTTGCTAAGTTAAAGACAATAAAAACAAATAAAATAAAACATAGAACTCTGGAAGGCAGGGGTGAAAATAATCATTTTAGGAATACATTAAACAATTATGATGAGAAAGTTAAACACCATGGAAGTACAGACCAGTACTTTCAATTTTAGAATGAGACACTTTTCTTTAACCTTAATATTTTCCCCTCAAAGGCACCGCAAGACAATGCTGATACAGAAAGTCACTTTTCTTGTTTTCTTGCAACCCAATGCATCATAATCATGTTCACACAGAATTCCACTGTTTGTAAAATACTTTCAATTAGTTGAGGAAGGAACCACATTTTGTCTTATTAATAATAGCATTCGTAGCCAAACACTAGGAGAGCATAGGACAGGGAAAACAGGTAAAATGTCAATTAAACAAAATATGTAAGAACGGACTCGTAATAGACCCTCAGATCACACACACATTCACACACAGATCAACACATACACACACATACACAGGACTGGCAGCTTTCATTGCTATAAGCCCTTTACATGCTTTATATTAAATTAACAAGTACAGTTTAAAAATTAATGAGCTTTTCACATCAGAAAAAATATCGTTAAAGAAGGAACATTTAAAAAAAGAAGAAGGAACATTTTCCTTTACATCTGTTTGTCTTTACTTTACAAGAAGACAGATCTCTCCCAGGTTTCCTCCCTTCCAACTCCATCCTCCACCTCATCCATATTAGGACCACGGTACACACCTCCCCCACCCCCTGCAATGATCCTGCCATTCACTTCCCCTCCTCTTCTTCTCTACCTTATTCTCCTAAACTTTACTCTTCAACCCCCAGAAACTTTTCCTTCCAGGGTGGTGGATTCAGAATTGCAGGGAGCTTGACCACCAGCTGGTGGGGGAGAAAATCATACAAGCAGCTCTACCTCGGCAGGATGGCGGTGTGGCTGTTTCGTCACTCAGTCGTGCCAGACTCTTTGTGACTTCATGGACTGTAGCCCTCAAGGGCCCTCTGTCCATGGGATTTCCCAGGAAAAATATACTGGAGTGGGGTGCCATTTCCTTCTCCAGGGGAAATCTTCCTGACCCAGGGACTGAACCCGCCTCTCCTGCACTGGCAGGCAGATTTTCTTTTTCTTTTCTTTAACCACTGAGCCACCAGGGAAGTCCCATTCAGCAGGACAACAAGTGCAAATATGCCCAAGAAATAGGACAAAGGACAGGGTTAACATCCCTGCCACAGTGAGTTAATGAACTTCTTTCAGAGAAGGAGACATCTGAGCTGTATATTGAAGGTTAAAGAAAATGTTGAACAGATGAGCAAGAGGCAAGGCATTCAAGACTGGGCTGAAGCTCCCCCCAAATCTCTCCACTAAGTAAGCAGAATGGCTGTACCTCTAACTCTTCACTGTCTAGAATATGTATCTGATTCTTTACGTCTGTCCTATCTGCAGTCTGGAATGTTTTACCTTACTCAATTGTATGTTTAAAGCTCACAATTAAAAACAAAACGAAACAAAGCCCGCTGGCTTTCTCTCCGTGCAGATTCTGTTTGGATCCCTGGAAGCAAGATCCCTCAATATAGTATAGGGGGAAACCGGGGGACCAGAGTGCCCCCCCCGCCCCACTGGAAATCTTGTGAAATGAGTGAGAAAGGATAGCAGAGATGGACAGCCAAAGTCATATGATGCTATAGCATTCCTCTCAGCACTTAATCTAAACTCAATCTAAACTTAATCTTTTCTTTGCATCTTTTAGTCAACTCTTTCTTCTGCCCCTTAAAAATGGTTTCTCCTAAGAATTCGTCTTTGATGTAGAAGTTTATAGCCTTGTCTGAGGACCTGCCAAACTCCTGGCTGACATCCACACATCACCTCTAGTCGGTAACTCCTATCAAGGCAGCTCAAATATCAGTGCTCTGCTGTGCTGTGCTGCCCGCTTCAGTTGCATTCGACTCTGTGTGACGCTACGGACTGTAGCCACCAGGCTCCTCCTGCCATGGATTCTCCAGGCAAGAGCACTGCACTGGTTTGTCATGCCCTCTTCCAGGGGATCTTTCTAACCCAGGGACTGAACTAAGGTCTCCTGCATGGCAGGTGGGTTCCTTATCATCTGAGCCACCAGGGAAGCCCTCCAGTCTCAGCACCTTTCCAGAATTTCAATTCTGAATTTCTGATTTATTTCTTCCATTGTCACCTAAGAAATCAAACCAGCCCCTCAGAGTTCATAACAAGTTGGAGGATTCTGATGGTTTTATTCTGTGTCTCCTTGGCTGGGCTACAGTACTGGCCATTCAATCAAACACATGTCTAGGTATACCTTGTAGGTGTGATTAGAGGACACATTCGGTTGACTTTAATAAGCTGGACTATTTCAGACAATCTAGATAATTTAAAGGCTTCAAGGGCTGAACTAAGGCCCCTCTGACTGGGGATACCCCCCGTGCAGGCTGCAGTTCCAGCCATTCCTGGGAGCCCGGGCTGTCCAAGCTCAGGGCTGCCCTGTGGATTTCAGACCTGCCTCACAACCACAGAAGCCCGGTAATAAATCTCTTAATGTCTGTCTCCTACAGATCCTGCTCCTCTGGCTGAACCTGACCAGTAGAGAGTCACAGATCCCAAGAGGTCTTCTCTCCTAACGTCCTATTTCTGCTAAAGGGGCTGCCACTATTCCATGATCAAACGTAGTTATCTTTGTGACTCGCCCAGCCTCATCTTCTCCATCTGTTCCTTCCTTCTTGCTTCCATCACTCTCCTTATGCTGAGACGCTTGTTATTCCAGCTAGGGTCTATACAACCTTAGCAGATTAACTTTCATAAAGATGTTGGTCATTGGTCTCTGGCTCCAACTCTGCCTCATCTGCCTCTCTCTGTTCCCCGATAGCAACCTTCTGTGCCAACCAGGCTGCCTCCAGCCTCTTCCTGATGTATGAGATGATGTTTTCTGCCTCCAAGCTGTACTTTATCCTGCTTACTTGAGATGACCCCTGCCATTCCTTTAAGACCACCTCAAGCATATGCACTTGCAACCAAGTCGGACCAGGCTAAGCTGCAGTGACACTGCTCTTTGCACTCCTGCCCTGGTGGCCTCGCTAAAAATTACTTGCTAATGACTATAAACTGCTCTATGAAAACACTTAGATGAATGTGATAGACTTTAATAAAATCCTCTACTTACATGTAATTCTTCCTCTGGATATGCTTTCATGCCTCTCCCCTTAGCACCCTCCTGGTCAGAGTGCTTTGTGAGACACCAGTTTCTCCCAAAAATATTTACTGAGTGAGCCGCTGACTGAATCTTGTAACTAAACCCGAGGGCATTAAGTGTGCATACACCTTTGCAGATGAGCCCAAAGCGGTTCCTAAGCATTGGCCAATCAGATTAAAAAAATAAAATCCAGAACACATTGCTTCTGCACTGTTTTACACCAAGTTTAAAGTGTGAAGGGAAAAAAAAATACACTTTTTGAAAATAATCTAAAAAAAAAAGTAGATATATATGTAGCTGATCCACTTCGCTGTACAGCAGAAACAAACACACCATTGTTAATCACCTATACTCAAATATTTTTAAATATACTTTTTACTTCAGCAGAAAAATAATTTCTTACTGCCCATTAATAATAAGCACATATAAGCAGCAAGAGGCCATTTCACTCAGTTGGTTAAACATGAAGATGTTGTGAGACCAACAGATGTTAAGATTCTTTTTGAGACAAATGACTTAAACTAAATTGGGGATTAGGGAAGGGAAAGATAAAAATCATGACGTATTACAACCATCCTAAGCATGTTTATGCCTTCTTTCCGTGGATGAGCCCTGCTTCTGAAGTTGTGTGAAGTGTTAACTGGAACTAAATCAGGAATTAGTTCTATACAAGTGTTAATCAGAATACAAAATAAACATGCAAACAAAACACAAGTCTTATGCTGAAGACTTTGCTAATGTCTAAAAGCCTCTACATGCCCCTCAGCTTTTGATTTAGAGGATTTTTTTGTTTTTAATTTAGAAAGAAGCAAGAAACAAAGTGTTGATGTTACCACACATATTACAGGGTTAGCCTTTGAAGAGCAGCACTGTGTGTGAATATACACAACTACGACTACCCTTTTCTAGAAGATTCTCAGAATGGCTTGACACAAGGTCTAGCGATGACAAGCAACACTTCTAATTTCAGCCAGATCTTCTGTGACAACAGCATGTGAGTGAACAAGAAGGTGAGCTGGGGGAAAGACTGACCGGATTACGCTTCTCCACATGAACTGTCTGAAAGCACAAAATTAGTCGATTTCAAAATATTATTTAGACTCTTAAAATGTGTGTTTTCTTTTAATCTAAAGATAGTTAAAACATACTTATCATTTGAGAATTTTGATTAGTTTCTCTGAAATACAGCTGAGAAAGATCTTCAAAAACAGGTAGTCTTAGGAAACCAAAAAAAAACCCAAAATAACAAAAAAACTATAAACTATATTAAATAAAGCAGTTGAAATGAGTCATCATTAAGTTATTTATACAAAAAAGTTACATTTCTCTGGCCCTTGCCAGAGAAATAACACATGAAAGCAAAATTTTTGGAACCTAACAGGATTTACAATTTTAAAAAGTAATGAAAATAAACTTTTAAATTTCCAACA
>SJYF01010500.1:292309-303050 GCA_006410515.1 Procapra przewalskii | reverse complement strand
TGTGGAGAAAAGGTGACTTTATAAACACAATAACATATATTTGAGACCCAACCTCTGTAATTAATGTCTTCTGAGCATTATTTATTTCACATGACCCTTGAAGGAAAATGCTTGTCATTTAGACAGGTAAACTTTGTTATTTTACATATGAATTAAAAGAAATGCAAGTCTGAGTATAATAATTAATTAAATTCCCTGTCCCAGAAAGGTTTTGGTGACTCTACGACTCCATGAATGCTAAATGTTAATTTAATAAACTTTGTCATTTATGTTGGATTATGTTACTACTTGAAACACTCAGTATTAAGCAGGGCCATTGAAGATGTATCGAACTGACCAGGTATTATTTGAAAAGGTCATTATTCAGAAAAATAAGGTGAATGGCTTTCTAATGACTTAAAGAACCAAACAGATGGCTGGTGGGACTCTGACTTAGCTGGCTTCTTACATGCATTAAGTAACATATTGGCCTGAGGATGTCTCATCAGAGCTGATGGTAATGCTGGGGCTGGGCTATGCACCCGGTGGGCAGTCAGTGTGTTATCTGAAGACCATCTATGCATGGAGCCAGCATACAGGCAGTTATGTACCAGAAGCTTGGTGAAGCATGATGAATGAGAAGGTCACAGGCTTTTAAGCCTCCACACTCACCTTTGCCCCTGCGTCTCCTCCCACAAGGCAAAGGGTGTCTCTCTCGTCTGGTCAGCTGCCTCTCCCTCTTGCCTTCTCAAGGACCAAGCTCGAGGAAGTAAGTCTCTCTCCATTTTTAATCTTAAAATTTTCCTTTCATTAGAATATATGTTTTTCAAAACCCATACTTTTCCCTGACAAACTTAACATGCCCCTCTTCTGTGTTCATATCTTAAGAAATTACATTTAAACAATGTTCCCTGTATCTGTCCCCATATAAACTCTAGGTATGCTTGGTATCTTGCAAACAAGAATTTCTCCACAATTTATCAAAGCAGCCTTGGCTAATCAGGAATTGTGGAATCTCAGTAGCCCCTTCTGAGCATTCTTCCAGTTCTCATGCAAATATACATTACTCTGCATTAAAAACAATCACTGGAATGTTTCTGAGACAATGATCATCACCCTAGAATTTTAAAGATCTCTCTAGCACTCCCTTCCACCTCCCGTATTAGCCACTGTCTTTAATTACATTTTAATTATATTTTCTGAAGGCTATGTTTCTTACCATCAGTACCAACACTATTTTTTCTTAACCCTAATTTTATTTGTTTCTATGAAAGGTAAAAGGGAAGAATATGTTCCTACAATTGCACAAATCCAGCTCATCTTTTGCTGTGTAACTGTGCTGTACAGCCAAGAGGGGTGACACCTCTGCAAATGAATGCAAGTTTATAGAAATGCTAAGTGTTCAACAGTACATATCTGTAAAACTCAAGTAAAGGAGGTTTGCAGCAGAGTTTTTGAGACTTTCTGAGAACGAGAAGAGGAAAGAGAAGTCTTTTCTTGGGAAGATGCCTGGAAAAGATCCTTCATTCTTCAAGCTACAGGCTAACCTGCACTCAGAGTGAATCAGAAATCAGAGTTAGCTCAGACAGTCGGATTTTGGTGCTGGCTAAGACCCCCAGCTTGTCATTTCTGCCATCCAGTTCGCTGTCCTTTACTCCACGGTCATGGACTGCACTGAAAGAAAACTCTGCTGTTTAAGCCCCCAGATGTGGACAGCTGGCATTCAGGTTCTGGCTAATGATCCTGGAGGGGGATGGAAGCAGTGTTTCAGATGATATTTGAGCATAACGAACAATATGGAACTTAGAGGAGAATATTAGTCTACATTTGCTAGAAGCTTTGGGGAAATTTTATAGTAAAAGAAACATGAGTATATAGTCAGGGAAAGGCTAAAGTCTCATGAATTTTTAAGCTAAAACTCAAGACTTCAAATAATCTTCCTTCTTCGCTGATGTTTCGGGCTCTGGCCTTCATCCCGTTGAAGATGGGCTTTCTTTTGCCACTAGATACATTTCAAGGGAAGAGTTAGAGAAACGTGGAACATTTCTGTATCTGTCCCAGAAGCACACTTCCAAATTCCAGAAAGCAAGTGACAGAATTTCGGATCTTCTTGGAGATCAGTGGTTTGGCATTAAAATAGTTCTCACTTCATTCATTCCACAGACAGGAAATGATTACGCTCTGAAAAGAGCAATAACGTCTGGAATCAGCATAAAATGACATATCTCAGATATCAAGTCAACTCAGTGGATGGAGAATGTCAACCCATCTCTGGGGTATCACACGACAGCTTAATACATTGGGCTGTAACCACCATCTAGAGTTTGTGGAAGAATTAGGTCTGTGATGATATCCAACCTCCTTTGTGTATGTTGTATATATCTAGTATATACAAACCTAATCTTCTGAGCATCAACCAGCTCTTATGTACATGATAAAAATGTCAAATGTGTGTTTTAAAACTAAAAATAGAATTGCCATAAAATCCAGCAATCCCACGCTTGGGTATATATATCCAGACAAAATAGTAATTCAAAAGGATACACATACCTCAGTGTATTGCAGCACTATTTACAAAATAAGACATGGAGACAACTTAAAAATGCTCGTTAATGGATGAATAGAGAAAGACGCTGTGGTTCAAATACTCAATGAAATACGCCCACTGGCAGCAACACGGATGGACCTAGAGGTCATCAACTAAGCTAAGTGAGTCAGAAGGAGGAAGACTTTTCCATATGAAATCACTAACATGTGGAACCTAAAATATGAGACAAATAAACTCGTCTCTGAAACAGAAACAGACATACAGATATAGAGAACAGACTTGGGATTGCCAAGGGGGAGAAGGTAGGGGAGGAATGCATTGAAAGTCTGGGGTTAGCAGATGCAAAGTGTTATACATGGGATGGCCAAACAGCAGCACATATAGTAACCACAGGGAGCTACATCCAGTATCCTGTGATAAACCATAATGGAAAAGAATGCAAAAAAAGAATGCCTTTATGTATAACGGAATCACTTTGCTGTACAACAGAATCTTATCCAACACTGTAAATCAACTACACTTCAGTGAAAAAATGTGTTTTATCAGCAAGCATGAGATTACACTCATGACCAATTTGTTGAAGGGACAGGAAAAATGGATATAAATAGTGAGTACAGAACTGGAGATACAAGAAAATGATAAACAGCCCCCAAATTCATCTAGACATAGCATTAAGCTACTGGGAAAGCATAGATGGTAGATGGAAATATTCACTATAGTGTCATGCAATCTGAGAAGCAGGAACATCCAGTGTCTTTTGTCAAGCTGTCCTCTAACCAAGAACATCACTGCAGCACAGTTTATCAGTGTGAAAAATGAACTGTTTATGGTAACAGTGGCTTCACGTATCTTTACTCACACAAAAGAAAAGAAACAGAATTAGGTTTTTGCATTTAAAGGAAAGAGAAACATCCAAAGGACAGTAATTTTAAGAAACGAAAAATCTTTTCAAGCCCAAATAAATTACAATGGCATTGCTCTGCAGGTTATTTTGCTTTATGTTCTTTGAGTGTGAACATATGTATTCTCTTGTTTTGAAGCATCAAAGCCCAGTTATATCAATAATATCTATATCAAATGAGATCCTCTATAGTAAACTAATGTTCAAAAGGGACATGTAAACTGTAATCCTTAAAGGAATTATTTGTAAGTACTGGACTGTGTAAACTTTATAGAGAGCACAAAATCCAACACAGATTGACTAGAAAATAAGCCCATTCTTCTTCACCCTTGTATTTTCATTGTGTCAAAATTATAAAGTGACATATAATATCATTTAAAAATTTTAAAGAAAACCCTAGCTGTACAACATGAAGGTATTCCTTCTCACCACACTACATGATCTTAGGACTTGCTGGAGACATCTTGGAGGGACAGTCACAACACATAATAGGTTTTTCCTCCTATTTGGTTATGTAAATATATGAATTTTCCTTGGATGTTCAATATTTGAACAGGCCAATGAGCACCAAAAAGAAAAAAAGATTTTCAGTAAAAAAAAAAATAGTGTAAAAGCTGGGTTCTTTGCAGAAAGTAGCTGCGACAAAGACATACTTCTGGGTCTTGTGTGACAAGCTGTGAAAAAGGGCTGAAGACCAAAACAGGTTGCTGAGTATGCTGAGGTTTGGCTACAAGAGTATAAACAGAGGTGTGCAAACTAAGCCCATCCAGCAGAATCTTTATTCTGATCTGCAAAAGAATACTAGGGAAATTACAGATAAATCTCCTACAGTTAAAGCAACCCAAAGCAATTTTCAGTCTTAAGAACTAACACAGAGCATGTAAGGATCACCTGTAATAGCATCCAACGATGGCCCACGCAACAGTTTCCTTTCTGGTTAAAGTGTAGGAAGTGCTTTGTGGCGCTTACAATTATAACCACAGTGAGTACTTAAGAGCTGGATTAACGCTCAGATGAACGTCAGAAACACATTCAACAAAACAGAATTGAACTTGAGAGCTGGCACCAGAATCCTCCTTTGTGAGAAAGTCCCTATTGAGAGGGAGAAAGCTTTCGTGGCCTCGAGGGCAGACTGCAGCTGAGCAGTTGCGGTTCACATCTGAGCCAGGCCGTCACCATCCACTCTCCGCCCTGCAGTGTTGGCACAGATAAACAGGAAAGGTGCTATCAGAGCCCCCCTCACAGGCCTACTTTAAATATTAAATAAATAGACGCTGATGAAGCGATTACAAGAGGGATATATGCACATCCTTGTTGAGCAATATGACAGATTCCCAGAGATATAGTGGGCAAGCAGAGGGGAAAGAGACAAGACCAAGGGGGAAAAAGTGGCAAAATCCTGCGTGTCTAGTGGTCTGACCACTTCCCACCATCTCCTTTCCTCCAGCCCTGCTCACCGTGACCTCTTCACCAAACGATGCTAAACTCAGGCATGCTGGCACATGCTAGTTTTGTTTTAAAAAGCAAAGAAATGGGGTAAACATAGACACATGGTTATACATAAGATAGATAATCAACCAGGACCTCCTGTAGAGCACAGGGAAGTACACTCAAGATTTTGTAATAACTTATAATAAGAATCTGAAAAATAATATACACATATATATGTGTATGTGTATGTATTCAGGTATACAGAAGATACATATGTATAAATGTACATATATGTATTTATTTGAATCATTGTACCTGAAACTAATACAACATTCTAAATCAACTATAATTCAATAAAAAATAAAATTAAAAAAAAGGCAAAGAAATGGCTCAGCTTCATCACTGATATATGTAAAATGGGGCAGAGGAATCTAAGAGTCAGAAGAGGCCAGGAAAACTTAAAACTGAGGAACGAACAGAAACCAATTTTTATTCCAGGCTTTGGAGGTGAGATAAACAGGTACCTGGATCACATTGGCTATGTATGATTCTTACATAAGAAATACCAAGAGGGAAGGGACATATGTATTCCCATGACTGATTCGTGTTGATGATCGACAGGAAACAACAAAATTCTGCAAAGCAATTATCCTTCAGTTAAAAAATAAATAAAATTTAAAAAGAAATAAAATAATAACAAAAGAAGAGAAATCGCCAGTACTTTCAGCCTCTGCTTAAAAAAAAAAAAAACACACACACACAAAAAAAACTCTCAAGTGCTTTAACTCATTATAATGGAAGATATTTGAAGTCACTCCCGTGGGAGCCAGCCTGCTTGTCCACCCCCTTCCACTGCAGTAAACTGATGCTAAGGGCTGTTCAGCCAGCATCGCATTTCCCCAGGACTTGTCCCCTAGCAGCTGGACATGGCCATGTGGCTGGAGGCATATGGGCCTCTCGGGCGAGGCTTTTAAGAAGCAGATACACTTTCTTCATCTGTTCTCATCCTCCCACCGTGTGGGTTCAGAAGACAACAGCATGAGACGCTAGGACCTCAGTGCCTGAGCCACTGTGTGGAAGCAAGCGCTGTCAGCTACGAGCACCTGTTCACGCTACTGAATGAAGAAGGAACGGCGTTTCATTCAGTTTCAGAATTTGCACATTTTAGGGCCAATTTTTACAGCAAATAGAATTATTTTAACAGATCCAGCTTTGAAGATGACAGCACAGCACGAGGGCTAAGAATAAGCATGCTAGCACCCTGAATGGACCAGTTACTGGCTATGTGTTTCTGAGCAAATTACATTTAATCTTCCTGAGCTTGGGAGTCCTTTTCTAGAAAAGGATAGTAAGAATGGTGAAGTGAGGAAGTAAAAGCGCTAGTCTCTCAGTTGTGTGTGACTGTGATCCCACTGATGTAGCCTGCCAAGCTCCTCCGTCTGGAGTTCCCCAGGCAAAAATACTGAAGTGGGTTGTCATTTCCTTCTGCAGGGGATCTTCCCAACTCAGAACCTATGTGTCCTGCATTGCAGGAAGGCTCTTTACTGTCTAAGCCACGAGGGAGGCCCCTGATAAGAATGGTACCTGGTTGAAATGCCTGCATGTGCCAGTCTGGCTCATCATTTAGGGATTCGATAAACTCAACCTTTATTATTATATATAGTGAGATGTGTTCTTGTGGATAAATGCATCAGTTGAGTAAACAACAAAAGCATTCAGCTTTCCTGTAAATATGCAGAGGCGTTCCTCGAGGTACAAATTACTTGCTTCTACATCTCCCATCTTTCCCCAACACAACCTCCTTGTTCTTGACTTACCCCGTTAGGGAACCTAGCAGATGATGATCTGATGACTTATGGGCACACCCCTCCCTCACAGCAGCTGCTGGAGCCTGCCTGCACACGGCTCAGCTGACAGGGACCCCAGGGCACAGCTCACTGGAAGCACGTGACGGTCTGGACTCCTTTCCCCTTTACTCCCCTTCCCCAGCTCCAGACACTCCGAGGAAGTCTTTCCTTCCTCACATATTGCACCCCTCCCCTCCCCCAACCAGGGCTCAGAAACAGTGACATGGTCCAGAGAAAAACCAGCACCAATCCAAATATGACTCACTGCTTTGAGACAAGATTATGCAGCTTGCGATATGGCCTCTTCTTCATATACTCCCCCCCACAGAAACATCTAGTAGCATTTGCTAAGCCCACAGATGTCCAGCAAGCTCTTTTGTGTGTGTGTGAAATGAACAAGAAACACAGGATGGTACTGGTCCTGTGTCTGAAGACAGGAAGCTGCCAGGGGATGGGGGCCTGGAGCCACACTGCTGCCCCACATGGAGCACAGGCTTCCGTCTGCCTGCCAGGTTCAAGACCAGCTCTGCCCTCACTGGTGTGGACTCATGCAAGTTTCTCAACCTGTATTTCCCTTTCCTAATGAGTAAAGAGAGACCAGCTAGTAACAAAGTGATTCATGTTGCTAAAGCAGAACAGCAGTGACTTGACTTTAGTCTCAGTATGTAAACTCATACAGATATACATTCTACAGTTTTCCCCTGATAAAGGGGCACTTCCCTGATGGTTCAGTTGGTAAAGAATCTGTCTGCAGTGCAGAAAACCTGGTTTGATCCCTGGGCCAGCAGATCCACTGGAGGAGGGAATGGCAGCCTTCTCCAGTGTTCTCGCCTGGAGAATTCCATGGACAGAAGAGTCTGGGGGCTATAGTCCGTGAGGTCACAAAGAGTCAAACATGACTGAGTGACTAACACTTTCAGATTCCCTATAAAGGAAAAGGAAATCTGAATGGAATATGTTTCTAGTTATATAAACTTCTAGAGAACTGACAAAATACCAACTATCGACACTGGGTATTCTGGATATTTGTATATGATCACACACTTAATTGGGCTTCCCTGCTGGCTCAGATGGTAAAGAATCTGCCTGAAATGCAGGAGACCTGGGTTTGATCCCTGGGTTGGGAAGATACCCTGGAGGAGAGCATGGCCACCCACTCCAGAATTCTTGACTGGAGAATTCCAAGGAGAGAGGAGCCTGGTAGGCTATAGTCCACGGGGTCACAAAGTGTTGGATAGGACTGAGTGCTGCTGCTAAATCGCTTCAGTTGTGTCTGACTCTGTGAGACCCCATAGACGGCAGCCCACCAGACTCCTCCATCCATGGGATTTTCCAGGCAAGAACACTGGAGTGGGTTGCCATTTCTTTCTCCAGTGCATGAAAGTGAAAAGTGAAAGCGAAGTCGCTCAGGCATGGCCACTCTTAGTGACCCCATGGACTGCAGCCCACCAGGCTCCTTCATCCATGGGATTTTCCAGGCAAGAGTACTGGAGTGGGGTGCCATTGCCTTCTCTGAACACTATACTATACACCTTTAATTAACCACTTAAAAATACCCAGACCACTCAGTATCGTGGTTAAGGACTCTCTTAGTTCATTTAGGATGCTACAACAAAAATACCATAAACTAAGTTCTTATAAAACAACAGATGTTTACTTCTCACAATTCTGGAAGCCAGGAATTTCAAGATCAAGGTGGTGGCAGGCCTGGTCTCTGATGAGAGCCTGCCTCCTTGAAGACAGCTGTCTTCTCACAGTGGAAAGGCCCTTCAGTCTCTGGGGTCGCTGTTATAAGGGCACTCATCTCAGTCACGAGGTCTCCACCCTTGTAAGCTACTCTTCTTCCCAAAGCCCCACCTCCTAAGACCCTCACCTTGGGCATCAGGTTTCAACTTATGTGTTTTGGGGGACAGGAATATTCAGCCCATAGCAAGAACTGAGGCTCTGTAAACAGACAGACCCAAATCCTTTCTGCTACTTGCCAGTTGTGTGACTTTGGACAAGTGACTTCACTTCTCTCAGCCTTCATTTTTTTCCCTTGAAAATTCAAAATAATCACCTTCTTATGTCATAACAATCTCCCAAATTGGCTGAGAGAGATGAATGTGACCATATATACCAAGGGCTTTATGTAGAAACAGTCACAGGACGTGGCCTCATCAAGTACTACATTTTTATTAGCTATTGATGACCTTGTGATAAGTATCTGTGGAGTGGATAAATGTCTGTCATCATACAGCAGTACCACCAGTGCTCCGACTCTTTGCAACCCCATGGATCGTAGCACACCAGGCTCCTCTGTCCATGAGATCTCCAGGCAAGAATACTGCAGTGGATAGCTATTCTCTTCTCCAGGGGATCGTTCCAACCCAGGTCTCAAAGCTGGGTCTCCTGCATTGCAGGGGGGTTCTTTACCATGTGAGCAACCACCAGTGATAGAGGCAGTAAAAACAGTCACCACTAAACACTGGGGAGCAATTGCTGGTTTCAAGCACTACTGACATTAAGATGGGGAAAAATTAAAGCTTAAAATAAAAATGATGGTTTCTTCTTATCCTAGGGAGGTGAGCAGGACATAACTAAAAATTAACATCAATGCTTAGGATGATAGGCTGCTAAAACAGACTTTTTTTTTTTACAGATTAACATGCATGTGCAGTTCAAAATATTTATGCTCCTTGTGGTTGCATTCAATTGTCACAATTGTATTCTGGGTATAAAGAAGGGAAATTATATTAAGAATATATTAAAACTTATGGAAACCTTGAGGGATGAAGAGCATGTATTAACAACACATTTCACTTTAAAACTCATTTTCTTTGGGAACCTCTTTCAATTAATGCATTTCTGATCTTTCCTCATATGATTCAGGCTCTGATTTTAAAATCTTTCAGTCATTTTCATTCGTTCAATGATAAACATGAAAGACTTTATAATACTATACAGTTTTATAAAAAGGTGTGTGTGTGTTTAATCGCAAATAAAAAAGTAAAGCGATTCTTCCCCTGTTGATGTGCTACTTAGTCAAAGAGCTTGTAAACAAATGAAAGGCAAGGCAAATGCTTTCTCTTTCCTGTGGACCACGAAGAATACCCAGTGCAGAGTTCCAAAGGGCAGGGGCTTTTCTGAAACGCTTAGCTAAAGGGTATGTCATGCGCAACAACTCTAAAAATATAAAAGCAGAACAAAAGAGTAAGAGAACTGGCATTACTCTGAATAGTGTTAGGAAGCCATTTACAGAGTGAAAGGATGTGCACCCGATTGTCAGACCATTCTATCTGGGCCAGAGAATCTAGGACGTGTGGAATATGAATTAAAAAGCCCAGGGAGGGGTCTGGAAAAGCAGAGGCAGCTGGCAGACTCCTGTCATCACTGAGTTATTACCACTTGGATGCAGGCAGTCTCACCAAGCAACCTGGGATTCAGGCCACATACACCTTGAAATGAAAATCAAAATGCTTGCAATTGCTCTTAGACTAGATTTAAGCAACTCTGGAAATAGAGAATGCTCTATCACCATGGTCAACGCATTTAATGCAACATTAACATATATTTGAATTCAGCCTTTATTCTTTCTTGTCTCTGTCCATAAAATTTAGAATATCAAAATCATTCATAATTACATAAGTGGATGGGTTTTCCTCACAAAACATAATACTTTTGAGTGTTTACTTTGAAAGAAACAATAAGGAATAATCCATGAGAAGACAGAATTGAAAGTAAATTTCTACTTTGGGGGTAAAATGTTCCTTCTCTGATCTTGCTGTAAGTCTTTAAATATACATGTTAATATTTTGATGAATATCAAATATTCATCAAAATTTGGTCAATTTTTTTGATGGTCAATGATTTGCTGAATATCTAAGAATCTCCATGAAATTTTCTGTAACTCCCTTAAAATAATTTTAACTCTTTTTCTATCTCTCCTTCTTCCCTTCCTTTCTTTCTTTTTTTTGTTTTTTCATTTTAAAAACCATCAAGCAATTGTCTAGGTGAATTTCCTGAGGCAGATGTTGCAAATAAGACTGGCATTTT
>SJYF01010500.1:265964-277269 GCA_006410515.1 Procapra przewalskii | reverse complement strand
GTTTGAAACTCAAATTTGTATTAAAACATTATTCTTTGCATGAATACACTGACCCATTTTTTTCTAAAGTAAAAATAACCACTAGATTTTTTACTTGCATTGAAAATACAGCAATCACAGTCCAATTATTACATTCACACACTTTTTCAAGTTGCACAACTGACCTTCTTTTCTATAACAATATGGAGTTAATCTAAATTAGAAGTAATTGCATTGAGGAACATTTTGAAAAGGAGAATCCTGTTGCTTTTCTTGCATTTCAAACAATTTGGTTCTTTAATATTTCTTTGCATTTCCTTGCATATTTGTAAACACCGCTTTTTTTTTTCACTTAAATCAAAACATTTGACCACTTTAGGGTTGATAAATGATACCCTGTTAGACAGTTGTACAGAAAAAAAGAATAAACTCACACAGGGAACAGGTTTCCAGAAACAGAAATAAACATTCTTTGCAAAGAAGAATTGATACACTGTAAAGCCATCACAAGACACAGCATGAAGATCAACTCTGTCATTCTAGCAAGAACTTGGAATATTTGAGTTCATATCACTCACCTGTTTGGCTCAGCTGGGATGTGCTTCTGCTCCTTCGAGACACTATGGCAACCACTTTGGCACTCAGGCTGGACCTCCTCTTCTTCCCACCTGCTCCCACGGTGCCCACAGCTGTGTCCGACTGGCTGCCATCATTATGCTCCAGTGTGTACATCTCTCCGCTCATGCTTGTGCTCTTGGTGATGGCTCTTCCGGAAGTCCCCATCCGTCTGCCTTGCATTTTAGGGGTAAATGAACTATATTTACAAAGTAAAAACATATATGCATCCATAAATTACAGGTCAGCATAACTGAAACTCTCAATCTCATTCATTTTGAAATAATCCAGGCAAAATTCTAGAGTGAAAAGCCAGTTGAGTAGTAGTCCTACAGCTATGAAAACTCTTAAGATCACATCACCACTGTCAAATGTTTACTGGATGCAGCTTGAAGCAACAAGCATTTCAAAACAGAGTCATCTATCAACTCCTGGAAGACAGGAACAGGAAATGCAACAGATGCTAGCAAGAGGGAAGTAAATGGAGCTGATCAATTTTGCCAATAGTTCCTCTGTTACTTTCACGGAAAAGCTAAAATATTTCAGTCAATGAGATAAGTTCATATACATTTCTGAGGGAAAAATATTGTCAAAAATAAATATTCTGAATTTGCCATATGACAAGGTTTAAAAAAAATGAAAACAGCATTTGTGCTGGTTTCTCTTTGGGATTCCAACTCATAGGCACATCTCTTATTCTCTGAGGCTTAGTGAACCCAGGAAAGACTGTTAATCTGGCAAGCGCCCCAGCCTCTCCCCTTCTCCTTGCTTAGCCCCTCCTGGTCTATCTCCTCCACCCAAGTTTTGTCTCATTTTCATCCTTGGAATCTTCAAACCCACAGGTTCTGGGTCTGGATGTTCTTGTTTTGATTCCTTTCTGCAAAACTTACTTGTCTGTGTCCTGAGCTTGCCTCAGTGTATCTGACAAGATCACTGGGCTTTTTCCTCAGATGAACGACTTTGTGTTCAGGCACCGTAGAAGGTTAATGGACAGAGCCCTCTACCTGCCCAAGCAAAGGTGTGTCCATGAGCGAGAGTGGAAGGAAGGGCAAGAGGGCCCGGGGAGTAGGATTCTTTCCATCTTAACTGTGCTGCTTATGCATTTACATTATTGACATAGACTATCCCTTTTTTGGTCCAAAAAAGTCCTGTTTGATATCTTTGAAACGGCCCTCTTATTTTATGTGTCCTCAAAATACCTGCAAAAACTGGCTCCCATGATCTTTACACTATCTGGGCTTTCTATTTCTTGTCTGGAAATACTAAAGATATCACTGAATATAGCTTAAATGATGACACTTCTTATACAAGCCAGAATAGACCCTAATATGATGAGAACCAATAAAAGAGGAAGCCTTGGTGATCATGTAACATGTCTGTGGTTACATACACAATGAGTGTTTCAGCAGAAAGGAAACTGGTATGAGGGCTCAGAAGGCAGGGAAAGCAGAGGACTGTCTGGACCTTAGGATCCCTTCAGAGACCATGAACGGAAGCTGAGACCTGGCTTGACCAGAATAACTTGGAATATTAAACCCTAGCTGTGTTTCTTGAGTCGGTCCATGCCGACCTTCACCTGACAGCATTCAGATATTCATATTGCTTCCCTTTACTCTAATCACCTTTTCATCAAGCCAAATGCTTTTAAAAGTGATTTGCAAACCTGGTAATTTCGCTATGCATGTTATGCAGTCTCTTTTTCCAGTCATTAAAAGGACAGTTTTACATATGATCAATTTAACACTGATTTCTGAGAGGTTTATATACCCAGCTCTAGTGGACTTCCTTTTCAGATAAATATTATGGCCAATTTATTTCCTGTCCTCACCAGTTTATTTGAATGTATTTCCTAACTCTGTGATCCTGCTCAAATTTCTCTCTTAGTATCTGGTTTCTCTAATATTTTATTCACATGATTCTGCTGAAGGATATACAGAAATGACAGGATTTGGTCAATTTTGCCACTATAATATCCATCTTCAAGCAAACACCTGTGACTGAAAAATCCATAGTTTTTCATCTCTCATCAGTCTCCTCAGCACACCCCCCCACCACCACAGTGGTTACTGAAATCATCTTTTCTAGTGATTTCATTTTTACCTTTATTGTAAAGTACAGATAAACCAACACACACCTTTTTTCTCCACATGATTCATGAAAACAGAACTATATCACAACTCTCAATCTGCATTTTAAAAATCACTGCACAAAAGTACTATTGTTAAATTTTAGATGCTGTTATTTAGGTTATAGAGAAGTTTGAAAGAACAGGAAGGTGTTTTCTATAATAGTTCTATTATAAAAATGTATCCAGTGAATGATGAAGATTCACAAATTTTTCATGGATATTTAATTACAGCAATGAAATGTTCTACAATGGCAACAAATAAAAATTCTGAAAAAAAATCAGATAAGTCTGTACAGTAAACAATTAGCATTTTTTGATGGGGTGTGATTTAAGAAATTATGTTAAAAGTAAGTCCATGAATAAGTAAGACACATTTTTTTTTCTCCTCAAAAAATAAAATATTTTGTTTAGGAGCTCAAAAATCATTATTATGTGATCTGAATAGTTTCCTGAAAAAATCTAGAGCATCATATGTTCAAATGGAACATGTTAGAGCATTTTCAATTCTGTTGGCTAACCGAAGGGAGAGGTTTGGAGTTGGGTCTAAGCAGCCAGATCAATTAAACCAAAGGAAAGGTCAGAGTCTTAGCACAGATTTACCTCTGTTTGCCTGTTTCTGCTTTATTCTGCTTCCATCATTCAAAAACTGATTCCTGTCCTTTAGATGTGCCTGAGTCCTTCAAGATGCCCTAAAAGGCCTTTTGCCTTATAAAGCTTTTTGGGGGTCTCTGTCAACCACTGACTACTGCCTCCCACCCCTGTATTTTATATTTTGTACAGGTCACATTAGGACTTGGATACTTAGTATCAGCACACACTAAACATTTGCAGCATTCCTCCCATTGCTGTAAAGTGAAGTTCGGTCCTTTGCTCAGCTGTGTCTGACTCCTTGCAATTCCATGAACTGTAGCCCGCCGAGCTCCTCTGCCAACAGAATTTTCCAGGCAAGAACACTGGAGAGGGTTGCCTTTTCTTCCTGCAGGGGATCTTCCCAACCCAGGGATCAAACTGTCTCCTGTATTGGTAGGTGGATTCTTTACCCACCTGGGAAGCCCCTAAATTGAAACTGAATAAGTGAGTTCTTACTATACAAACAGGCTGACACAACCCATCTTTAAAGATCAAACAAACAAAAAACCCTCCTTCCTTCTTTGGAAGACTCTCCCCTAGCTACTGGCCTTGTGCTGAAACCTCTGGGCTGGACATCCTCTCTCTCTCTATTCTCTCCTAGACTAAGCAAAACCAGGCTCTGTCACCAGCACTTCATCCATACTGCCTTTTCCTTCCATCAAAGTTGAAAAATGACTCCACATGGCAAAATCTACTATTTTTCAGTCCTCATCCTTTTGACATCTTCATCCATTGTGTATTAGACAAAGCATTTGATTCTGTTGATCCTGGGATGCTCTGGTCTCATAGGTTTTCCCACCTTGTGCCTCCTGGTAAGACGTTCATTCTCTTTCATCACTAAAACCGGACTTCTCGACCCCTGCTCCCCACACCTCTAAAACTTCAGGAGACCGACTCTCTGGGTGTCTCAGCTGGTTCCAAGTTTTACTTTCTTCTATGTTCTGCCAATTTCCATGGCTTTTCTCCGCCTCATTGCAGGCCTTGACTCTGAATTTATGTACCTTTCTTGTGAGCTGCTTGGGTTTGTCTGATAAGACTCTCAAAAATGTATTCAATCCAATGAAAAAACTGCCTTTTCTAATTTTGCACATTACATTAAGGGCATGCCACTTACCCAGTTGCTCAGAGTAATACCTGCCTCCTACCTGTTAAGAAAGGAAAAATCTAAACTTGGAAATGAGATTAGGAAAAAAAAAAAAAACTGCTTTACCTCTTAACGTCCTGTTTAAGGATTATCTACTAAGCACCTCAAGGGCCTAAAAGCATCTGACTCTCTGAGGGAATGGAATATTTATTGACTTATTATTTACTCTTATAATAATTATGGTCCAAAATTTTTACAACTCTGTAAAAGACTCTATGAAGATGGGTCACAAAGAGTCAGACATGACTAGGTGACTGAACAACAAAAAAATGTTAAATTGAAAAGAACTTATAAAGAGCAAATGATCACTACCTGATAGTAAGGATAACTCCAAAAGATAGGGTTTTATTGACTTAGAGAACATGATCCAGTTGGGATCAAACTGGACAATGTTCCAGCATTCTCACTTTTTTTTCCCCAATGATTACATATTTGTGTCTATATGCATGTCATCTGAGGAATCAGTTTCTCTCTCTGTTGGTTTGCTCACTAATGAGTTAAAATTTTGACATTTCCTATATATTTTTCTGACAGTTTTAAATTTGGGGATTATGTTTTAAGAGTGTCAGAGATCCTGTAAAAATGCCCAGATGGACATCCGCTAGACCTCTGGGCAGGGTGTCCAGTGAATGCTCTGAGCCCAGTGATGCTTTTTTCTGGCTCCTGAATTTAATATCAAGAGACAAGAGAACGCTGCTTTCAATTTCTGTTTTGTTTTCTTAACTCTGGCCTTGTTTTGTTTGCTGCTGGTTCTGCTTCCTGGGGAATCTGGCTCTTCTTTTGCTTTGTCTGTGGCCAGCGGCTGCAACAATAGAGGGTCTGTCTACAGATGAAATCAGGTTGATAGAAAATCTCAGAGGTTATTGAGAGCTGGGTGGCAGATGACAGAACATCTGGTTTTTCTGTCTGTTAGTAAGCTACAAAAGTTCACATCATTCAAGAAAATGTCCATAATAAAGAACAGCCCTTCATGTTCTGGGATTAGGTTTCTGTGTCCATTTCCATCTATGTCAAAGGGTAAGACTGGACCTACGAGTTTTCTCTGCATGGTTAAAACAACAGTCTTTTCAATTGGTGAGAAAAGTCTCTCACTTTCTGTACCCTAGGAATGCTGGTCTGGGCAGACAGATATCAACTGAACAGAGCTCCTGCTCTGACTGATCTATGTAGACATAGTTCTCATGCAGTTAACTAAAGAATTTCCAGGGGGAAACAAGAAACTGAACTTCTAATACTGTGAAGATGCTTCTCTTTCAAGAAAAAGCCATTTTTAAGAAATGGATGACTCAAAAGAATTTTAATATAAGAATCTGAATCCACAATCAAAGTGAATTATTTGAGATATCAAGCAAGTTTGATAAATTTGACTTAAAAGAAGCTTTATGAAAAGCATGATGAGAGGCCACTTTGCAAGCACAGGCCAGCTACAGTAAAAAGGGGATGCTAACAGGTGCTGACGAGAATCTGAAGAAACTGGACGCCTCATACACACTGGTGGCAGTGTAAAATGATGCAGTCACTTTGGAAATAGTTTGGCAGTTTAGTTAAACAAAGCTTAGAATGAAATTAAACTTTGAGCTGCCATACTACTCAGTAATTTCATTCCTAGATACATCCATGAAAGTGAAGTTCCTCAGTCGTGTCCGACTCTTTGCGACCCCATGGACTGTAGCCCTCCAGGCTCCTCTGTCCATGGGATTCTCCAGGCAAAACTACTGGAGTGGGCTGCCATTTCCTTCTCCAGGGGAACTTCCCAACCCAGGGACTGAACCTGGGTCTCCCTCATTGCAGGCAGATGCTTTAACCTCTGAGCCACCAGGGAAGCCCATGAGAGATACATCCATGAGAGAACTGAAAACATATTCAAACACTGACATAGGAACATTCAGATCAGCATTATTCATAACACTTTAAAAAAGGAAACAATCCAAATGCCTATCAAATGATGAATGGAAACATGCGTTTTATCCATACCATGGAATATTACTACTCATAAAAATGAATGGTACATGTTACAAAGTTGGAAACATTGTACTGTATGAAAGAAGCCAGCTACCAAAGGTTACATTCTATATGGGTGCATGTGTGCTAAGTCGCTTCAGTCATATCTGACTCTGTGTGACCCTATGGACTGTAGCCCACCAGGCTTCTCTGTCCTTGGGATTCTCCAGGCAAGAATACTGCAGTGGGTTGCCATGTCCTCCTCCAGGGGATCTTCCCAACCCAGGGACCGAACTGGCATCTCTTACATCTCCTGTGTTGGCAGGCAAGTTCTTTACCACTCGTGCCACCTGGAAAGCTCACACACTGTACAATTCCATCTAAATTAAATGCCAAATCAGGAGACAAATGTAGATAAGTGATCACCAGGGGCTAGAAGAACAGGGGGAGGGGTATATGCCAAGGGCTATGGGTTTCTGTGGGAGACGGAAAAAAGTGTTCTCAAGTTACATAGTGGTGACGGTTGCATAGCTAATTGTGAATATACTACAAACTACTGAACTGTGTTTTATGTGCCATAATCCCAAACTCCTAATTTATTTCTCCCCCTTTCCCCTTCAGTAACCATGTTTGTTTTCTGTGTCTGTTAGTTTGTTTCTGTTTTATAAATAAGTACATCTGTACTTTTAAATTTCCTATATGAGCTGATAAGTGATATCTGTCTTTCTCTGACTTCACTTAGTATCATAATCTGTAGTTCCATCCGTGTTATTGCAAATGGCATTGCTTTCCTTCTTTTTTATGCCTGAGTAATATTGTGTTTTACACACACACACACACACACCCCATATTTTCTTTATCCATTCCTCTGTCAATAGATATTTAGCTTGTTCCCTGTCTTGGTTGTTGTAAACAGTGCTGCTCTGAACACTGCAGAGGTGGATGTATCTTTCTGAATTAGAGTTTTTTCTTCTCTAGATATATGTCCAGAGTGGGACTGCTGGGTCATATGGCAGTTCTGTTTTTAGGTTTTAAGGAACTTCCATACTCTTCTCCATATGGCTGTACCAATTAACATTCCCACCAACAGTGTGGGAGAGTTCTCCTTTTGTCCACATCCTTTTCAACATTTATTATTTATAGATTTTTGGCTGATGGCCATTCTGACTGGTGTGAGGGGATACCTTTTTGTAGTTTTAATTTGCATTTCTCTGATGATTAATGACATTGAGCATCTTTTCATGTGTCTTTTGGCATCTATAAGTCTTCTTGGGAAAAATGTCTATTTAGGTCTTCTGCCCATTTTTGATTGGATTGTTTGTAGGATGTTTATTATATGTGCTGCTACTTCCTAGGCTGCAAAATTGCTTGTATATGATGGACAAACTGTTATGCTCAGTTCTCTACCTCCAGATTTTCTCTATCAAATAGAAGCTGAGTTAAATTTGATAAATGGGAAGGAAATCTAAAACAGAGGGGATGTATGTATACATATAACTCATTCAGTCTGCTGTACAGCAGAAACTAATACAACATTATTAACTATACTCCATTAATTTTTTTTAAGTTGCAATTAGTATGGATGGTTCTTTTTAAACTATAAAAAAGTGACAAAAATATACAACATATTCAAGATAATAGAGGTGTTTTTATTTATTAAATAAAGTAAGGAAATCATTCCTTACAGTAAAATACCTGGAATATAAATAAGGATAGTGAAAAACAGAAGGTGGGTGAATTTATTAAATTGTAGGAGGTTCAAGGAAAGTAAATTATTTACTCTGATTTATTGTAGTTGTAAACAGTAAGTCTAAAGTGAAAAAAAAACCAGAACTTTAACTCACCGTCTCTATTTAATGGCAATCTTCATAATATAGTAAGAAAGATCTATGAACCATTTACTGACAAATATTACATTAATGCAAGATTAGAATTGGGTTTTCTGTTAAAATGAATAATCTATATGCACTTAATCAATCAATAGGACTTCCCTGGTGGCTTAGCAGTAAAGAAACTACCTGTAATGCAAGAGATACGGGTTTGATCCCTGGGTCAGGAAGATCCCCTGGAGAATGAAATGGTAACCCACTCCAGTACTCTTGCTTGGAAAATTCCATTGATGGAGGAGCCTGGTGGGCTGCAGTCCATGGGGTCACTAAGAGTCAGATACGACTGAGCGAATTCACTTTCACTTTTTACTTTCATGCATTGGAGAAGGAAATGGCAACCCATTCCAGTGTTCTTGCCTGGAGAATCCCAGGGATGGCGGAGCCTGGTGGGCTGCCATCTATGGGGTCGCACAGGGTTGGACACAACTGAAGTGACTTAGCAGCAGCAGCAGCAACCCACTCCTGTGTTCTCGGCTGAGAAATCCCATAGACAGAGGAGTCTGGCAGTTCATGGGGTCACAAAAGAGTTGGACACAACTTAGTGACCAAACAAATCAAATCAATTATGCTCAGTATTAAGACACATCGAATTTTATGTATTTTAAGAAAGAAAAATGCCATCAACTATAAAATATATATGGAATTCATATATGGTATAGTATATACCAGTGTGCACTGTATTAATAGAACAAATGAAATTACGGTAGTAGACAATGTAGAAACTCATTTCAATCAAGTGTTTTTTTAAAGGTTGATAAAATGAAGCTGGAACCCTGTGAGCTCACTTTCCCTACAGTAGACAAAAAGACTTTGCATTACCTATAGACATCCCATAAATCAATCACATAAGGAACCAAACCTGCACCTTTCATTGTCATACTCTGGTTCCTTATTCTAATATAAGATGACTGGCATGTAATTTTGGAACAGAATGAAAAAATAAAGGGCCTGATGCAGCTTCTCATTTTCAGATAGTAAGGCAACTTTTAGGAAAAGTTTATGAGACACTATGTAAAGATGATTTCCACTCTTAATAATAAATTTAGCCTAAAAATAATTATAATCAATTTCTGTATCTTGGACACAACAAAAGAAGGTAGAAGACTACCATGACTCCACTGTAAGGCCGAAAAAGGATAAGTAATTTAAGGCATATGAAAAGATGGCTATAATACACACAAATTCACTATATGTTTTCAAGTATGCAGAAGTCTCCTCAAATTATGAGTCCTACGCTTGTTTGGATCAATATAGAAGTTGTTAATGATGAATGGTCAACACAAAAGGAATTTGCTGATCAAGAACCCCCCAGGCATCTCGCTCATAATTTCTAGGAGTTAAAATTCTGGGACTGATAACAGGCTGGTGTCAAATTCCATCTAAGCATATCTACTGGACCTATTTTGACAGCAGTATCACTTTAGAACCAAGGGACGTGCTCAAGTCAGATCGCTATTTACATTCGATCCCTCAAACAGCCAGACCTTTTGAAGTAGCTGTGTCTGTGTAATTCTTACTGCATTTCACTCACACACAACTGGATTTATCTATGAGCCTATAAAAACTCTTTGTATTGAGGACTTACATATTATTGATCGATTCATATTCATTTAGTTGATTTCTAATTAGCTTACTTAGAATTATGCTTAGGTATTTCACGTTTCTAATTATACTGTATTGATGTATTTTATAAATTTCATGTCTTAATGTCTGTTGCTGGCACTTAAAAACACAGCAGACGTGTTACTCTTGTTGTCACTGTTATTATTGCTAACTCTCCCCCATATTTCGTTACTGTCACTTTTATTCTTACTACCCATCCCATGTGTTCCCTATTTCTTCCTCCACTTTACTCCCACCGGGGACTTTTTCCTCCCACATGAAGGGTAGGTTGGCTGGTGATGCATTCTTAGAAATTTCATCCATTCATCCTTGCACTATCTGAAGGATATTTTCACTGGGTAACATGTACCATGCAGAAGGCAATGGCAACCCACTCCAGTGTTCTTGCCTGGAGAATCCCAGGGACAGGGGAGCCTGGTGGGCTGCCATCTATGGGGTCACACAGAGTCGGACACGACTGAAGCGACTTAGCAGCAGCAGCAGCAACATGTACCAAGCATAAACAGTAGTTTTTTTCTGATGTTTTTCTTTTTTCCTCCAGCATTCTTTTTTTCAGTCATTCCATGGTTTTGGGCTTTGATAACATCTGCTGAATTTCCAGCCAAAGTCTCACTGTTTCCTTCCTGAACATAATCTCTTTCTCCCTTCCCTAGGATTATTTTAAGAAAAATCATTCTCTTTAGTTCTCAGTACACAGATCATAATATTGCCAGGTTTGTTTTCCTCTCCTTCTATCCTGAGACTGTGAAAGGCTGTTGGATTTATAGCATAATATATCAGTATTTCACTACTTTGGCTCAGCCAGCCCTCCGGGACTCAGGTCTTGTTTCTGTCACTGCTCTCCTCCTGGGACTCGGTTACACTTTTCAGGCCCCCTTTCCATCTTGTTCCACTTCTGACCTGCTCTTCAACTTCTCTTTTCTCTCGTGTGAATGTATATACTTTCCACAGACTTGCTCACTTAACTCTCAGCCCTGCTGTTTCTAATACACCATTAAACCCACCTATTAAATGTACTGTTAGGGTTTTTTTTTTTTTTGATGGAGCATTTTTTAGTTTAAAATTATCACTCAACTTGTAAAAATGGATTCCAAGTCTTTGCTGAAAGCATTCCTCCCACTTTGTCTCTAGAACATATTGATCATGGTTATTTCAAAGTCCCTTTTTGATAATGCTATTGTTAGTTTTTCTTGTTAGTTGGTTGGTCCATTTCTTCATTAATTTAAGTTAGATGCCAGACTTTGTGGGTGAAAACCTACAAAGGCTTTGGATAATATTATTTTCCTCCAGCAGGAGTGAAATTGTTTTTGAATGGCAGAGAGAATAAATCCTGCTCCTGTTCAGAGCTGGGCTTAA
>SJYF01010500.1:184259-198299 GCA_006410515.1 Procapra przewalskii | reverse complement strand
ATAAATATTTGCAAATATTTAAGTAGATAATAAAGAGGATAAGATTTGAGATTTGGGGACTAATACTGGTAAGAAATAATGAGAAACTAAACTGAGAAATCAATAGTGGTAAGGCAATACAAGACTTAGAACTGACTGTCCTCAGTAAGCAATCAAATGGTTCCTATGTTGGGGCTTTTCCCCACCATGGATATAGTGATATAGTGACGTTGCTCAGTCGTGTCCGACTCTTCGCGACCCCATGGACTGTAGCCGACCAGCCTCCTCTGTTTATGGGATTTTCCAGGCGATAGTCCTGGAGTGGATTGCTATTTCCTTCTCCAGTGGGTCTTCCCAACCCAGGGATCGAACCCTGGTCTCCTGCATTGTAGACAGATGCTTTACCGTCTGAGCCACCAGGGAAGTACCTTAAACCAAATGCACGTGTATTTAAATGTGTAACTAGTATTTATGCTCGCATGTGTACACAGCTTTCAGTGGTGCACAACTCTTGGCAGAGCTGCTTTAGTTACCTGAAAGAGAAAGTACTTGGAAATGCAAATCCTTCATTCCATAAGTAGCACACATAAAAAGTATCTGTGAAGTTCTGGAATATTAGAAACCAAACCTGACCGAAGGAGAGAATTGATTATATTTATTTTTATGGTCTATTCCCATTATTCATGGAGTTCTTTAAAACATTTTCCCCAATACTATTTAAAATTAAAATTAATATAGGCACTTACATTTTGGAATAAGGTTTAACTATTTCATTTCAGGTTAACAGTTGTTAAGTTTTAGGCAGGAACTTCTTCCTCCTAGGCCTCACGTTTTCACATGGAGGGAAATTCTTTCAAGTCCTGCCTTGGGTGTCTGTCCGCCACAAGGAGGGCGTGGGGGAAACTCTGTGCTAAAGACTCAGGCACAGATCACTTAGCCCTCTCTGATTTCCTCTTTAGAAATCAGTCTGCAAAACAGCAGCCTCTTGCTGGGCCATCAGGAAGCTTATGGCCGGAAGTCTAGCTCCTGAACCTGTCCACTGTATTTATGGTGATGACTAGACCTTCCAGCTTGCAGCTCCTGGGTCTAGTTCCAAACTGGACACAGACTTGGGAGCAGAAAATAGAGAGTGTTTTTTAAGTGCCCTCAAATCCCCAAAATGAGCATATACTAAGTAAAAATAATAATAATGCTACTGCAGCAAAGAGCAAGGATGAATCAGATATGATCCCTGCCCTCCAGGAGGAAAATCTAGTAACAGGAGAAAAATACATGCCTAAGGGAAATATGCCTAAGGGAAATAAAAAGTATTTAATACTATGTGAATCCAGAAAAGAGCATCGATAATTCTGCTTGGCAGAGAAAGGGAAGTGGGAGGGGGAGAGGGAGGGAGGTTAGGAGAAGTTCTACAGGAGATACGGTTATTTGACCCCCCTTTTGAAAAATGAGAATAAAAACAGAAAGAAAAGAGTATTTTAATTGTAACAGAAAGGCAACTTCATATGAAAACTAACAGAATGATTAGTAGAGCTTATGAGAAATTTAGGGGCAAGAATGAAATTTAGGGGGGAAGTGGAGGAGGACTTTAGCATAATCAAGGGGAGGATCTCTTTTGAAGATTCTTGAATGAGAATTGATAGGACTTCCTGTTTCATTCAATGAGACAAAGGCGCAGGAGACGTATTGCCAGATTATGTGGAAGGTTCGATGTCAAATTTGTCAAAGCACAGGGACATGTCAGAAAACAAAGCATTTTGCTGTCAAAGGGTGTGAGGGGAGACAGTGAACCTGATGCCCACAAGGGCTGCCAATCACTGAGGAACTTAGGCATTTTCAGGGGAAGATCTGGCCTGACCAGCTACAGTGGACTGTGGTCCTAATATGTATTAGTGCGGAAACTTTTGATAGATATTGAATTTCAGTGCTGGGCTGGGTGAGCAACAGAGGAAAGGTGAGAGGGAGACAGGGGGAAAAGAAACCTGTAAAGGAGGCTGACTTGACATGGAGGCGTTAGGGAATTTGTAGAGTGCTCCTGAGAAAGGAAAGATTCTAGAGGCAGCAGTGACTGTAAGATGTTGTAAAATGCTGCTGGGCTGGTAGAAGCCAAGGTAACCCATGGCAGGGTTTTAGCACAGTGGCGGGACTGCAGAACTTTCTGAGAGGTACAAAAAGGAGGTGGCAAGTGTAGACTACTCTCTGATGGACTTTAGCAAGGCTATGGTTTCTGTAAAAGGTCTAAGAAGATAAAGCATCCAAGAAAAGGACTCATTCCCCAGGGGCTCTAAAAATCAGTGTTTCCGGATACATAAGCGACATTCTGTTTGAAAATCTGGGAAAGGAAAGGCTAGGAGCAGACATGTAACTCACTCCTTTGAGATCAGGGACAAGGGGGAAGTGATGACTTCAAGCTGATCTTGACACAGAGGAAGGAAAGTACAGTGACCTTGACCGGACCTTCTTGTAAACATGCAGTGGTATTTGCTAGAGAAAAGATGAAAGCAAGCCATTTCTATTAGACATCTTCAGTTGGGTATAACTAGTCTTTTTGGTTATCTTTCATTGTAAATGAACCTCATATTTCTTGACTTACGAGTCATGACTGGATGGGGCAAAGGGTAATATGTATTTTTTCTAGTTATGTAATTCACAGAATACATAACAGGTGCTCAAACACAGAAATGACTTCCTTTGAAAACAGGATTTCCATTGGCTTATATGGAAATTTATATCTTAACCTGGGCCAAACCATTCTCCTAAGGAAGGCAAGGTCATTCTGATGGTTTGGGGGCAGTTCAGGAGAAGAATATGCTAATTGTGCCTGCTGCTCCTGGTATCTTAGAATCATTAGGGACGTGTGACGGTAGGTGTTGACTCAGCTTTAACAATTTCATGCTTTGTACTAACACAGAACTTCCTTTGCTCCCAAGCTTAGTGAGGAAACTTCAGAAAAGCCTCCTAAGTAGGTAGAACACCATAGAAATGGTCATCAAGATGGTTGAGAATCAACAAACTGCTTCACCTCAACAGGTGATAAAGCTGTGGAAATGTGGTGCTATCTCAAGAAAATGAAATTATATTTCTAACAACTTTTCTCTAGCATTGTGTCTACTATGTACCTATCAGGCGTTAACCAGCTGTCTGCTCCATCACAAGAGCTTAGTAATCTGGAAAACCCTGGAAGCCTCCCTAATGCTTTCACATCCTATCTGTGGATGGACAAGTGCTTCTTCCAAAAAGCATAAAGCCCCAACTGCTGGCCCTGTTCTGTCCTGTCTTGAAGCTGTTCAGGGGTCTGAGCATGCATGAGCAGCTCTTCCACACCAAAATGCATCTATAATATTTGCAAACTTCCTGATGAAAACTCTTCTCATTTCAGTTTCTTCTTGACAAGAAACTGACCCCAATAAATTAAAGATCATTAGTAATACTGATTCTTGAATTCTTGCCCCTTTTTCATTTTAATTTGAAATTTCTCTTTTTCAACACATAGAGTGAACATGAGTTTCAAGCATATTTTATCTTCTTCTATCAAAATTTAATATCACAAGTGAGTGCACTCAGACTTCACTATGACCTGTAAAATAATTGTGGCCAGATTATCTGCCTACAGGTTGGCTTGTTCTAAGGGTATTATCTGAGAGGTTAAATTCAGCAGCATATGGGTTTGCGAATTCTATACGTGCTAGACGGATTCAGCAAAAGAATATGTTGCTGTTCAATGCAGTGTCCACAGAGCACTGTGAAAAAAGGAAAGCAGAATATCTCACTAGCAGTTTTTAACTGATTATATGTTAAAATGATAACAGTTCACATACATACTAGAGTATTAAAGTAATTTCACATCTTTAAGATGGCAACCAGAAAACTTTAAATTATGCTTGACTCAAATTGTACTTCTATCGGAACTAATCCGATGATATTTAAGATGTCGGGGGGTGTTTTGTCATCAGCAGATTCCACTGACTCATTCTACCCTTGATTTAACACCAACTCAAAACATATAAGGAGAAGGCAATGGCACCCACTCCAGTACTCTTGCCTGGAAAATCCCATGGGCGGAGGAGCCTGGTGGGCTGCAGTCCATGGGGTCGCTAGGAGTCGGACATGCCTGAGCGACTTCACTTTTCACTTTCATGCACTGGAGAAGGAAACGGTAAGCCACTACAGTGTTCTTGCTTGGAGAACCCCAGGGACAGGGGAGCCTGGTGGGCTGCTGCCTATGGGGTCGCACAGAGTCGGACACGACTGAAGCGACTTAGCAGCAGCAGTAGCAGCAAAACATATAAGGAAATAATAATATGTAAATAATATAAAATATTTTTCTTGCTCCTCTTGTAATTGTTCGGGGAAGGGTAATAAAAAACAAATGCAAACAGTGAAACAATTTCAATTGTGCTTTTATAAGAGCTCGTAGTCATTTCAACTAAAACTTCTCTTACAAATGTAAAAAAATACAAAATGTAAGTTAGATTCTATTGTTTTCTAACATAAATTTTGCCAATACAAAATGATACAAAATCCAAAAGCAGATTTTTTTAGAATAATCTTAGTTGTGTATAACTAGTCTTTCTGGTTATCTTTCATTGTAAAATGAAAATGAAAATGTCCTGAAAATGAATATGTCTACCTGAACCTATTATTCAATTCTAGAAATAAGTGTTTCATAAACAAATGAATAGAATCAGACTATAAAGATTGCTAAAGCAAAGCCTTAAATAGCCTCAAAAGAAGAGGAAAAGTGGGTTACAGTAACACAATGAAACACTTTTATTCAGGACTTGTGATGAGGTAGTATCTTATCTTCAGTGAATCACTTCTAATTGAAAAGAGAGAACATTTATAACAAACACTATCAAATATAACCAAGTTTACTGGAATAGAAAATTATACCAGAAAATTAGCTGCTCACATGGGAGACAGGTTAACATGTGATCACTGAATACCTTTAAATGAAAATCAGACTTATTACTTGATCAATTAAAAGCATTAAGCAAAATTATGTATGTGTGTATATAATGTGCATTTATTTTTGTAAGGCATCATGAGATCTATGATAAACATGCCACATTTTGTCAAAGCATAATTTAATAACAACCTTCTCTATATCAAAGAGAAAGTTGATTTAAAAGAGTGAATGTAGATGGACAAAGGAAGTACTCTATCTAAATAAGATTCTTGTTTTTGAGTGTATAGAAAATTGTTGTTGAATCTACAAGAACTATTTACCAGCAGATACTACTACGTGATTTTCTCCTTCAAATAACTCCTTCCCAGTAACCATATCAGCGTACTGAAGGCTCCCTGAGTAGACGCAAAGAAAACCACAGAAAGGCAACAAAAGGGGGAAAGAAGCAGCAGCCAGAAGCAGTTACGAATCACATCACGCCATTCGCCACGACGCGCGGAAATATGTGTATGTGTGCCCTCGGGCTCGCGCACGTACACATATATCTCTGCATGGACTTGGACGGGAGTGGGGAGAGGCAGACAGGCGGCAGATGAACGTGGATGAACAACCTGTGAGGCTCCGTGACACGAAACACAGTGATGGGGAGAATCATAGGAGATTAAGAAAGTCCTTACTGTATACCTTTCTCGTTCTGGTGAATGCAAACTAGCGTCTGGTCTCAAGCAGTTGGTACTAGCACTCCTCGCCCTGTCAAGGGAGGGCTGCAGGTCACTAGTGCCAGTGCATTGCGTCCAGGGTGGAGGAGGGAGACAGAGAAAACAGAGAGAGGAAGACCGGTTAGAGAGGAGCCCATCCCGGCCGCCCCTGCACACAAAGCGCGCGATCGCGGCGCCGCGGTCGTCAGGGCTGAGCGCCGACAGGATGGCCATGCACAATTTTGTTTAGAAAGTGACACTAAACAAATATTATGCTAGAGTTGCTTTGCATAATTTTTAAAAGGGTCTCAGACTGAAAATAAACAAATAAATAAATAAGGACTAAGTCACACCTACTCATGAAAAAACTGGATACAGAAAGCACCGAAACGAAATGCCTAACACTCCGTTACCGAGGACAGATGCCACACCAAAACAAAATGAAGGACAGCAGAGGAGGAAATTTTTACAACTCAGCTACTCTGGATCAAACACTAGACAGGGGAGGTGGAAGGTATGACGTCCAAACGTCCTTACCCAACCAGAATCTCATCAGTAAACCTCAGTGCTCTCGAGTGAAAGCATTCAGGGTGAAGGGCTTTGGTTTTGGTACGTGCAGGCAGAATTGAGCTCCACAAAGTAAAATTATCCAAAAATAAAATAAAATAAATTAATTCTCATAATTAAAATCAACAAGTAACACAGCAAAAAAAAATGAAAAAAAGATGACAATGACTAGAAATCTGACATTTGAGTATGTAGATTTCATTTAGAGAAGTATTCTAGCATAAGTTTTATAATTAAAATGATCTTATTTTTATTTTCAATTGCTTTTTATAAGTTTTTCTACACTGTTGAGTTAGTCTCTGCTGTACAGCAAAGTGAATCAGTTTTATATATAAATATATGTATATTCATTCTTTATTAGAGTCTTTTCCCATGTAGGTATTGAGTATTGAGTAGAGTTCCCTATGCTACACAGTAGGTCCTTATTAGTTATCTATTTTAAAATACAGTAGTGTTTATATATAGTGTTTTGTCAGTCCCAGTCTTCAAGTTTACCCTCCCCCTTCCTTCCCTTAAAGTTATTTTTAGAAATCATTAATGTTTTCCCTATATATAATTAATTTTAAGAGGAAATGCTAGTGTTTTATTAGAATGTAAATTTGCTATTTTTAGTAGGCTGGGGATTAGGGATTAGTTTATAACCAAGACTCACTGTTAGGACTCTTACCTGTAAATATCCCAGTGAGAACAGGTCTCTAATAAGGGCATCTTAGGCGGTAATGTTTTATAGTGCCTAACAAGATGTCTGGAACGTGGCAATGGAGACACGCAGGAAACAGAAAAATATATATGAAGCGAGTTTTATTAGAATATGAAATAAGTAAGAGGCCTAGAAAACTAAAAAGATCAATCTTTTATTTTTCTCAGAAGGACCACCTTGATTATTTGAAGGTAGGAACAGAACTATTAAGTATGGAATTATAGACACCTGTGTGAATAATTAAGATATTCTAAATTATAGTTCAAAAGCCTTAATTTGAAAAAGATCTGTAACCTGTACTCTATCTAGTAACAGGCATGAAACTTACTATTTAACTCCCGATTTAGTATTACACCTACTTCTTTTGGAAATAACAACTCAGAGTTAAAAGCACTAACAAAATAATTCATGAAACTTGGGAAAAATATGACTAAAAGTTAAAATTTTAATAAGAAGGAAAGTGCTGACTAGTAATTCAGGGAAAAGGCTGGTCATGGGACTGACCAGGCAGTGAAGTGGGGATGATCAGGAGATGACTACAGCATGGGCAAGTCCTTTCCACTTAACAGCTTTTGGATACAAACCCAGCAACAGGTAACAATCACTGGAAAGTGAGTGAGATGGATATTAGCTGTGATCAGAATATTAATTCTGATTTGGCAGAAAAAATGGCAGAAACAAGGCCCAATATCATCTGAATTCACTTAAAATCTATGAGGGCTTATGGCTGAATGAGTACCAGTCAATTAATATTTTTATAATTTAAATTTAATAATATTTCTACAAATTTAACTATCAATTGTGAAAGCATATTTTCCATTTGGCTTACATGAAAGTTTGATAAATTGATAATGGATTAAACATTTGCTTAGGACATATGAAATATCAAACACCCTCCAGCCCAGTTTATTCATGTTTATACTAATGGTTGAATCGGGAAATCTCTTAAAACGTTGGTATAAAATGTCTTAAAGTTCCACCTTCAAGCACCAATCAAGGACACTTAAACTGAAGCACACGATTCAGCCTGTCTCACAAACAGTAGAATCTTCTTCTCAACTCCTAAACTTAAGGCAAATATTTCATGAAACAGGTTGCCATATAATTTTCTAAGCAATTGGTTCAAAAATGATTTGGGGAGGAGTACACTCTAATTGGGGTCAGAAGAGAATGGAAAAAATGAAAAATACCACACAATTTACAGAATGAAGGTCCACGCTGACTTTGCCATTTACTGACTGTGAACCTGGGTGATTCAAGTCAAATCATCCAGCCTTTTTCTACATCTGTATCATGGGAGAAATAATCTTTAATGGGGACGCTGTTTGTGAGCATTAAATGAAATAACAGGTACAAAGGATCTAGGACACAGTAGGAAGCCACAGCATTTTCTGTACCACATGACGTTCTCAGGACATGCTCTAAGAAAAGATTATTTAATATGACAATAATAGGAGGGGATGAATTAAACAATATGGGACAGATATCTGTAGCATAAAATTTTGGTATGCTTTGCATATAAAATCTAGGCACTGATTTTAACTTGCAAAGTTTTCAAAATATGTTTGACTTGCAAACTCTTAAAGTGTTTGAACTTTGTGCAAGACTAAGTGAAGTGAAGTCGCTCAGTCATGTTCGACTCTTTGCGACCCCAAGGACTGTAGCCTATCAGGCTCCTCCATCCATGGGATTTTCCAGGCAAGAGTGCTGGAGTGGGTTGCCATTTCCTTCTCCAGGGGATCTTCCTGACCCAGGGATTGAACCCGGGTCTCCCGCATTGCAGGCAGACCCTTTACCGTCTGAGCCCCCAGGACTAACTCCTTGTCAATTTTTTTTTTTGGAAAAAAAAAAAAAACTAGTTTAGTGGAAAACTTCAAATGGAGCTGATTTTGAATCCTTGTTAAGTTACATATCAAACGAAACTTTATTAGCCTCTTCCCTCAACTGGGAAATGAAGATAATAATATTAATTTGATACAACTTTGTCAGGATGATAAGAAAAAATACATTAATTAATTAGCATAGTTCTTCGTAGTCAGTGAATGTTATTTTCCCTGTTTACTGAAAAGTAGTAAATCCACAGGTTTTATTCTTAAAAGTCTTACATGAATATGACAGGCTGTATCTTGATGATAAAATTTTACAAAAAGATGAAACTACTACTTTATTTTATTGTGCATATTATGATATTTTACCTTGAGAAATAAAATATAAGGGAAATAAAAACAACATATTTAGTAATTCCATGTTTATTATTGGTGCAAGAGTGTTACAAATACCCACACTTTGGTGCCTAATTAACATGAAGGCTGTATTTTGCTTTTGTTTTATGGCTGGAGTCACGTCAACAGGAATATGAGAAAACTTTCTGAATCGGTAAAGAAATCATTCCTATTAAACTGTTTGTCAAGACAACTAATACTAAAGCTGGAGACTTCAGCATTATAAAGGATCTGAGTTGATTTTTATAATAGTTATGATTTTACATTATTTATCCAGTTTGGCAGCAGAACTGACATTCCTCACTTTTCCCTGTGGCACTGCACACAAAGCCGTTTTTATTTTGAGGCAAGTTTTATGCATGTAAAATGTTAGGGCTCATTTGTGTTAAGCACTGACTTGTGGTAAGCACATGTGCTTACCGTGGTCATGCCAGGGACCATGTTCACAAGCTCAGCAGAAGCCTGTGTCTTCAAAGACACAGTAAGTCTGCACGTGCACTGGCAGCATTTCCATGCAGTGCTCTCATTCTCTTTCCTGCCTACTCTTTACTGGCCACAACATTTGAGTTTATCTGTGTGTTGGTTTGTTTGCTTTACTGAATTACTACTTCTTTCCCTTCTATTAACTCCATACTGACAATAAATACACACAGATCATCCTGTAAGTAATCTGTAAGATGGTTTATCTGGGATATGAGATTTAAGAGATGTAATAAGATGAAAATAAAGCTCTAGGTTCCAATTTTGAGGACGGTATTATGCCCCCTTTGGTCTCATCTTTAAAAAGCCTTCAAACTTATGCCCTTTCAGGAGAACGTTTGTAGTGGAGCACTTCTGAACTGGTGGGGGCATGAAGGACTGGAGGGCTTGGAAGTTTACATGTCAAATATCTTCAGTCTTTATCAAGATAGGAACTGAAGCTCAGCTATTAAAAATGAAAATGGTCAAGATTTTATTAAAATCAAACAAAGAAAACAACAATAGAATATGAAACAGACAAAAATAATAATAATTAAAAAAAAGGCTAAAACAAAGCTAACTTACAATGATGTAAACAGTAACACTGCCACGCAGATCAGACTTTTGTGACTTGATGGGTGTATGTGGCAGGCCTGGGGACCCCTCAGAGCGAGGTTATAGAATTTTAATTGCAGAAATCGGTTCCTTGGTTTTGGGAATGTGTAAACAATTCTGCAGAAAGGCTCATTAGCCTCTGGATTTTGAATGTACAAACAGAAAAGCAGTCTGCCTGGATTAGAATTCAAATATATTGGAACCTTTTCCACAACCTCCATATAAGACAAAACCAGTTGAATACTGGGTGAATTAATTTTACTCATTTGTAATCATACCACTGAGGGGAAGATGGAAGCAGAGTAGAATGGAAAGAGTCATCACACACAGTCACTTCACCCAATTCCTGTAGTTACCTGGTGGTGTGTAGGCATTCTGCACTTCGTCCTCGTTTTGCTCTGGGAAGCATGAGAAGCTCACTGCACAGACAGGATGGGTGGTGAGTGAAACAGATAGGTCATGAGGCATTAGATGACATGGGTTTTGCCAATGGTATGCCGATGACAACAGGAAAAGGGAAGAAACCAGATTGTCTGCACTAGCATATTTGCTTGCGAGTTCAAACAAAAATAAACATGACAGTATTTTTAAAAATTTAAACAATAAAGTGCAAACATTATGGTCAAAGTTCTAGCTGTTGCTAATTTGCTATTCTATTTCAAAATGATTTTATAGAGTATCAAGAAAAAACTTGAACGGATCCCTTCCCATGTAAGACACAGAAATCTATTTCCAATTCTAGACATTTGGTTATCTTAATAGCTTTTAAAAGCCCTATAACTCTGGCTTTTCTGCTTCTGTTGGGAACTCTAGATCCTTTCATTTATTTTTAGCAACCCAAAGCATGATGGATTTCTCGGCTTTTACAGCCGCTAAAATGCAACATCTCATTTTCCGTTGCTCATTTACTGACTAGGAACATGCTTGATGAGGAATGTTTATCTTAAAATTGATGCTTTCTCTACACTCAGATTATTTCACTCTATTGAATGCCCTGGTCTAGAAGTCCTTTTTTGTCCCCTCCTTCACATAAATTCACGGTGGCCTTGGTGACGGTCAACAAAGGGAGCCTCCACTGACGTCACTCCACCCTGAGCACCCTGGAACCCTACTCTGGAGAGCAGTGTTACGTCCCAGTAAGTCCCATCACCCCATCCTGAAGGTCTCGGCCCCACTCCCTAGACGGCAGGGTGGCCATCACAGAGCTAAAAGGCTATCTGTGAGTTCTGTGTCCTTGATTACTCAGCAAAAAACTGGCCACCAATACCACTCTTCTCCTACCCCTCCCTAAAAACCGCTCCACGTCAAAAAGCCAGAAGACACTACAACCAGCCGGGGACTCTAACAACTAAATGAAACCCTGAGCTAGTGGCGAGCACATCCCATACGAAGAGGGTTGGCCAGAGGAGCAGGTCCGTGAAAATGTGGAACAATGGAACCAGAACGCTGATTTTCAGTAACTCTAAGTAACAGGAAGTGCCTTGTTCATAAATAAATGCAGAACTAAGTTTACGTACACATCCATGGAAGAAAGAGTCCATTTCAACATTTTGTACCTTATAGACATTTTAGGTTACTACATTTTGTGAAAAGCAGGTGTACTAAAAAATATTACTATTGAAGTTCTCACAGATACTGTGAAAGTAACAGTCTTTCAGATGACCTGTACTTTTTTATTACAGAAAAAACAGAATTTCACAATTATATAAATAATATTCCTAAGACTGAAATAAAAATAAAATATTTAGAAGTAGCTTATATAGTCTCCCTTCTGTAATTTAGGTTACATAAGTCAACAACAAACTGGCTAGACATAAATTCTGATTTTGTAAAATAGTGCACATTTTATGACAATATACTATTAGTCAAATATTTCTTAAAGGTGCATTTCTATTAGAGTATCTCAAAAGTCATTCCTTGGGAGAAGTTCAGTTTTGAAAGATGGAATTCCTTTACTGTCTTTTGTGCTCTGCTAAGATATCTATCATATATGAAAACATGGCAAAGAAAATGTATCATGTTGAGATCATAATGTGAAAAAATACCTGTCTTGTTCTGATAAACACTGACTGTCCACCTCTCTGATTCTCTGATCAATTGGGCTTCGGGAGGCATCACGGTGTCTGGTTGGAGAACGTGATCTTCTTGTTGGATGAATTTCATCTAAACTCCTAAAATGATTACAAAAAATTACATGTATCAAAATGTAACATTTTTCCTAAGCAATCTGACAGACCGGAAAGAACTGATAGTAATTGGCAAACAACTGACATGGCTTGTAAACCTCTGGCCATATCCCCAAATGTCTGTTTTAAAGGTATTTATTGACTGTTGTTGCTTGGCCTGTGCTATATTTCCCCCAATCTCCTTTTGAACTACTATCAAAAAAGGACCACAGTTTTCATGTGCATACTTAAATAAAATTTCAGGACTGCATTTCAGGGTTAGGTGAAATACAGAAGGACATTCTTTATGGTTTATATGCTTTTCCAAACATTTACAGTGCTTCAAAGAGACAGCACCAAATTTCTTAAAAACACATTCTGCCTTTTAACCTTGTTTTCTCTGCCACTTCTCTGCCCAAGCTAATTTATTATCCTACAATTTCTCCCAACAAGAGAGAGAGAGAGTAAAAAAAAAAAAAAAAAGCAAAGAGAATACAAGACAGTTATTCAAAAACCGTGCTTGTGACATTAACTTCTTCCACGCCCTGGGAGATGTGTTGAGATTGGAGAACAGAATGTTGCACAGATTGGGTCATGAATAAGATGGCATTTTGTCTGCCCAGGGTTCTGAAAAATAACTGATTGACCAAACCGTTCTTTCATTGCCCTTAGGGTCTCCTAGCAGTTTGCATGTTATTATAACAAAAATGTGCTGTCAGGGCTTCCCAGATAGTTCACTGGTAAAGAATCTGCCTGCCAATGTAGCACATGCAGGAAATACAGGTTCAAATCCCTAGGTCAGGAAGATCCCCTGCAGGAGGAAATGGCAACTCACTCCAATCTTCTTGCCTGGGAAATCCCATGGGCAGAGGAGCCTGGAGGACTACAGTCCATGGGGCTTCAACGAGTCAGACAGGACTGAGCACGCATGCACATAATGTAAAAAAAGTCCCTTCAAGGATGCAAAGCCCTTCTCAAAGCCTACCTCTGTAATGGCACATTTGGTAAACGTGACCGTGGCCTCCCCTGATCATCGCCGCGATGAGGAGACACAGACCGTGAGCGGTGATGAGTTGTTCTCTGCTGCTCTGGCACGGTTAATGTTGAAGTTTTGCTTTCTCGAGTGCTAGACCTATAACCTACTGGTGAGAGTACACACGAAGAACAAGTCAATATTCTTCTAAAACGTCAATGCTAATGTGGCGACGTCAAACTATACTCAAAGCAGCCACTGGCCTATGGAGATAAATGCCATGCAATCGGTCTTATCAGGCTTGTCTTCAAAACTAGTAGGAACACGTACGGAGTGTGACATACACATGCATGAGGACCAAGCAGAGTTTGGCTCAACTCAGAGGTTACCATGGAGATACTGACATGAATATGACAGATGACGCCTCAGAAATCATGATGAGCTGGGATACTGGCTTGATTTAAAGAATTAGTGATTGTCTTTCAGCAATACAAATCAAGGACTTGCCAGTGAACTGTTATTCAAGTTAATGCTTAGAAATGTGGTGGCTTTTTAAATTGTGTTTTTTGATTTTTTAATCTAAATGACAATATCTGTTATTTGGGTTTCAGATGGCTTCGATCATAAGAAAATAAATTCAATGTCATACCCATTTTAATGATCAAAGAGGAGTAGCAGGTCTTCACTATTATAAATACTGATTGTGAATTTGGTGAACCACAGATAATACTGCAATTTTCAAATGAAAATACGGTA
>SJYF01010500.1:126162-139628 GCA_006410515.1 Procapra przewalskii | reverse complement strand
TATAAATCCATAAAAAACTTTTATGTAACTTCTCCCAATAACTATGAGCACATTTAAGATTGCCCAAATAACTCCAATGATCTTAACTACATAAGATCATTATACTGCACTTGATTTTATATAAAGAAACTTAAATTTCAGTTAAGATATCTTAATGATCACAGCAAGAATGAGCTGGAGAAGTGGATATAACCTATGAGAAATACCTAATTTTTATGCTGCTGCTAAGCTGCTTCAGTCGTGTCTGACTGTGCAACCCCACCAGGCTACCCTGTCCCTGAGATTCTCCAGGCAAGAACACTGGAGTGGGCTGCTATTTCCTCCTCCAATGCAGGAAAGTGAAAAGTGAAAGTGAAGTCACTCAGTTGTGTCCGACTCTTAGGGACCCCATGGACTTCAGCCTACCAGGCTCCTCCATCCATGGGATTTTCTAGGCAAGAGTACTGGAGTGGATTGCCATTGCCTTCTCCAAATTATTATAGTGATTATAATATTAGTGGTTCCAATGTTATTAAAAATAAGAGCTTGCCTTAAAATTTCCCTAAATATACACTTTTATTTTATATATATTTTAAATCAAATTAAAGGCTAATCTCCATTTTAAAATGAGTCAGTAACATCTCTAAAATTCAAGCTCATTTTCTTTCTACCTGGCAAGACTCTAAGTGTAGCATACACTTTTAGGTATAAGCAGCTTATTATTCATATTTCAAATATATTTTTAAAGAACTTGGATTAAGATAATTGTTGTGATTGCATTCTAATGACTAAATACTTATTTTTCAAATGAGAAACTCTATATTATCCTTTCTTGACTAGTTTGCCTTTTCTCCTGAGGAAAAGGGTCAAAACATTCAAAGACAACATCTTGCTAGCCTTTATAATTTCACTTTTTACCAAGAATTTCAACAGCTCTGCTTGTTTTCTAAAGTGATGCACTAATAGTTTTGACAAAAAATTACGCATATCATTGAACGTGCTACCATCTTTGGTCGGGGTAATTGTCACTGTATCACATTTTAGTGCAAACATCCAGATGGGCTGTTACCTCATTGCACAGAAATGTGCCCACTGCCACTGACCTCTGTCAAAGCAACCAGGGCTGGTAGAGACCAAAGATAGTGTGTTCCGTACAACGAACACAACGGAGACAATTTCAAGCAAACACTCTAAAGAGGGATCCTTCTCAGGACAAAACATGGGTATCCCGCCAACCTCTAGGGGTCTTTCAGAATAAACTGGGGTTTTTTGAGGCTTTGTTTTGTGCTCAATTGTTCTATCACTTTCCTGCCTTCACTGAATAACTCCGACTGCAGCAAAATCTAACAGACTAAGGCTAATCTTGCACAGAGATTTCTAAAACTATGTGTCCCACCTAAAACAACAGTGGCCTCTAAGTCAGGGTATCACAGCATTTGGTCAAAGAGACCTACTAGGAAAAACTTGGTCTCTGTCAAGCTGTTCTGAACAGAAACAAGCCCTGTCCAGACCTCCAGGTTCAGGGAAATAAGGCTAGCATGCTGGTTATATTTGGGTTTTCAGTCATTTCTAATCCATTTACTTATATCAAGATATCTAGTGATTTATTCTTGTTCACAGAATTCAGCTTGGCATGGATTTTTTTCTCTATGACCTGCAATAACATAACTCATAAAAACATCAAATGGAAATTAAGATTTTTTTGGTTTTTGTTTGTTTTTGTTTTTTTAAGCAAGAGCATTCTGAGATGGTTAGATAGCACCATTGACTCAATGGATATGAATCTGAGCAAATTCTTAGAGATACTGAAGGACAGGGAAGCCTGATGTACTGCAGTCCATGGGGTCGCAAAGAGTTGGACAAAACTTAGCAACTGAACAACAAATCCTGAAGCAGGTCTTCTCAGGTGGGGCCTGGGGTCTTGGGTCCAACTGGCCAAGGTCTCTGATTATCCCCGTTAGCACCCAGGGGTGGGGACTCCTCTGTTCCCCTACGAAGGAGCTTGGTTTTAATCTACTAACTTCAGAATGGAAACAGGTTACCTTCAAGTTGGCAGACTTTCTCTATCACTCAATGTCAAGTCTCTTGTTTCTGTGACCTTTAAGGCAAGGTTGATAATCTGGGGCTCCCCTGATGGCTTAGATAATTGGAAAAAATCTGCCTGCAATGCAGAAGACCTGGGTTGGATCCCTGGGTTGGGAAGATCCCCTGGAGGAGGGCATGGCAACCCATTCCAGTATTCTTGCCCAGAGAATCCTTATGGGCAGAGAAGCCTGGCAGGCTACAGTCCATGGAGTTGCAGAGTCCTAAGAACAGCACAGCATTATAACCTGGGATATGTGAGCTGAGCCTTTGGACATGGTCTCTGATTAGACTCAGGGGTTCAATACACTCCTGAGACTGTATGTACAGTTGTGTGTGTGTGTAAGTGCCCCCTGTTTCCTCAAATTATCTAAAGGGTCCATGATCTTTATCCAAATTAATAGCAAAGAAGTCAAGAGTCTGGATGAAGGTGACTCAGCCTGGGATCTGCTCTGCTGCCTGGGTGCCCCACCTCAAGCTCCTCTCCCACAGGGCCCCAGCCCCAATGAGAGGTTTTCAATAAGACTCCCACTTAAGCTAGACATTCAGGAAATCCAGAAACCATACTTACGGAAAATGAGCTTTGTGGTTACATACAGAGAGCAAAGAAATTAACATCAGAAAGCACATTTGTGTGCTCTCAAGACTCATAAAGCACATTTTCAAGAGCCTTTCATATCGATAGGCAAGAGAAATTCTATATAGAGATGTCCTATTCCTCTCTGATCTCCCTCATGAGTACCTTCATTTCAAGGACATCTGCTAAATGGGAAAATACAGAATAAATAATAAGCTTTATATAATTCAAATGTTATTGGAAATGATAATCTTGATATAAAAGTAAAACTTCAAAGTGAATGAATATTGCTCTAATTTGGGCCTGCTTAAATGTTAAGAACAAGTTTCAAGGGCTGAACATTCCCTGGAGAGAAAAAAAGAAAGAAAAAAACTGTCAGAAACTATTAGTAAATCTAAAATACACAACAGATGTTTCAGTTCAGTTCAGTCGCTCAGTCGTGTCCAGCTCTTTGTGACCCCATGAATCACAGCACGCCAGGCCTTCTTGTCCATCACCAACTCCCGGAGTTCACTCAGACTCACGTCCATCGAGTCCGTGATGCCATCCAGCCATCTCATCCTCTGTTGTCCCCTTCTCCTCCTGCCCCCAATCCCTCACAGCATCAGAGTCTTTTCCAATGAGTCAACTCTTCGCATCAGGTGGCCAAAGTACTGGAGTTTCAGCTTTAGCATCATTCCTTCCAAAGAAATCCCAGGGTTGATCTCCTTCAGAATGGACTGGTTGTATCTCCTTGCAGTCCAGATGTTACACTGCTGAAAGCATATTTGATAGAACCTACCTTTTATTACTATCAATATGCCCCCTTTTACTGAAGTCAGCTTTAAAATTTGTTCAATGTTTATAAAGTTTGTCAACATTTATCTCTCAAATCTCTAAAACTTACACAACTCATATAAAACTTTCTCTGAAGCAACTGATCTAAATTAAGTGGGCATCCAAAATTCTTCCTTGCACTTCTGCAACAAATTGATCAATTCATTATATGGTTACAACAGTTCCCTTCTTTAATGACTAAAGATGGGCTGCCTGAAGCAGGCTGTCCAAGACCTAAACCCATTTCATTAGCCTGCAATTTACAAGCCAGATAATAAATACTGTAGCAGTCTCCTTAATTCAGTTCAGTTCAGCCACTCAGTCGTGTCCAACTCTTTGCAACCCCATGAACCGCAGCACACCAGGCCTCCTTGTCCATCACCAACTCCCAGAGTTTACCCAAACTCATGTCCATTGAGTCGATGATGCCATCCAACCATCAATGATATCATCCAACCATCTCATCCTCTGTCTTCCCCTTCTCCTCCTGCCCTCAATCTTTCCCAGCATCAGGGTTTTCTCAAATGAGTCATCTCTTTGCATTAGGTGGCCAAAGTATTGGAGTTTCAGCTTCAACATCAGTCCTCCTAATGAACAACCAGGACTGATTTCCTTTAGGATGAACTGGTTGGATCTCCTTGCAGTCCAAGGGACTCTCAAGAGTCTTCTCCAACACCACAGTTCAAAAGCATCAATTCTTGGGCGCTCAGCTTTCTTTATAGGCCCAACTCTCACATCCATACATGACTACTGGAAAAACCATAGCCTTGACTAGATGGACCTTTGTTGACAAAGTAATGTCTGCTTTTTAATACGCTGTCTAGGTTGATCATAACTTTCCTTCCAAGGAGTAAGTCTTTTAATTTCATGGCTGCAGTCACCATCTGCAGTGATTTTGGAGCCCCAAAAAATAAAGTCAGCCATTGTTTCCCCATCTATTTGTCATGAAGTGATGGGACTGGAAGCCATGATCTTAGTTTCCTGAATGTTGAGCTTTAAGCCAGGTTTTTCACTCTCCTCTTTCACTTTCGTCAAGTGGCTCTTTATTATTAAAATTATTAATTCTTCCGTTGATTCCTCTATGTTGTAACTTGATATACTTCTTCCTAATCTCCCTGGCCTTGGAAAATTGAAAACAGAAATCATTTATTTCATTTATTAAAAGTGTCTATGGATTACCTGGAGAGGTACAGGGAAGAATATAAAGAATATATACTTGATGTTCACTCAGATTTTTGTCTTTCTTTTGCAAATGCCTTTCTCCAAACCTCTGACAGTGCTCTCCTCAGGAATATTCCCAGGTAGTCCATGAAAATGACCATACCACCTTCTCCTGAAGAGCTTTGCAACCACAGGCAATGACTAACAGCACCACGTAAAGTCAGAAAGTCGGAAGACAGCTGAGGGGACCCGCTTCCACCCAACGGAGAGTCACTTTCCTAACAAAGCCACTTCAGTCCATGCATGTCTTACACAAGATGGGCTCCCCGGAGCTGGGCAGAGGAGCCCGCCATGCTGTTCATCTTTCATCAGCCACTCCTGCACAGTGAGGGGGGACCGTCACAGCCTCAGCCTTCCCCCTGCAGGTGGGTCTGCATCAGCCAGTGATGATGAGCATGAACACAAGATTCCCCATCATCATCCATCAGGGATGCTCAGCTACGCTGCCAGCATGTGACTCAATTTACAATCAAATCCTCTATCCTCCCTGAAGCAACACTGACTGTGTTTAGACTCAGGGATGGGAGCTGGCACTGGACAGGCAGCAGCTGATGATCCACACTTCATCAAGGGGCGGGTAAGGGTGGCTGGAAGCTGCCCTTCCGGTCACCTCTGGTCATCACATCCTACGCCTGACCTCGGCAGAAGGCGAACCTTTTGAAAGTCCTCTACTGAGAAGAGAAGATGGAAGTTGCCCTCGGCTGCCCTCTGAACACGCGCGCAGCCAGGGAGGCGCGCCTGCAGCCTGGCAGGCTTCCAGAGCACTCTCAGTCTGCATCAGCCCCACACCACTGCGGCAGGCCCCTATGACTCCCGCCCTGCCTGGGGACAGTCTGCCAGCAGGGGCCCTCAGGACACTGCGGGCTCCTCAGGGCCTGTTTGGCAAAAGACTTACAGTGGAGCTGAGAGATCTACCAGTTTAAAAGAGCTGTAAGTTGCCTTCCAGAAAAGCCTCAGTTGCTAAAATGCTGAGAAGGGAAGACTCAAAGAGCTCCACGGCCCCCCTTTACTCAGAAGATTGTATACCTTTAAAAACTTCACAGTAGGGTCTTCTTCTGCACGGACAGCACCATCAGATGATTCTGAGCACCTGAACACTGATGCTACCCCTACCAAGACGAGCAGCAGAGTCTTCCCCACACTGGCATATGGAAACGGGGGCCAGGGGGGTGCTCCATCATCTGAGGACACATACCCAAATCTCGGACTCAAAGCACTGCCTGGCCCTCCCCCTTCTTTCTGACTTGGCTCCCCGGTCCTCTTATCCTAGCAGATTTTCCTTCAAACCACAACTTAACGTCACACAGAAACTCAGGCATTTCCATAACACGCTCTACAATCAAGGCCATCAATCACAGGAAACCCAGCGTCAGCAACTTCTGTTTAAATGCTTCAAAACAGCAATTTATACATAAATGCACTCCTTTGTATTTTTAAGAAGATTAAGGTATGAGGCCTTCTGATTTCAGTAAAATTCAGTAAATAAGGAAAACATTTGTCTCGGGTCAGTAAGAAAAGGAAAATACGTACTTTCTGAATTAACTGTATATTATACATACATCAAGTTGAGACAATCACAGACAACTAAATGCACACTTCAGACGTTCACTGGAAGCATGAAACCTGAACACAACCTCATACAATACAACTAGCTGGTTACCATTACATTCCAAAATGATGTTAATAACATATCTGTGCAATTTCCCTGGTCAAATTCCTTATTCTCTCCTGATAGACTCTAGACAAAGCACTTTATTTTTTTAATTGAAGGATAACTGCTTTACAGAATTTTGTTGTTCTCTGTCAAACCTCAACATGAATCAGCCGTAGGAATACACATATCCCCTCCCTCTTGAACTACCCTCCCATCTCCCTCCCCACATCACCCCTCTAGGTTGATAGAGAGCCCCTGTTTGAGTTTCCTGAGTCATATCTTACTGTTTCGGATAGTGAAACAAATATCCTATCATTTTACACTTATGCATAAGATTAATATTAGAGCTTGGTTTACCTGTTCCTGAGTGCAGTGTATGAAGGAGTAGAAGCTGCAGAAACACAGCCAACATAACAGCAGCACTGGAGGGGTTAAAGAGAGGCTGCTGGCATCAGATCACTAAACTGTAGCTAGCAATGGCAGCAAATCCACAACACAGTCAGAAATCGACTGAAATGCAAAAGAAATGCTAAAGAGCATCCCCTGTGGTCCTTGCATTCTAAATCAACCACAAAAGAAAAAATCCTGCAGTGTCCAACATTATAGACTGGTGACACTGAACAAGGCCAGAAGTGCCGCTGTCATCAAAACAGATCTCCGCAGTGTACAGCTTCCCATTGATGACGGCATTACCGATCCAAAGTGCTCCGTGCTATGCTACAGAGCACCCTGCTGTAGCAACCACTGAAGCCCTGGCAAGTCTGTGATTAACCTTTTCCAGAACCAATGCACAGAAGACGCTACCTTCCTGTAGGCAGAGACCTGAAACACTGTGGTCCCTTCAAGCCAGCACTGGATAGAAGTCCCAGGCAGAGGCTTGAAAAGCCCCTCCTCTTATCCCTCTTGTGACATTTCAGAGAGACATTCATGGACTCAGAAGACAAAAGCAAGCAGACCCCTGCCAGTCAGTAGACCCCAGGACACTCACCTGAGATGATCTGATCCCATTCTCAGTCTCGGGCTGTGGTCCTGCCGAGCTCTGTAAACCCCATCACGTCCTCTGCAGGCTCCCTACCTGGGACTCTACTCAGCCCAAGGACGACTGGCAGGAGGAGACGTCAGCCAGGAGCTCATGAGTGACCAGGAACAGGACACAGAGCCTCCTCCAGCTGTGCTGGACGGACGCCCAGCCTGCCGCTCACCGGGCTCATCTCCAGGGGGCAAAAGGACAACCCAAATTGGTGTATCTGAGAGCTCGAGAGATGGAGTGGGCTCTCAGCTTCAATATATTTAAAGATGCAGGCCTCTGGTGACTGTGGGATGACACTTCATGGCCCACTAGATTTTCCCCCCTGAGATGGAATCACCCTCCTCTCACCAGATTTCCTACATTTCTTGACCCCCCCGGACCATGCATGACAGAACAGCAATGATCACAACGAAACTTTGAAATGCTTTCAAATGATGTCACTCCTCCAAAGTCATGTCTATTGTGGCCTATCATTCAGTTTCCAGAAACAACAAACTTCTCTAATCTAATCTAAGGGGAAATCATTGAAAAATTGGTGCCTACTGCTTCTAGTTTGCTTTAGAAAATGAAATGATCAAATGACATAATGGCAGAATTAAGACCCAGGTTTCATTTATCTAAACTAAGTACTCTGTGCCTAAAGTACAGATACTGGTCAAAAATAACAATCAGCAAAGGAAAAAATTATACTGAACTATGGATCATCCCCTTTTGCCTGGAAAATCCCATGGACAGAGGAGCCTGGTAGGCTGCAGTCCATGGGGTCGCGAAGAGTCAGATACGACTGAGCATCTTCCCTTTCACTTTTCACTTTCATGCATTGGAGAAGGAAATGGCAACCCACTCCAGTGTTCTTGCCCGGAGAATCCAGGGACGGGGGAGCCTCGCGGGCTGCTGTCTATGGGGTCGCACAGAGTCGGACACGACTGAAGCGACTTAGCAGTAGCAGCAGTATGGATCATCTCATCATTACCAAGGCAAGTGCAAAATACCAGCTTGAAACAGACTTATCTAATCTGAACATTCTCCTCCTAAAACAAACAAACAAACAAAAACAGATTTTTGGTCTCTACCTAGAATCTTTATTTTTTTCTTTACTCCAAACTTCCAAATATGCTTTAATAAATGGCTTGAATCAAAAATTAGCCACATGGTTGCTAGTTGAAAAGAGGAAGGGAAATACACATTAGCTGAGTGAGCCTGTGCCAAATATTGCACTAAATAAGCATGTGCATTGTTTTTAATTCATGTATTTTTCACAGGCATATGGCAAAGTTGATATTATTTGCCCCATATTATAGATGAGTCTCAAGAAGCCAGCAAACTTGCCCTAGGTCACATGGTTCATGACTAGCAGAGCTGGGATTGGAACTTGGCCTCATCTAACTAGGAGGCCCAGCTTTTCATGAACCCAGTACATAAACACTGTGGAGATTAATTTTGTAGATCACCTTGAAGTCCTCTCAGGTTTTGTCAAAGTGCTGGGGATTTGGTGTGGAAACTGGTGAGGCAGGAGAGCTGACATTTGTCTACCTCTGTGTCCCATGTTTGGAGCCAGTGAATATTCTCCAGACCAGCCTATGGGGCAACACTGGCTTGGTCATACAGACACACCAGCATCCGGGTCTAGAGATGGAGGGGCTGGCCCTACAGGTGCACTGCTGAGAACCTGGAGAAGAACAGTCACACCCTCAGTAACCAATGCCCTCGCCCCCAGCTGAGCCTGGCGCCATGGAGTCTGACTGTGGAGAAGTAAAAGAGGCCGTGGATACGGGGACTTCCAGTGGTTACTGGCTCTATGCTTCCTATGCAGGGGGCATGGGTCCCACTCCTGGTCCAGAAACTAAGAAACTACATGCCCTAGGGCACGGCCAAAAAGGAAGGGTCTATGGACCTGAAAACATTTTTCTGTACTAATGTTTTCTGTGGCTGTCATCATGCCTGACCTTTACATATTTCTTTTCCATATTTCTCTTCTTCTATTTCTTTTTTTTCCCAGTTAGCACCTGGAATGGGCTTGTTTCAAAGGATAACATCATCTGAATGCTACTCATCTAATACCTATCCTTCATTTCATCTTAGACTCTTATGTTAATTTGATGTAATTATCTTGAGTTCCCTACATGGAAACAAATTGCTATTTCTAACCAAAGATGCTTGATAAACCAAGTAAAGTCTCTGAAGTGGTACATACAGCTTCCCTCATTACAGAACCCAAATAGAAAGTCGAGTTTAAGAGTGGCTAAGGTTGACCTTATTGTAAAAGACCCTTTCTCTTGTGTCTGGGTACCGTTTATTCTGACATCCCATGAATGGTAAGGTGAAGAATGTCTTTCATGGAGGCCATTGTGCACATGTAAATAGGAGGGAAAAAATCCTACTTCCATCTGTCAATTCAGAAATGTATATTAACAATATTTACTCACTGAAAATATTTCTCCCACTTTGTCTATCTGAGCCATGTTTATCCCTCTCTGGGGCTATGTGTCTCACAGCCTCCTACTCAGCTGTGGACCACAGTCACCCCAAGACCAGCTAATTTGTCTTTGTCATTGCTGTTCAGTAGCCTAGTCATGTTCGACTCTTTGCAACCCCATGGCCTGTAGCATGCCAGGCTTCCCTGTCCCTCACCAACTCCCTGAGTTTTGCCCAAGTCCATGTCCATTGCAACGGTGATACCATGCAGCCATCACACCCTCTGACTCTTAGGAGAAGACACATAAGACCTAACACCAACCACGATACTGAGCTTGTTTCACATACACCATTGACTGCTTGTTTTGTGGTCAGCGTCATGGCTTGTGTTTGTGAAAAGCTTCAGCTGTTTCACAGGCATTCAGAATCCATTATTTGGATAAAGTGACACAAACTTCACATTTGGGAGTAAGATCATCTATAGCATTTTTCTGTATTCCACGTCTACGACCTTTTTTGCAAGAGAGAAATAGAGATACAGACATAGAAAACAAACATATGGACACCAACTGGGAGGTTGGTGTTGATGCACATACATTACTGATCATATGTGCAAAGTAGGTAATTAATGAGATCCTACCGCATAGCACAGAGAAGTCTGCCCACTCCTCTGTGGAGACCTAAATAGGAAGGAAAGCCAAAACAGAAGGGATATATATATGCATACATACGGCTGGCTCACTTTTCTGTACAGCACAAACTAACACAGCAGTGTAAACCAGCTATACTCGATAAAATTAAATTGAAAATCCCTATTTGGGGACTGATTCCCCACCAGTAATGACTCCAACTTCTCAAGTCTTTCTCATTCTTTGAACGCATGATAGCAAAGCACAGAATACACGGACTACAAACAAGACTCATGCACAATTAAACAGCTAGCTGTTGCTTTATCTTCAGAAAACACTGACATTCTAATATTTACCTCTTTCTTGACTTAGCTATTACTGAAGAAAATACAGTCACAAATATGATTAACCATCCTATAACCTTTAGGGCTATCTTATAAGTCTCATCATGTCTTTTCAAAGAAAAACACAGATGATCAAGTTGAAAGCTGGAAACTGCTCTATTGAGAAAATGGAAGAAAATCATATTCTACCTGATGCACAATGTTAATATTTGCATGGGAGGTAGATACAGTGTGAGCGTTACATACAAACTTGCATCTGACTGGACAAAACAATAAAGTGGGATCCCCGAGCCCCAGACTCTGGTCGGGCTTACCAGCACCTGCTCTCCAGGCTTCCACGCTCCCCTCTTTGGGGCTGACCGCCCTCATATCTTCCCACCCTTCTGAAGACACAGGTGTCCCGGGGGCACACGTGACAGCAGCTTCTTGGAGAAGTCTAGCCTGGCTCTGAAACAAGTTCAAGATTTCATCCAAGCAGCATAGACGGTGTCTCCTCCGGCCCTCCACTCAGGCCACTGGGTTACCCAGAGGTCAGAAGCAGCAGCAGACGGAACCCAGGGACGCTGCTGTGAGCGGGAGAAAGTCGCTCTGCACACCTGACTCAGCTCATCACAGGCACTGCCTGGACGGGACGCCGCACGTGAGCCTCGGTGGCCTGGTGGCCTGGAGCCTGGTAGCATTTACTGAGCAGAAACATATTGGCGTCTCTGCTGGGTTTTAACCAGATCCACAGGATTCAGGAAATAAGCTCTCAGCCAGATGACACTCTGCTCCAAGTCCTTCCTTCTGTTTACCTACCCCCCAGCCATTCTAACTAGTGTCCTTTATCCTGCTGTGTGCTTCTTTGTACAGGGCGCTAAATAAAGGCTTTTTATGACAACCACATGGCCAGTTGCCCATAGGATGACTCCTTCAAGCTCCAGTCTTCTGCTTCTGTGTAGGGACATTAAAGCTAGGTAAATGAGAGGGTTCCTTGGTATTAGAGCTCTGACTTGTGAAGAAAAAGAGTTTTGTTTCCTGAAGAAATATTTGAAATTAGACTATCTTTTATACATATTATATATTCTTTATATAATATTTTTCTCCTATTACATAAACTTTTAAAGGTAGATTCCTTCTTCCTATTGCTGTATTTTCCCAGCGGAGGCAAATACTTTAAATACACACACACACACACACACACACACACGGCTCTGGGATTCTTTTCTACTACCTGTGACATGATGTAACATTTCTAGCCTATAAAGAGTTGTATCTTCTTTTAGAGAAAATGCAAACTCCGACTTTATGGGAACAAAAAGGAATTGGGGGATTATAATTTCTTCTACTGACTAAAACAACAGATACATATAACTTTAAGAATCTACTATTGTGCAGGGGATCATTACTTTTTGGATTTTAATACAAATAATGTAAATTGTAACCATGATGTATATCCAGGTATCTCATACTTCCCAAAACATGTCCAAGGGTTTTATTTTTAATGTGGATCCTTTTAAAACTCTTTATTGAATTTGTTATAATATTGCTTCTGTTTTATGTTTTGGTTTTTTGCCCTCAACGCATGTGGGATCGACTAGGAATTGAATCCACACTCCTTGCATTGGAAGCCCAATTATTGACTACTGGACTGCCAGGGGAATCCCTCCATGGGTTTTAAAACAAATCTAAAAAGGGACCAGGATGGAGTGCATTACAAGAGAATCAACAGCTTATAGAAACAGATATGGAGTAAACATCCAGACTAGTGTCTCCTGGAAACTAAACTCTTATATTATCAACCCAATATTTCTACTTAACCAATCTTTTATTTTTCAAATTAAATTTTAGTACTAATACAACAGCTGGAAAATAGAGATAGAAATTATTATAGTCAAATGCCAATACTGCTAATGTTGAAATATTAATCACATAACAATACCCTGGGAACTAGAAATTTGTTTGTTTTGTTTTGTTTTCCCCTCCACAGTCCTAGTAATTAAAACGAAACAAAATCTGACTCTAAAGCACAAATCTTTTACTAGTGCACACTGAAGTAATAATCAGTTGGACACGACTGAGCGACTTCACTTTCACTTTTCACTTTCATGCATTGGAGAAGGAAATGGCAACTCACTCCAGTGTTCTTGCCTGGAGAATCCTAGGGACGGGGGAGCCCAGTAGGCTGCCGTCTATGGGTCGCACAGAGTCGGACACTACTGAAGCGACTTGGCAGCAGCAGCAGCAGCAGCACTGAATCTCTATGTTCTATATAACCCCAGAACATTAAGAAAACAGCCCTGAAATACTGTCTAGCAACGATTTGTGTGTGCATGCTCAGTCATGTCCCACTCTTTGACTGCAGGGACTGTAGCCAGCCAGGCTCCTCTGTCCATGAAGCTTTCCATGCAAAAATACCAGAGTGGATTGCCATTTCCTACTCCAAGGGGATTTTCCTGATCCAGGGATCAAAGCCACAGCTCTCGGGTCTCCTGCACTGGCAGGTGGATTCTTTACCCCTGTGCCACAGCAAGGTTCTGCACAGTAAATTTATCCATTATTCCTCAGCTGACTCATCTGTGCAATGTCCTTTGCTGCTCACAACCATATCTTAGAGAAAAACAAGGTATACCTCCACATAGACAAATATATTGAGTAATTATAGGCAATGACATTATAAGATAGATTGCAAACACCTGATGGAATATAAGTAAAGCATCTACTTTTCCAAGAGGTTACA
>SJYF01010500.1:73357-86566 GCA_006410515.1 Procapra przewalskii | reverse complement strand
TATGAACAACATATTTATTTATATATAAATATGTATATTCATATACAAATATGCAATATGTATTATATAAAATACATATACAGAATATGTTTATAAGTTAGTATACAATATATATATAAATAATGTATTTATTTATGCCTTTGAATAAAATGTGTGTGCCTAGTTGCTCAGTTACGCCCACCTTTATGTGACCGCATGGACTGTAGCTCACCAGTCTCTTCCATCTATGCATTTCTCCAGGCAAGATTACTGGAGTGAGTGGATTGCCAGTTCCTACTTCAGGGGCTCTTCCCAAGCCAAGGATCAAGCCTGTATTTCTTGGCAGGCAGGTTCTTTACCACTATTGTCACCTGGGAAGCCCCAGTAAATTAACATGCATTAAATAGAGAAATGCCATTAAACTTAAAACTGCTAAAAGCAATACAAGAAGAAAATAGAAACCCTGAATAGCTCCATAAGTAGTAAAGTGGTTGAATTCATAATTAAAAGACAATATACAATGAAAATTCCAGAACCAGATATCTTTAATGGAAAAGTCTTTTAAAAATTTAAAAGAGTGAATGATACCAATATAATACAAAATTTTTTTAGTAAAAAAGTGGAAGATGAACCACTTCAACTTATGAACTCATTTTATCTGGCCACCTTAGCATTCAAACTCAATTTCTGATACAAGAAAACCCTGCTATAAGAGAATGAAGTTAAAAAATCACAATCCCTGAAAAGCATAGAAGCAAAAATCTTTAAGAAAACATTTATCAGATCTACAAGAAACTTACCATGAGCAGTACATTTAATGTAAAATTCAAATGCTTTCTACCTAAGATCAGGAACAAAGCAAGGATTTCTGTTTTCAACACCACTATTAACCTTATAGTAGAGATCAGAGCAAACACAATAAAGCAATGTAAATAAATAAAACCTAAATATAGGAAAGAATAAATCTATTCTTATTCACCGAAGCAATAACCATACATGAAAGAATTCCTAAAGAATCAACAAAACACACTACTGGATAAAAAGAAGTGGTTTTATCCAGCAGTAAGTCACAAAGTCAATATACAAAAATCAATATAAATACTTAAAGATTAATTTAGCAACAATATATGTAAAAAGCTCTACACTCACATTTATACAATGCTACTGAGAAAAATTCCCTGGAGAAGGAAATGGCAACCCACTCCAGTATTCTTGCCTCAAGAATCCCATGGACGGAGGAGCTTGGTGAGCTACATTCCATGGGCCGCAAAGAGCCAGATTCGACTGAGCGACTTCACTTCACTCACTGAGAAAAATTCATAAATACTGCTATAGACTGGACTGTGACCCCCTCCCAAATTTATATGGTGAAGTCCCAACTTCCTTAATTTGTTTATATATGACAATAAGGCCCAGTAAGAAAGAGATGATAAGGGTGGGACTCTGATCTGAAAAACCTAGAATTAGCATCCTGATAAGAAGCATGAGAGATAGCTGGCTCTTCCCCCAGCTTCTGTCCATGGAAGCAATAGATAAAAGGTCAGGCAAGGATACAGCAAGGACGTAGCTCTCTGGAAGCCATGCAAGCGCTCTCACCAGCCCCCAGTTCTGTTGACACCTTAACCTTGGACTCCTCGGCCTCACGATAAACACATGAGTGCTGTTTAAGCCATCCAGTTGACGGTATTTGCTATCATAGTGTAATCACACTATGGAGACCTGTATCATATTTAATGATTGAAAAACTCAGCACTGTTAAGATGCTATTGCTCGCAAAGAAGAATCGTAAGTAGGAAACTGGAGGTCAGGAGAAGAGAAATTTGGGGGTTTCTTTCTGCAGTAGTGTGGACAGTGAGTGTATCCCTCTGCAGCTCCACTTGGATGGACCCCTAGTTATGCTGTTCTCCCGGGACCCTTATACCATTTCCTCCCCTGACTCCCCTAGACCTAGATAACTTTATGGCTTTGCAACTTCAAACCAGGTCAATCTCTGATTGGATTAACGTGATCTGCCTTTACCCTTACTTCCTGGAAGAAGCAAAAGTACTTGTTTTTGATGTATTATAACATCATGAAATCCTCAAATTATATACATAAATTTTCATGAAAAGTCTATAGCATCTATACAAAAATTACTACATACCATAGAAAGCAGTACCACTTGGCACGAGATAGGAAGAGACGTAGACAGAGAAACAGAGTCAGAGAGAGAAAGAGGGAGAAGGACAGAAACATAATGGAATAGGAGATCCAAATATTGGAGTCATAAAACAGATGTTCTGATCATGCGATTAATATGTTAAGTAAGTTAGATGGCAAGAGAAGGGATCTAAACAGAGAATCAGAAACTGAGGCACAAATGAAAATTCTGGAACTGAAAAAAAGTAGACTTAAGTACTCAGGAGACTGGTTTGCTTTCAAATTAGACAAAATAGAAAATAGGATTAGCGAACTCAGATTAGGATGAAATATGCAGGCTGAGTAGGGCAAAGAAAAGGATTGAATTATAAAACACGATGTTTGTATGAGAGATATGAACTGTGGTAAAACAGTTTAACATGTGTGTAATTAGAGAAGGAGAGAATATAAAGTAGCTAGCAGAAGCTATATGGAAGGCCATGATTTTCCAAAATCAGCTGCTCTGGACTGAATGTCTGCTCCTGCTCTATTCATATGTTGAAGCCTTAAGCTCCTATGAGGCAGTACTTGGAAGTGGACACCTTGATTTTGAATGCCGCGGTCTCCAGAACTGTGAAAAATGAAGACCTGTTGTCTAACCACTCAGTCTATGGTATTTTGTTATCACAGCCAGAACTGAGTAAAATGCCAAAGAAGGACATTGTGCCATAGATTAAAGAATTGCTGCAAACCCTAAGCAGAACACTTACAAAGAAAACAACACAATGCCAAAGAAAACCAGACAAACTTCAAAGCAGCCACGGAAAAAAAAAAGAGATATTATTTTCAAAGGAGAAATCAAAACTGAGAACTGATCTCTCAACAGAAAAGTTAGAAGACAGTACAATTATACTTTCATAATAAGGGGAAATGAACACCAAATGGACTTCTATAAGTGTCCTTTAAAAATAATGCCATTCTAACTCTAATAAAGACTGAATGTATCACCACCTGAAGTGCAGTAAAGGAATTACTTAGGTGAAGCTTCAGAAGAAGGAGAATGATGCCAGATGGAAACTAAGATGCAGAAAAGAAAGGAGAGCAATGGCTGTTAAAGCTAAATGAATATTGATGGCAAGCAGCAAGAATCATCTAAAATATTTATCTTAGAATAAATTGCAACAATAGCACAAATATTGGGGGTAATAATCACATTAATGTGGTATTAAGGTCCTTGTATTTTCCAGAAAGTGGTAGATATATTAATATATATTAAGCATTAATAATATACTAATAGCATAAGATTTTTTGATAATACATAAAAGAATTAGGTTTTTCTTACAATCTTATAGAAAAACCCAAAAGGACTTCTTGGCCAACCCAAAATTACTAATTAGCTAGTGAATAATAGAATGCTATGTATAATTAACTAAAAGTTAGGTAATAATGCTGTAAATAGAAAATGCGAAGCACAAGGATAAATTTAAACACAAGTACAGTGGCATGGCACAGAATGTACACAAATTAAATGTTCCACCTGAAAGAAGAAAATCATCAGACTGGATTTTGTAAACAACCTCAGTTCGGTTCAGTTCAGTTGCTCAGTCAAGTCCGACTCTTTGCAGCCCCATGAATCGCAGCACGCCAGGCCTCCTTGTCCATCACCAACTCCCAGAGTTCACCCAAACTCATGTGCATCGAGTAGGTGATGCCATCCAGCCATCTCATCCTCTGTCGTCCCCTTCTCCTCCTGCCCCCAATCCCTCCTAGTATCAGGGTCTTTTCCAATGAGTCAACTCTTCGCATGAGGTGGCCAAAGTATTGGAGTTTCAGTCTCAGTATCAGTCCTTCCAATGAACACCCAGGACTGGTCTCCTTTAGGATGGACTGGTTGGATGTCCTTGCAGTCCAAGGGACTCTCAAGAGTCTTTTCCAACACCACAGTTGAAAAGCATCTTAGCCTTCTTCACAGTGCAACTCTCACATCCATACATGACCACTGGAAAAACTATAGCCTTGACTAGATGGACCTTTTTTGGCAGAGTTATATCTCTGCTTTTCAATATGCTGTCTAGGTTGGTGAACAACCTAACTGCTAACTAAAAGAGATATTCTTTGAATATAGGGATACAAAGAAATTAAACAAAGAGAAAACAAAAGAAATATCATGCAAAAACTGACCAGGAGAAAACTAATGTAGTTATACTAATGTCAGGTGAAGTAGACTTGATGGAAGAATGCTTAGTATTGATAAAAAGACGTATTTCAATATAGTAAAACATTACTCCATCTAAGGAAAGCTATGACAAACCTAGACACATTATTAAAAAATAGACACATTATTTTGTTGACAAAGGTTCATATTGTCCAAACTATGTTTTTTCCAGTAGTCATGTATGGATGTGAGAATTGGACCATAAAGAAGGCTGAGTATCAAAGAACTGATGTTTTCAAGCTGTGGTGCTTGAGAAGATTCTTGAGAGTCCCTTGGCCTGCAAGGAGATCAAACCAGTCCGTCCTAAAGGAAATCAGTCCTGAATATTTACTGCAAGGACTGATGCTGAAGCTGAAGCTCCAATACTTAGGCCACCTGATGCAAAGAACTGACTCATTGGAAAAGACCTTGATTCTGGGAAAGATAGAAGGCAAGAGGAGAAGGGGATGACAGAGGATGAGATGGTTGGATGGCATCACTGACTCGATGTACATGAGTTTGAGCAAGTTCTAGGAGATGCTGCAGTCCATGGGGTCGCATAGCTGGACATGACTCAGCAACTGAACAACAAAAATCCATTCAATGACACTAATATCTAATTTTATATGCATTAACATTATAGTCTCAATATAGAAAATAAGAAAGTGAAGAAAGAAAGTGAAATCACTCAGTCATGTCTGACTCTTTGCGATCCCATGGACTACCAGACTTCTCCATCCATGTGATTTTCCAGGCAAGGGTGCTGGAGTGGGTTGCCATTTCCTTCTCCAGGGGAATCTTCCCAATCCAGGAATTGAACCCGGGTCTCCAGCAGTGCAGACAGACACTTTACCCTCTGAGCCACCAGGGAAGCCCCATATAAAACAAAACATACATAGTAAAAATCAGTAAAGTTATAAAGATATAAACAAAGTTGCCCTCAACAATAAGCAGAACAGTGTTCATTAACTGCAGAATCACAAACGTGTAAATGTGTACATTTAACAATGCTCTGTGGATGTGGTGCAATCCTGAACACACACACACACACACACACACACACACACACAATCCCATTATGTTTTCCTGGAAATACATAAGGTGATTCTAAAATTATTATATGATGCTAAAGGCCAAAAAGAACTAAAACAATTACAAAGAAAAAGAAACATTTCAGATTTAGACTCTTTTTACTCCCTTACTGCAAATATTTTGCAACTACTTTTTTAAAGCAGTGCTATCAGGCCACTTGCACAGTTTTTCATTATTTAGACAGACAATTCTTATCTATTTAAAAAAAATCATTAAGCCCCAACAGGTGTTTTTTTTAATTTTTATTTTTTTTTACAATGAAAATGCATGACTTAAGCTTTGATTATGGAGTATCCACTTTGAAAACAGCCTTCCCAAATAAACACCTAGGCAGTCACAACACAAGAATAAAAAGACAGGTTACCTCCCCACACTGACTCCTTTGTTTTAGAAATCTTGGCTCGTTTCATAACTGACCATTTGGGGCCCTTGTTTTCTTCTTTCCCTATATTTCAAATTCCTGCTCTTCTGTTTTTAGTTCACCAATAAAGAGAAGCTTGGGAACCCTACTCCTCCACCCACAATCCCGGTATAATCAGAACCTCAGGCCAAACACTATTATTGTCTCCCTGCCTATCCAAGACTATGCTGTGTGGCCCCAAGTGTGCCAGCGTATTTCCAGGACCCATAAGTAATAAACTTTTCTTTTCTTTTTTTTTTTTTCTGTTTCCTGATGATTATCGCTAAGGTCCTCTTGTAGTCATAATAAGAGCCACAAGGGCCAATCCAGCCCCCACACTGGGTATGGATTGGCTGAGTCAGGCACACAGCAATTGCAGTGAAAGATTCACAATGATCATACGCCTTAAATTTTGTGGTAGTCTTATATTCAGGTGTTTTAATTATTCTGATAAATGTGGATTAGCAAAATATTAATTCAAATAGACAGATGATTATGCCTTTGTCAGAATTTTCACATTAGCCAACTGGCCAGCTTTTCTTCTCTTAACTTCTCACAGTATGTTATGGTTACATTTTTGCATTCATACAACTCTCTAGCATTTTGCTATTGTCATCTCCATTAAACCATAGCTCCTTGCAAGCTAGGTCTTTTTTTTCTTTCCATCCTAAAGTGAAACCATCATATGCCCTTGGTGTAATTGATGCTCAATCAATTTCTATTTTAAGTATTTGCTTCCTTTTTATATTACAAAGTTGTATAATCAATACATCCATCCAAGGGTCAGCTGTAAGTAAGCATGGCAACAGGCTGCTGTTTGGGAGAGTCAAAAACATTAAACAAAGGGAAAAGAGAAAGATTCTGCATTTTGTGCAAATGTGCAACTTTTTTCATGTATGATTATCCTCTCAGCTTGCAAATTTATAGCTGTTTTAGAAACATGTATATATGTATTTTTTCTAGGAATCAAGCAGTTTGCCAAGCAGAAATAAGTCATCTCACCAAACAGCAAAGATATTGTGAAGCAGTATAATCATCTGCATATTCAAGCTTATAATTAATTCTATGCCTTCACTGGTGTGAGTTATGTTCTGAACAGTGTTTCCTCCATTTTTATACCTACTGGGCTTGCAAATACATTATAACTTTTATTCCTTATATGTTTGAAAATTTGATCATTTCTAAATTAAAAACTGTTTCTATAGTATGACAACCACCTGTACAAGCAGAAACAAAAATGCAACATTAACACATCATATTTTCCAAAATAATGCATTTAAGGAGAGTCCATTACAGATTAGCAGGCCCTATCTATTTTCCTAGCAAACTAAATATTCCTCAGTAAACTCATCACATAATTATACTATATTAGGTCTGCTTCTCCCACTCCCTCCTCAGGATCTTTCCTAAAGCTGCTCTAGAACTTTCTTTTTCTGTGCAGTAAATACACAAACCCAATTTTGTTTGACTGCAGGTATACTGCTGCTGAGGTTTTATCTGATTGATTATATAATACAACAGTGTAAATTTGGTCTTATTACATAGCTTTTCTGTAATAATTTTGTAAGTTATTTATTTTAGCATTTTAGAGCTGAGACTAGAAGTAAAATTTTCATTTACTTCTTAGCATATTTGGTTATGGGATCAGATGCTGTTTTGCAAACACAGGGATTTATTAAAGTCTTGGGGTATAGTTTTTTCAAATGTCAAAAGTCAGCTCAGTCTTAAGGAGAAATTTATTTACTGGCTGCTTTATAAATCAATATTTACCCTGATCCAGGTTTAGAATTTGAAGATGAAAAAAAAATAGAAAAAATCAAATCCATCTCCTTTATTTTGCTAATGAGGAAATTGACTCAGAGTGGTCATGAGTTGCTCAGGGTCTCACAATACAATTAGTTAGGAATTTGTGTTTTTGAGGAGGAGAGTTGTTATGTATTCTTTGCTTGCTTCTTAATTTAAGGTTCCCCAGTGTTAGCATCTCCAAAAGCGCTGTGATAAAACAACACATGACCAGCATTGCACAGAAGCTCACACTGCTGCTCACACATAGGCTGACCTCGTGTCTAAGCCCCTTGTGTCCCTGTCCTTTGAAATAAATCACTTTTGCTTTAGTCTCCCAGGTCTTCCTTGAGTCTCTAAAGGCTGGCTCAAGAAATAGTGGTTAGGAAATGTGAAGATGTAAAAATAAAGAATAGCTCTTAGGCTGGGAAAATGGAAATAATTTAGACTATAAACCAGCCACAGAGCACAGTCACTGAACTCGCAGTTCCCTGAAAGCTATAGATAAAGGTCTGACACACATTCCTATGTTGTTTTTGCAGGAAGTAGACTCACCCTAGATGAAAACTGCTGACCACAAGCACATAAACCCTAGACTGGTTGAAACCAGAGGGCTTGAAGCTTCATCTTGATGCCAACCAACCAGAGAACTCTGCACAAGCTGATCATGCACCCTGCAACTCCCTCCTTCACGTTGCCTTCAAAATCCCTTCCCAGAAAGGCATCAGGGAGTTTGGATCTTTTGAGCACAAGTTGCCCATTCTCCTTGCTTGGCACCTGCAATAAATGCTGTTCTTCCCTTTGCCACAGCCTGGTGTCTGTAGGTTGGATTTACTGTGTGTGGGCCAGTGGATCCAAGTTTGGTTTGGTAACAGGCTAGACACACACTGCATAACAACCTCAGGATACCTGTGGCATAGATGCAGAGTTGGTGATGCTACTAGAAACAGAACACATTCAAGGTGTCGGAGAAAATCATGCAGACATTTTCTTGGAGAGGAACACAGCACGGCAACTGCGAGCCACCTGGGTCAAGCATCAGTGGCTGGGATCCTGGGCAAACTACCCATCTGCCCTGTGCCTCAGCTTCCTTGTCTGCAACATGGGATCACTAATGATGCCTCCCCCACAGGCTTGTCTTGAAGACATTAAATGAATTAGCATTTGTGAAGTAGTTGGAGTGATGCCTGACACGTAGTAAGTGCTATAAAAATATTTGGTAAACAAATTAAATGTGGGGTTTAAAAATGAGCGTTTTCCATCCAACTCATGCTGTCTTCCCTTAAGTAAAACAGCCTGTCTTATATGCAACATGTTATTACACAGAGAAAAGAGAGGGAGAGAAAGTGAGGTTTAGAAGCTCTTTTTGGCTCCAGAAGAAGGTATCAGAGATAACAAACACACACATATAGCAGTGCCAAGATTAGCATCTGATACAAGGAAGAGTTTATTGACAATAAGAGATGCCAAATACAACACAGAGCACCAGGATGGCATGTTTTTCTTGCCCATACAGCTGCTAATCTGAGTTTCAGCTGCTAATTTGAACAGGTTGTAATGAAGGTCAGAGAGTATAAAACAATCTCAAGATTGCTTCTTTGTCATTTTTAAACTCTGAAACCGTTTCTTTCAACATTTATCCTGATTCAGTCAACTACTTTTTCAGTTAGAATATATGCTTTTCCAACTTTCAGTTCATTCAGAAATCTTAGACCAGAATGATTGTCAACTGCATTTATGACTATCACCAAGGTCAACTTGAATCCAATATAGCAATATTCCTGACCATCATTATTAGGTTGCAAAGCCTTGGGAAGCAGAAAAGAGCCTTGGAAGGCAACAATACAATGTGGACCCTGCGGTCTGCCACTGCAGGGCAGCCATCCTTAATCTGAGGGTCAGGGCATGCATGGAAACCCCAGGAAAAGGATGAAATGAAAACAAAGTGTTAGACTTAAGGGAAGGAGATGAATGAATGGTGATGAACAAACAGAACAGAGAATCACCTCCAATTTCTGTCTGCTTCAGTTCCTGCAAAACTAAGCCTGAGACATTAGGATACTTACAAAGTGAACAATTCTGGCTATGTTAGCTTGAGAGCTTTCTACACAATAAAGTATATTTGTGATTGACCCTCTTGGATAACACTTAATGGAGGCATGGTGGCTGACTGTATAATGAAAAGGTGTTTATTGTTAATTAGTTAATGATTTACAGCTTCAGGAATGTCAGCAGCTACAGGGAAAACATTAGGCAATTATGAGGGGGTCAAAGATTCTTGAATATTTTTCTCATAAATCTGAGCAAATCTTTTCAAGCATTAGTTTTCAAATTTCCATCACCTCACATCCTGACACGTGATTAGGACATGAGGCACGTCCCTGAGGGTCAGCATCTCAAATTCCTTCTTTCCCCAGGAAAGAGCTCTGTAGATGTACAGTCTCCCTTGTTAATTCTTGGACAGAGTGCAGTCAGCTCTTTTTATGGAGTTTAGGACCATTGTCACAGTGGTGAGAACTCATTCTGATTAACTAGCCTTTGTAAAAACATACTTGGCTTTAATGTAAACCATCTCATTAGTGATCAAGTACTGGGATAACACTTGATGGAGGCATGGTGGCTGACTGTATAATGAAAAGGTGTTTATTGTTAATTAGTTAATGATTTGCAGCTTCGGGAATGTCAGCGGCTACAGGGAAGACATCATGCAATTATGAATATGTCTCCAGAAAACTGTCCCCAGCTCACATTTACCCTTTAAAAAAAAAAAAAGAAAAAATGATTTTATTGAAGTATAGTTGGTTTACAGTCATGTGCTGATTCTGCTGTACAGCAAATTAATTCTTTTTCCTATTCTTTTCCACTATGGTTTATGACAGGATATTGAACATAGTTCCCTGCACTGTGTAGTGGGACCTTGTTTGTCCATTCTCTAAAATATATAGTATTTAGCTCATATTTGCCTTTAGTTGCATCTGACTTTTTCTCTCTTCACATTCCCCATCCTTTTTCTCAGCATTTTCAGGATACACCCATAATGTTATCCTTTCTTGCCAAGCTGTGAATGGCTCAGAGTTGTCATTCAAGTAATAGAACCTCACCCAGTAACGGGCCACATGTTGCTGGAGTGTCATCCATCTAGCAGAAAAGATGTAGAAATGTGATCATGCAGATTGGGCATTTACTGCAGCATGGAATTGGTTATGTCCCTCTGTCATATTCTGGACCCTTCTTCTGCTCAAAATGGGATTTAATCTTCACAGACAGCCCTGAGCATCAGCTGAGCATACACACAGCTTGATGGAGGAAAGGCAGGGTCCTGGGACCATCACTTAGGTTTCAGTTTAATGGCTGGCTCACCCTGCTCCTGGAGTCACAATCCAGGAAGTCTATGGAAGCTATGAAGCTCTGCACACATTTCTGCAACCCGTTGGTGGCAGACTCTTGACTCCATCCTTTTACCACACTCTCTAAAACTGGACACTTTTCCCAAACACCAGGGCTGAAACGTGGAGACTTTGTTGACCCAGTTTTGCTCTGAATTTCAGTTTCCATGAAGCAATTTAAATGGATCCCCCCCACACACCACTCTTCTGAACTATGCCCTTAAACAATCTTCTATTTTGATATGGCTTATCCATAGAGAAAAAGGACCAGCTCCACACCCAAGTTTTGTAAACTGTCTTCCTTCCTCGAAAAGACTCACTGATGACCAGGAACTATGTGTCTTTCTGCTGTTTTGAGATAAACATCGTATTCTAGAGCATTTTATGATGAGCCTACATGGTTCCAAATTGGGAAAGTAGTATGTCAAGGCTGTATATTTTCACCTTGCTTATTTAATTTATGCACAGAGTACATCATGCAAAATGCCAGACTGAATGAAGCACAAGGTGGAATCAAGATTGCCAGGAGAAATATCAATATCCTCAGATACGTATATGACACCACCCTTATGGCAGAAAGCAAATAAGAACTGAAGAGCTTCTTGATGAAAGTGAAAGAGGAGAGTGAAAAAGCTGGCTTAATGCTCAACATTCAGAAAACTAAGATAATGGCATTTGGTCTTATTACTTCATGGTAAATAGATAGGGAAACAATGGTAACAGGGATAGACTTTGTTTTGGGGGACTCCATAATCACTGCAGATGGTGACTGCAGTCATGAAACTAAAAGATGCTTGCTCCTTGGAAGAAAGGCTATGACTAACCTAGATAGCATATTAAAAAAGCAGAGACATTACTTTGCCGACAAAGATCCATCTAGTCAAAGCTTTGGTTTTTCCAGTGGTCATGTATGGATGTGAGAGTTGGACTATAAAGAAAACTGAGGGCCAAAGAACTGATGCTTTTGAACTGTGATGTTGGAGAAGACTCTTGAGAGTCCCTTGGACTGCAAGGAGATCCAACCAGACAATCCTAAAGGAAATCAGTCCTGAATATTCATTGGAAGGACTGAAGCTGAAACTCCAATACTTAGGCCACCTGCTGCAAAGAACTGAAAAGAACTGGAAAAGACCCTGATGCTGGGAAAGATTGAAGGTGGGGGGCAGGGGAAGGGAGTGACAGAGGATGAGATGGTTGGATGGCATCACTGACTCGATGGACATGAGTATGAGTAAGCTCCAGGAATTGGTAATAGATAAGGAAACCTGGTGTGCCACAGTCCATGGGGTCACAAAGAGTCAGACGTGACTGAGTGACTGAACTGAACAGAACCAAACTATATGTTAGAAATGAACTGAAACATCTTTCAATAAGAAAGAGAAACATACACATACCAATTAGATATTACACTGTTTTTTGATCATAAGTGTATTCACTGTACACCAACCTATCATAAGTAACAGACCCATGATCATCAAAGAAGTTGACAAAGTAGCTTGCTTCAAACTAGCATTTATAGGATGGACAAATAACAAGATCCTAAGGTATAACAGAAGGAACTATTAATATATTCAATATCCTGTGATAAACCATATGGAAAAGAATATGAAAAAGAATGTGTGTGTGCATAACTGAGGCTTCCCAGGTGGCACAGTGGTCAAGAATCTGCCTGCTAATATAGGTGATGTGTTCGATCCCTGGGAAGATCCCCTGAAGGAGGATATGGCTACCCACTCCAGTATTCTTGCCCAGAAAATTGCATGGACAAAGGAGCTGGGTGGTCCACAGTCCATGGAGTTGTAAAGAGTCAGACACAACTGAGCATGCATGCATGTATAAATGAGTCAGTTTGCTGTACAGCAGAAATTAACACAACATTGTAAATCAACTGTCTTTCAGTAAAAATTTTTAAAACTAGCTTGCTCCATAAAACTGTATCATAGAGAAAACTGTGCATAAATTCTCTTATTTCTAGTAAATTAACATTGACCTAGTTTTCATCATGTACTTTAGATACTAGGTGATTTCTGAACCCCTTCTAATCCTATATGTATCATTGCTGGTGGCAACGTTTACCAAAAATGTCATCTACTTTCAAAGTTTTAGAAAGTTTCTGTAAAGTGTTCTCCTGCTGTTTATTTCACACCTGCCAACATAATCCTTCCTTTATGATGTTTTGTTGAGTTACCCTGGAAATAATATCAAAACAGCAGAAACACCTGTCATTGCAAGATGATTCCTGCTTAATTTTAAGCTGG